>QLOH01000644.1:0-574901 GCA_026901365.1 Sesbania bispinosa | reverse complement strand
GATGGAAAGTTGCCGAGGGAGGAGTTATTCTGTTGTTTGTATCGCATTGCAATCGTAAATTCGCTCGTGATATTACAAAGCCATAAGACTTTGTAGATTTGCAATCTTGATCAATTTGGGCCCATTTCAATATGAAATAATTTGACGTGTCAGAGATAAATGAAATATTGTGATTCCCTTGTATATTATCATTGTTGTTAATCACCATTTTCATTATACATGATTTGATGAAAATGTTTATTGACTTAATTTGCCACAAATGATAAGGAGAATAAAAAAACTAGGTTGGTTTTTATTGTTTTCTAACATATATAGGGTCTGGAAAATTAGGTTGGTTGAGAGATCAAGCTATTTTAAGAGTAATTTTTACTAAAGATTATTGTTGTTTACTTTTTTTTTATCTTGCACACCCTTAATTTGTGTTTTACCAGGTCAATTTTGTTAAAGTCATTGCTATGTTTATTGGATTGCTATCTTTTTTTATTTTTTCCATGTCTACTAAAATGTATTCTTACTTCTTTTCTTTTTTGTTTTTCGGGTCAATGTGTGTTAGAAGCAACTGTGAGCTTATCTCTTAGTATTATGCTTTTTACCAATGGAAACAACACATTATATTGTGAATGAGAAAGATGACAATATTTAATATTGATTTTTACTTTGTTCTCCTGCTCTCTTCTCACCCTCTTTTTATTTTGAATGAGAAGGCATGCAAACTTGTTATTTGCCACCAGCCCTGTTTATGTTAATTCCTAGCAGCTGCTATGGTAGCCGACAAATTGCTAGCTAAGCTAGCCAAACATGTTTCAACTATTGTGGCTCATATTCATAAAATAAACTCTGAGTATGTTTTAATTTGAGTCTCTTGAAAGAAAAAGAGTAAAACTATTGATTTTGTAGGCCTTTTAAATTCCTTTTATAGGTTGCTGCAAGACTAGGAGTTCAGATTGCTCAATGTTATTTGGTTTGATTGGTGTTTGTTGTTTTTGCCATGTCTATTATATTATTTTTCTTCTTGAAATCTAAACTTATCAAACTTAATAACTTGTCAGGCAACCCCACCCTTAATTTGTTGACGAGGAAAATGTGGGGTTGTTTACTAAGCTAGGTGAACATGATTTTTCCATGACATGTAAGCTTACTCAAGCCATGCTATATGGTAAATAATAGAATGGTGTCATATGGTGTGAGAATGTTGGGTGGTGTGCAGTAAAGCTGCACAAAGCATTGCACTATTATCAAGGCTAAGAAGGGAAAGATACATTGAGACTACCCAAGTAATTGATTTCTAAGCAGACTGAATGGTAATTGATGTTTGATATTAATCTCATAATCTTGAGCATTGTCACCAATTATCACCTATACTTTTTATGGGTTCAAAGTTTGTTTGCTTGGAATCTATATTACTGTTGCCGTACTTAGATTCAGTCACCTTGGCAAAACGCACCTATACATAATGGCTGCTCTAAGACAAAACAACACATGAGAATTTTCAGTTTTGTTTTCCTTTTTTAAATTTCTCAAGGATAATGAAAATAAAAAGAAAGATGCTTGAGAGTGCAGGTGAAGTTTTAAATTGTTTTTTTATGCCTCCTTTTGCAAGGTTTCTTGGATAATTGTTTGCGTTACATAAACAGTACGCACAACAATTTTTACCACAACTGTTTTTTTCTTTTTACACCCCCTCCTTGATTTTTTAAACGTTTTTTTGTTCTTTTTTCTTTTTAGTCCCACCCCTTTTTATTCTTTTTTATTTTTTTTAAAAATAATTTTTTATTTTTTATTTTTTTATTTTTATTTTTTTTATGTATTTATCTAATTAAATAAAAATATAGATCAAGAAATACAATAAATGATCACATAAAATTTGGTTAATTGATGTTGTGAGGTTAATTGACAACTCTTGTTAACACGGGGTTAATTATGTGTCAAGAACGGTGGAAGTGAAGTATTCAAAAATGAGGGTTAATGGTATATCCATTTGTGGTTAACAGAATTTGATTTTTGGTTAATTGAATTTGTGCAGTTAATTGCAACTCATGTTAACACGAGGTTAATTATGTGTTCAGAAACGGTGAACATATTTAAAAAATGAGGTTAGTGGTGTATCCATTTGTGGTTAAAAGAGTGAGATTTTTGGTTAATTGAATTTGTGAGGTTAATTTCAACTCTTGTTAACACGGGGTTAATTATGTGTCCAGAAAACGGTGAACATATTTAAAAATGAGGTTAATGGTGTATCCATTTGTGGTTAACAAAATATGATTTTTGGTTAACTGATTTTGTGAGGTTAATTGCAACTCCCGTTAACACGAGGTTAATTATGTGTCCAGAAATGGTGAACATTTTTAAAAAATGATGTTAATGGTATATCCATTTGTGGTTAACAGAGTGAGATATTTGATTAATTGATTTTGTGCGGTTAATTGTGTACACATAAATGGTGAATGAAGTAATACATTTGGTTAATAACACCGAAATAGAATAATCATGATAAAAAAACTTATATTAACCCTTCAAAAAACACACATTTATTATATTTTTTAATTTATATTATTATTTATTAAAATAAATAAATAAATAATAAAATATTAATAAATTAAAAAAACTAATTAAAAAATGAAAAGAAAATAATAGAATAAAAAAACAAAAGAGGATGAACAGTGTTCCCACATGGTAGAAATGTGGGAGCACTGTATTATGTACCTATATCGGGATTGAGGTTTCTTATTGGAATTTTACTTTTTAAGGTAGGATAATTGTTCGCGTACATATACAGTACGCACAACAATTTACCATAATAGTTTTTTTTCTTTTTACACCTATTCCCTGATTTTTTAAAATTTTTCTTTTGTTTTTTTTTTTTCTTTTACTCCCTCCCCATTTTTTAGGCGTTTTTTTAGTCCCACCCCTTTTTACTATTTTTTATTATTTTTATTTTTTATTTATTTATCTAATTAAATAAAAATATAAATAAGAATACAATAAATGATCACTTAAAATTTGTGTTAATCATTTATGTTAACACGAGGTTGATTATGTGTCCCGAACGATGAACATATTAAAATGAGGTTGGTAATGGTGTTTCCGTTTGTGGTTAATAGAAAATGATTTTTGGTTAATTGATTTGTGAGATTAATTGCAATCCCTGTTAACACGAGGTTAATCATGTAACCAGAGAACGATGAATATATTTAAAAATGAGGTTAATGGTGTTTCCGTTTGTGGTTAATAGAAAATGATTTTTGTTAATTGTTTTTTGTGAGGTTAATTGCAATCCCTGTTAACACGAGGTTAATCATGTGACCAGAAACGGTGAACATATTTAAAAATGAGGTTAATAGTGTATACATTGGTGGTTAACGGAGTGAGGTTTGGGTTAATTGAATTTGTGAGGTTAATTGCAACTCCTGTTAACACGAGGTTAATTATGTGTCCAAGCATATTTAAAAATGTGGTTAATGGTGTATACATTGGTGGTTAATAGAGTGAGATTTTTTGGTCAATTGAATTTGTGAGGTTAATTGCAACTCATGTTAACACGAGGTTAATTATGTGTCCAAAACGGTTGAATATATTTAAAAATGAGGTTAATTGTGTATACATTGGTGGTTAACGGAGTGAGATTTTTGGTTTAATTGAATTTGTGAGATTAATTGCAACTCCGGTTAACGTGAGGTTAATTATGTATCAAAAACGGTTAATATATTTAAAAATGAGGTTAATAGTGTATGCATTGACGGTTAACAGAGTGAGATTTTTGGTTAATATATTGAATTTGTGAGTTTAATTGCAACTCCCGTTAACACGAGGTTAATTATGTGTCAAAAAACGGTTGAACATATTTTTAAATGGGGTTAATGGTGTATATATTGACAGTTAACAGAGTAGAATATTTGATTAATTGAATTTACGAGTTTAATTGTGTTCACAGAAATAGTGAATGAAATAGTGTATTTGGTTATTATCATCAAAATAGAATAATGATAAAAAATTTATGTCAACCCTTCAAAATAACACACATTTATTGTATTTCTTAGTCTATATTTTTATTTAATAAATAAATAAATAATTATAAATATATTAATAAATTAAAAAATAAAAACTATTTAAAAAGGTTAAAAAAGAGGGGCTAAAGAAGCAGTGGGTAAAAAACGGGAAGGGAAAGACTCAAAAAAAAAAAAATCTCGTGTGGTAAATGTATGGTGGCTACTGTTTATGTACGTAAATCGGGATTTTTTAAGGTATTGGCCATTTGATCAAAGTTGGAATACCCTGATCAAGCAAAAAAACTTAAAACATGTTATTATAATTACAATGAGAGCACTTATAATACAAATAGTTATTTTTCAACATTTGATATAAAAAAATTGTGTGAAACAAGAAAATTAAGGGTTCACAGTACTTTTAGATGTGTATATTATGTAGTATTTTTAAACTTACCATGTGAGAATATAAATTTAGAAAATGATGTTTACAAATAAATTTTCTCTAATTCATATCTTTCCATTTTTCAATTTATGATATATGTATTATGATCTGACCTTTCATTTCTTTAACATACATGGACTATTTCTTTCATATGCACACATTATTTTTATTAATAATCACATCTAATGTTTTTGTGTCACATCACCGGAGAAATTTATTTAAATGATAATTTCTGCCATATATTATCTTCATTTTCACATTTCTTTAAATTTTTCCTTTTATATGGATTTTCAAATAAATCCTATATTGTACAAGTATTTTTTTAAATATAAAAAATTGAACAAGGGAAAATATTTTTTAATATATATAAACTACGTATACATGTTAAATACTTATCCTAATTTTTAATAACAAGGGTACCTTTTCGTGTGTGTTTTTTAATCTAAATATCGTTACTATTATTGGTTGATATAAATGAATTAATGAGTACGTAGTATTATATCTCTTATCTTTTTAATAAGTAGTTGGTAGGGGATTTAATCTTGTTTTGTTAATGTGTAGATAGCACTAAAGAAAACTTAGAATGAAATAATTATGGGACTTAATTTTGAAGGAATGTATCATTTAAATTTCAATGTAGAATAACACAATATAATGATTTATGGGTACAAATATATCACTTTGGGATGATTAATCTAAATGGCAGTAATGATATTCAATTTATAATAATTCAAAATGACTAATTTCATATCAACAATCCGGACACTTTCACTAATTTCTTATAATAAAAAGATAATTTTAAAATTTCAATGTAGATTAATTATTTTCTATTGTTGTTTCATTGACCTTTCAATTTTATCATAGATTAATTGTTTTCAATTATTCTTTCATTTACAATGACAATAAATAAAAATAAGGAGCAATAATTTAAATAACATGTTAAAATATATATATATGTAAAGTCTTAATAATAAAATTGTTCCCTCTTTAGTTGTACACAACTTTTTTCAATCATAATAAGTACATAAAACTGTTAATTATATCTAAAAGTTCATTAATAAATATTTTCCTAAAAATTTAATAATTATTTTAAATCATAATAAATACATAAAATTGTTCATTATATCTAATAAATTATGTATGATGAAAAATCTATATAAAAACATATTAATATTTTAATTATTGGATAAATAATAATATTGATATTAAAATTAAAATTAAAATTAAAATTAAAATTGAGGAAAAACATGTGCTTCAATGTAAAATAAAACAATATAACAATTCTAAGACTTAATTTTGAACAGATGTCGTTTAAATTTCAGTGTAGAATAAGATAATATAACAATATAAATGTAAAAATACATCACTTTAGTAAGATTATTCTACATGAAACTAATGATATTCTATTTATAATAATTGAAATGAGTAATTGCATATGAACAATTTTAAGACCGTCACTAATTCCATATGATTAAAGATAATTTTTAAATTTTAATGTAGATTAATTATTTTCTATTATTGTTTCATTAATCTTTTCAATATTCATAAATTAACAAGGCAAAAATTACACTTTAATTGTTTTTTAATATAAATCTGGGTTGATTATAAATGGTTTTTAGTTGTAAAAATATTAAAATATAATTAATAAAAATGAATGTCTTTTCTAAATTGAATTATGTTTATATCAATAAAAGTCTTTTTAATTTTTTATAATAGTTTTTTATACACCATGAGGGAATAAATCTTTATGTAATATTTTATTATAAGTTATTTATTAATTTAGTATATATATTTCAGGAGGGTAAATATAATTCACCGAAGATGAAAAACTTACATAAAATTTACAAATATTTGAATTAAATTATAGTGGCTAAATGCTTATAACAAGTAGGAACAAAAATATTGCATGGAAATACATAAATATCATGATCATATATATGAGGCCGTAGCATATCATTGGATGTCCGTGTGTAAATTTTTTTTTATACTTACAATATATATATTAAACTCACACACACATGATGTTTTATTGACCTTTTAAATTTTAATGTAGACTAATTATTTTCAGTTGTTTATTCATTTGTAATAGATAAAAATAAGGAGAAATAATTTAAAGTACATGTTAAAATATATGAAAAGTATTAGAAATATTTAATTTATAGGGTAAAATCAAATAACATGATAATGAATGTTTTACAAAAAAATTATTAATATTTAAAATATAAAGTAACAATATATCAAATAAAAATAAATATTTCTGTAAAATCTCATTAGTATCTAAATTATTAGGGCAAGATTACACTTTCATTATTTTTAATATAATTATTTGTTGATTATAAATGTTTTACTTTTGTTTTTTAATATTTAGTTGTAATAATATTTAAAACTTATTTAATAAAAATAATGACTTTAAATTGAATTATGATTATAGAAGTTTCCTCTTGAAGTTCACTTATAATATTTTTCCCTACAGGTGAATAAATATCTTAACATAAAAGTTGCTTATAATTTTTGATATAGTGATTTCACTTAAAATTTCCAGACCAATATTGTTCTGTATGAACAAGTTTTATCAATAAATACTTATTGAATTATCAACGCTTCAAGTATATTTACTATAAAGACGTCTTTACAATGAACTTTATTATAATTTTTTCTTTTTTATTCTTATTTAATATTAATTGTTATAATAACTTATACATGTATTCTTAGCTAAATTTAATACTCAACTCTCTATCATTTCCCTCATATTTCCGCCTTGTGCATCGCACGGGTTCCCGACTAGTATAATAGCTTGAGGTGCACTTTAGATTCTTTTAATTTGAATTATATGCAATTAGATCCCCAAATTTTTTGTCAAACATATATCCCTCGATCTATTTTTAAAATTAAGTAAATTGAATACCATCATCAATTGTTTTTACCGAAAACTTTAATTTTTTTTTTCAAATACTTGAGAGTTTATAGTGAATTTGGAATATGAAATATTTTTGAAGTTATAAGTTTAGTGTAAATTTGGAAAATTTTAAATGATTTTGTAAAATGTGATATTATGATTTGAAAAGGGGAGAAATTTTGAGATTTTGTAAAAGTGAAATTAATATTGTGGCTAGTAAATTTTGAATATTTTTTTGTGTGAACCAAAGGTATCTCTCAGCCAATAGCTAGAGACTAATCCTTTCGAGGTGTAGAGATCACCGAAGTGGCTTTGCCTCTCCCAACAAAGTCCCTTCCATACACACCGTCAAAGATCGAGCTTCTGTCAAGATACTTAAAGGACCCAACTATCTGCCAATTGTGTCGGGCTTTGTTGGTGGTAAATTTTGAATATAAGAAGGTTTGAAACAAATTAATTTGTGAAAATTTTAATTAAGTGAATAAAAGAATATGAATTTAATAGTTTTAAATAAAGGAAAGTTAGAAAGATATAATTGTAACAAATAAAAAATTTGAAAGATTAAATTTGCTCAAAAAATATTGGAGATCAAAATTATCAAAATTTTTAAATAAAAAAATATTTATCACATTTTTATGTATCATATAATAAATACTTTTTAAAATAAAATTTTATTTCTTGCATTCTTATAATCAACCTTTAAGCGTTGATATCATCAAAACTTATGATTGAAATCACTTGTCACGATTTGGTGTCCTAATTCTTGTGCCCACCAAACCAATCAAAAATTGGCACGTCAATTAAAAACTATGTATATGCTTTTCATTTCGTTTGTGTTTTGTAACGAAGTTAGTAGCAGTAGCCCGTGTGGTAGGCATCCTCAACCAACCACACCACTACAAGAAATATCACTGCTTCACATCTGAAACCCCACTTAACCCGGAAAGATTTTTAAAGACATAAGTTGAAACTCAAAAGTAAAAGTCTCAAAACTAATTTTTTTGAATAGAAATAAAAACAGACTTTGAATGCAATTAAAAAGGTCCAATCTCCGTATGTAGTTTTTCTTTACATAGTACTACTGTAGCGTATGATTCTCTCTTCTATTTACGGGAAGAGGGTTGTAAAGAAGGGAGGGAGAGGGGGGGAGGAGTTCTAATTGTTGGCTAGACTTATGGTCAATTGATGACATTAGTGGCATTACTTCGGAGTGGTTTTCAAAGTGTTGTGTTAGGAAAGTGGGGAATGGGAGAGATATCTCTTTTTGGAAGGATGTGTGGCTTGGGGATGGAGCATTATGCGACCGGTAGACTTTTCACAATTGCAAATAATAAGGATGTGAGGTTAGCTAGTATGATTGTCTGGAATGAAAATGGTATGACATGGGATTGGAGTTGGCGGCGATTACTATTCCAGTGAGAACATGACCAGTTACAGTGTTTAGCACTTGAGTTACAATCAGTGCGTGTGAGGAGGATGTGGATTGTTGGAGATGGACTGCTGATCCTGAAGGTATTATCTCTGTCCGGTCAGCTTATAAAGTTATTGTTAATAAAGCCATCATCATCCTTTATGGTCTAAGCTTGTGCCTTCTAAGATCTCATGTTTTGTTTGGAGAGCTATATTAAATAGGATTCCGACCAAACAAAATTTAATTAGAAGGAAGATTTCTCATTTACCTGATGCTAATTGTGTATGGTGCGGTCAAGGGCCAGAGTCAACTACACACTTGTTTTTTGAGTGTCCATTTGCTTATTTAGTCTGGATGTTGTGCATGAAATGGGGGATTTTGTTCTGTTATTCATTCTGGCTGTGTAGAAATTGAAGTCAATTTGTGGGCTTACCAATATGCAATAACTCTAATAAAAGTCCTTGGTTTTTGGTTTGGATGATGGTTATGTGGTCCTTGTGGCTAGCATGGAATGACGTAATTTTCTCTAATAAAACATTGGAGCCAACAACTGTTGTGAAGTTAATAAAAATAAGATCATGGAAGTATTTGAAAGCTAAGGATCCTTCTTTATGTTATCATTTTTTGATGTGGAGTGCTAATATCGGGCCCTGTTTAAGTTTCCAATCTGTCTAAGTTTCGATTCTGTGTTCATTTTGTGTGATTTTCTGCTATATTGCTTGGTGACTGGTGTTGTGTAGTGGTATAATCCTTGGTGTTTAATAGACTGGTTGGAGTGTTTTGGATAACGTAATTTGGTGCATTTTCTTTGGGGTCTGATAGTGCAGGATGTCTTTTGGCTGGTTCATTGGTGCTGTCTGAGATAGATTCTAGTTTCCATGGAGTATTGTTTGACTTAATTATTCTCGGCACAATCTTATTGGTTTGTCTGGAGCCTTTGACTTTCACGTTCATCTGCTAGTGGCAAGTTATACTTATTTTGGTTACATTAATTAGAGGTGCAGAGAGTTAGCGTGGTGGTGGGTTGCCTTAGTTTTCATTTTATTTTTGAAGTTATCTTGTATATCTACTTTCATTGGTGTTTGGCTGGATATTATCTTGGTGCAATTTGTTTGGGTTTATCATGATGTAGACTTTGTATTGGGTTAGAGCACCAATTGTACTCTGTTATTAATATTACTTTTTGTTTATAAAAAAAGTACTATTGTAGCGTGCTCTATTTTTCTTTATGTAGTACGTGTTGCAATTCACAACCCATATAGGAACAACTTTTAATTGTAACTTTTAATTGTTATCAACATGGGTGGTTCAAGTGGTACATGCTTGATTCCTTTTAAGCAAGGTTTCGGGTTCAAATATTGTGAATGGAAAAATTCCCGCTGAAAGAGCTAACCCTACCATGATGGGGATGTTCTCGGTACCTCCGGTGGAAGATAGCTATGATTAAAAAAAAAACTTTTAATTGTTGGTCTCACCTGCGCCGCAATCATGCTCTGCTTAACAAGCATGCACTTTCGTGTGCCTCTCTCTGCTAACTTGTTTATGAATCATTCTTGTATGGTTTGGTCCTTTACTTGCTCTGTTTTGGTTTCAGTTTAGTTGTATTAATTCCTATGCAGTTACATTTTTGTGTAATCCCATTCTTATACAATTTTATTTTTATGTAATTTCAAGAACATCATACAAACTTCATTTCTCAACTTGCTGTCTCCAAAGTATAACAATCATCAAAGAATATATATATGATTGAGATTACAAAAGAAAATAAAATTAATCTTAATAATATAATAACAAGTCCTAATATATGATTGAGATATATATAACGGCAACTTAATTTTATTAGTTACTTTATAAAGAAATCTTAAAACCAGCAACCAGTTACCAATACCATGGATGTTCATTAGAATTACGATGAGTGCGCGATCCGTCCAGCTAGCCTGACAGATTTGGGGTGTTTAACTTTGGTCCATTGTTTCAACCAAGACCAAGCAAACTTTGGCCCATCACAGGTCATGGCCTGCCACGGTCAACCTCAATTATCCTTAGCATGTTGACCCAAAAAAACATTGTTAAGTTTTTTGGGCCAAAAAAACATTGTTAAGTTTTTCTGCGTGCGGCTTTTGTAAATAAAGCTAGCACACTTTGTTGACAAAAAAAAAGCTAGCACACTTTTCTCTAAAAAATGACAACAAAAATAATTTTAGTTCAGCCTTGTACCAACTAATACATTGTTATCATGTTTTAATTCCTTGAAAATATTGTTTAAATAAATATGACTTGAAAAATAATGACAAAGATTTCAAAAACAAACATAGAGAACAGTTTTTAAAAACAAAAAAAAATGTTTTAAGGGTTTTAAAAATAGTTTTGAAAATTTTTCAACAATATTTTTTTTTGGAAAGTATGGGCTACTTTTTTATCATTAAAAACTAAAATTCTAAAACTATATATATAATGAGATGTTTTTAATTTTTTTTTGTTTTTCTATTTTTATGGTAGCAATATATATGTGAATAATCATTTGATTTGTAAAAAAAATTTTAAAAAAAATTTATAAAATAGTTTTAAGAAATAATAAAAAATTAAACAGAATAAGTACACCCTTTTTTTTGGTCAAAAAAATAAATACACCCTAAAAAAAAGTGTTTCCCCCCTGAAGTGTTTTGATTACTTGGACTTTCATGGTTTTGACCCAAGAGCTTAACACTTCACTGGTTCGATCCAATATTGCATCGACCCAAAAGTTAGGTTAGGACCATGGCCGGACCAACCATGTAATCATGAAACAGGTCAAGCGTGAATGGGTACTTAACTTTAAACAACTAATTAACATTTCATTTATTGTCTAATAGCTCCTTAATTAGACTTCTGCTAATGCCTATTTCTCTCTACAAATAAAGTTTGATTAGTCGTTCAATACTTTTTTAATGAGAATGATAAGACAATTTGAGATCCTCTTTTAAATTGGTGGCCTAGTTCACTGAACCGTGCCATACGAATGGATCCCATCTTATTATCAAAGTTAAATAATGGATTTTCCACTTAATTAATACCCAAAGCGACCCTGACAATCCTCTTCTGATCAAATGCTTTTCTAATCTGGACTTATCTTTTTGGGGCTTGACCTATTATATATCAAGTCTTGACCTTGAAATTTATTGGGCAGAGTCATTAATCACGTGACAATTAAATTGTTAGTGATTGTTATGTAAACGCAATCACGGAAACCACTTGAATTAATAAAATAGAAAACGATAGAAAAGAAAAGCAAAAAAACAAAAATATTACATTTAAAAAAAAGTTATCTATTCCCTTCGGCTTAACTTATTTAATATGAAAGTAGCTTTTACTAGCATCTTAGTAATAAATAATCATAGGATATGACAATAGTTCAATATTATATTCATTGTAAAACAGTTTACTAAAATAGTAAGAATTAAAACTTTGTTAAGCTCATCTCATTGGATATTAATTAGATTTATTTTAGATATAGAAAACATGAATTGTTTTAAAAAATAGATTATGTATGTGTGTGTGTGTGTTTTTTTTTTGTTGCGAATAAAGGAAGTTTAAGTTTAGATTATTTGCAAATTTTGCAAGAGACGATCGATATATCAATATTAATTTGCTTTAGCTCGTACCTAAGTTCAGAAATCTGATGACGGGACCACACAGTCTCTCAGAGTTGTTTTATGTTTATAGCATGTTGGATGAATTTTTCTGAGGTGGTGGTTGGTGGAGTATGGAGGGTTGTGATTGCTGACGGCTATTAACCATTGACATTCTCATCCCATCACAAGAGATGAGACAAACACAGTACCTTAGAGTTAATCACCATATAGACACAATTCATATATTGCCCTTAATATGGTTTTAGATACTCAGTGTCCAAGAAGTTTCCTCCCAGCCAACAAATTAGATTTCCAATTTTAGACCACACCTACGAGAAATTAAAGGTGTACATGTTAAGAAAAGGGAAAGTATATTATATCAACTTTGAAAGTTGTCCTTACCGGCTCACTAGGATTGGCTCACTACAATTCGTGAGAAAATGAGATTGGTTGAATTGGATTCTCCCATAAAATGTCAAGTCAGTTTAATAGAAATTATAAAAGTGTGGTAAAATAATACAAAATTATATTTTTTTTCTTTTTATTTATCGTTTAATATTTTTGAATAAGTGTTAATGAATGAAATAACTATTTCTTTTTAGCCCTTTTCCCCCAAATATGTCATTCTTTCTCTTATTAATGTATTTAATATCTTTTTTTTTCAATGAAATGATTTTTTTTCAAATTTTATTTTACCTCTCACCATACATTTTTTATTGGAAACATAAAGAATACACATATCAAGACTTTGAACTTGTAAAATATTTATGATATAGATTTATAATAAATATTTAAAATAAAAAAGAATCAAATTAAGAAAAGGGTAAAATTGAGAAAATAACATTTATTATTATCTTGGTGAAAACGACACTTATTTAGAAACAAATTTGAGACCCTAAAATGACAAATAAAAATAAACGGAGGTAGTAGTAAACATTTAATTAATAACAACTAGACTTATATTATAAATCATTATAGTAAATACTTAATTAACAACTAGACTTATATTATAACAACTATAAGCATCTCTAATTGTATTAAATTAATATTTTTAAATTCACATGGAATATAAAAAACTTAAAAAGAAAAAAATATTTAAAACAAAAAAGATACGTGCATGCACCAGAATTGAAAAAATATTGTCTGAAATAAAAATATTTAAAATTATAAAGGAAAAAATGTCTAATTAATTTAAAAAATTTAATTTTAAATTATAAAAAATAGCTTAAGGATATGGCTTTTGTCAGTTTTTAATAACATGGTATTAAAACTTTGACATCCTATTTTTGGATGTGTGAAGTGTAAGAAATAGAGAGATAAAAAGAAATAAAATGTAGGGAAAAGATGAAAGATGTAATAATTGATGTGATCAGAAAACAAAAGAAGATAGAAAGGAAAATGTGGTGTAAAAGTAAGTGTAAAACATTGGAGTATGAAAAAAAATCATCAATTCATGTTGATCAATATTTGATTCAACCTAAGGATAACCTAACTCAACGTTAATTTAATTGAGGATAATTGGTCGACTGTGGCTGGGATGCACCATGGTGGTCTAGGATGGTGTTTTGGGATGAAGGTCTTCTTTGAGGTGGTGTTGGAGTAGTTATAATGGCGGAGATGGAGAAATGCAAGGAAATATTTTAGCGCCCAAGCCCATGGGTGTATTTTAGCAGAGTTTATACACGAGTAGAGAGTGTACCATGCCCTTCATATATAAGACACCTCTCCATTACCGCATGACATCTTTCACCACCATCGCCATTACCATCAGTCCATCATTATCTGACACCTTTAATCGTTGCCACCATCGTCGTCTAACCGGCAATACCACAATTGTTGTGTTGCCCAATATTATCCACTTTTACTTGACACCCTCCACCACTATCACTACATCCCAATGTCATTCATCATTACTACCACCGCCGTCACCACCATAACTACCTGGCACCCTCAATTACCACCACCGTTATTGGACACCCTTTATTATTGCCATCATGACTTAACAACCCTATTCAATTTTTTAATACTTAATTAAGTATTAAATAGGATTAGGATATATAAGTAATTGAACAAATATAATCATATTCCATTTTATAGTTACTAAATACAACACATATCTATTGTGTTTTACACATTATTTGCCTTATTACATTTTGTTATGTTTCATTTTGTTCTATTTCATTTCATTTTGCTCATTTATCAAATAATGTTATTGTTTTAAGTGTGGTACGGTTTTACCTAAGGTTTGAGTTAATTTGTACGTGGCCAAATAAGAGTGACATTTTGAGTATATAATTTTTCTATTTTTTTGTAAAATTAGAAATGTCTTCTACTGGGACATTCTTGTTCAAGCCGAGTAAAACCTTTATAAACGATTACATTTTTCCTCTATTTAACACAACTATATATATCTAAGATTCGAATCTGAAATTCCTGATTAAGCTGCATAAAATGGTTGTATATAGATGATGAACTAATAGTAGAAACAGAAAAATGAATAAATAAATCAAGAAAAGCCCACGTGAAGGTAATAAATTCAGATAAGTCATAAGATTGCATAATGTAGATGTTGGTCTAAGTATCCAACCAGTTAAAATTCAAAAGTTGGACTCAAACAGTTGAAGATAGAACCGTTTTGCGGTTTTCTACTCCAACAGACAGATTTGATAAAATTCTAGAAATCCCACCATCTCATGGCTATTTCCTTCCGTTTTCCTTTATCATATCTTCTACATAAAAAATTGCTGCTAGTCTTTTTATCTTGTTTTCAATTCCCTGTTGAATAAGTTTGGTATTTCGATCCTTAGCTAACCAACGTGCTTCAAAGTTTGTCAATACATAAGAGAATTTAAAATAAACAAAATAATTATACAATAGCATATGTCATGATTTTAGTAAGAGAAGTATGGCATTTTTTCACTGTTGAACAAGTTAAGTTTGGTATTTTGATCCTTAGCTTACCAATGTGCTGTCAAAGTCTATGTTACGTAGATAAACCTAGCCTAACCTGGTGGCAAAGTAGCTCTGCCACTTGTTTTGAACACAATCAGATAGAAAAAGTTTGATAACTAATGTATCATTTTCTCATTTACAGAAAAGAAGCATATCCCATGTCATGGACCTTGTTAGTTATCAGAAATGTCAACTTAATGGGACCATATCTTGCTTCATCAATCAAACATTCTTTGAGTTTTACTCCCAGAATAAGATGAATTCTTTAGAGTTTCTTGTGATAACTTGCCATGTTAATAAAATTAATTTTCCACCTAAATAAACCACCTTTTTCTTTAACTTGCTTTGTCTCAAAATACTGCATAAAATTGTTGATATGCTGTTATGTGAAAAACTTGTTGGCAACACTCTGAAATTTTAACACACTAAGAGACATGATTTCAGAAGGTTGCCAAAATGGTTAAGAAACTCTATGTGTCCACGCGTGCCTCTCACCGTGAAAAACTCCACCATGCATGTTGACTTGTAGTCTGATAAAGCTAAAACAACATCCACCTCAATTAATATGACATAAATTGAGCCCCACAAAGATCACTGCACTCCTTATCTTTTAAGCTTTACAGAAAATATAATAATAAAAAAAGATAGGAAAGAAAATTCTCCTAGAGCAGGGGAAACCAAAAAAAAAAGAAAAAAAAGAAAAATCCTACATAGATAAGATACAGACTCAAATGATCTCCAAATTTGATCATTCAAACAAAAAAGGCTTCTTTTTTGGCCATAAAAAAGTTTAAGAAAAAAAAATACAAGAACAAAAGAACCAAGAAAAACAGATAAAACAAAAAGAGAATTAATTAACACTAAATTATAGAGCCAGGCTTGAAATTGAGGATTGGACTTGAATGTTTGAATTGATGATTCACCAAGCACTAGGGATTTCATCAGAAGACATCAATAATTGTTCCAAGTAATCAGCACCAAGATCTTCAAACACTACAGCATTGTCCATCCTATTACTCCTAATAACAACATCTCTTTCTTTATTATTCTTCTTGACACCAATTTTCCTCCTCAACGAGTGCTTCCTCTTGAGAGCAACAACAGGGGAGCACTCTGTTTCACCAACACCATGCCCACCACAATTCATCTCCTTTAACGATTCCCTCACAATTTCAACAGGGAAATTGAGTATAGCCGCAGAACCCCTCATAGAAAAAGCAGCTTGATCATAAGCCAAAGCCGCAGCTTCAGCACTATCAAAAGTCCCCAACCAAACCCTTATCCCATGTCTCGTTGAATCCCTTATCTCTGCTGCAAACTTCCCCCATGGCCGTCTTCTAACACCTCGGTACGACTTCTCCTTCCTGGCGCTATCACCACCATTTTCTTCAGAACTCACCTCCTCTTCCTTCACTCTGTTGCTTGTATCAAAGGACTGATTGAAGAGGGTGTTACTATTGGCGTCGGTGATCATGCCATAGAGAAGCATCTCCTCAGGATCGTTCTCGTTGAAAGGAAGGTAATTGAACTCGAAAGATGAGGATTCTGAGGAGAATTCTGAATTGGAAGAGTTCAAGGTTAAGGGTGAATCCATTTTCAAAAAACAGAGTGGAACTGTGGAAGTGAAACAGAGTTTCAGAGTCAAGTTGCTCTGTTTTTTTTTCGTCACTCTTGCAAGCAAACCCCACTTCTTTATATACCAATTTTTTAGGCGCCTGTAAAACGGTAAAAGCCGCCACAAAAGCAAATGGTATAAAAAAAAATAAAAAAGTCACAAATTAAAAACATTGGGTGAAAGTGGAGAGAGAGAGAAAGAAAGAAAGCTACAAAAATCTTGTATATTATTTGTCCTCTTGAACAAGACAATTTTTCTTACAATTAATTCGTGTCACCTTAATTAGAATATGCTTGATGTGTACCAGCATCAAACATATAACCCCACGTTTGAGTGAGGTAACGAACCAGATGTGTGCATGTACAGGAAAGCCATAACGGAATTATAAAGGTACATTATTTTGACATAGTATAAATGTATATAAGGTTAGGTGTTTTGACTAAGAAATGCGCACTTCAGGACACCTATACTCTAATTATGTATTTCTATTTTAGCTCTTAAATTATTCTGACTCAATTGTTTAATATGAAGTTTGCTTTTGCATTTATGCTATTATATTATATTGGATTATAATATGAAATTATGTACAGTTTCCAAATTTTAGGACCAGGTTAATTTCTAATTAACTCACACAACTTTGTTTAACAGTATAAAATATGGAAAATGTTCCGCAACTATAAATACTTTTTTATTGGACCGCCTCTATAAATATGACATTTACAAATGATGCGCTAATAAAAGTCTATGGGCCTAGACTTTTTTTTTTCGTTAGTGAAATTTCTTATTTTAGAATTTAAATTTCTAATAAACATAGTGAAATTTGGTTTTAACCTTCACTTATTTTTTTATTTGTTTTGGTCCTTTATTTTTTAAAATGTCATATTATTAGTTATATTTTAAGATTTAATTAATATACACTGTCAGTGTAAAGAAATTTTACACAGACATCTAATCGTGTGCCACCACATTATTTAATGAATGTAACACCCTATGTGTTATTAAATTCAATAAATGATGTGGCAACACATCATTGGATGTCTGTGTAAAATTTTTTTACACTGACAATGTATATATATATTAAACTCTATATTTTATTAATTGATGACATAATAATATTTTTCATAGATTTTTCTATGGTTTTTTATGTGAATTTTAAAATTCATAGGAAATTTTTTTATTCTAAAATTTACGAGAAAATTCTTATGAATTTTTTCTATAATAAAAATAATGAAATTTCACAGGAATATTTTTACATAAAAAATTGTTTCTTTAATTTACTATGAACAATTTTTTTAGAGAACAAATCACAAGAAAATTCATGTGAATTTTTATCTAAGAAAAGCCATAATGAAACTTAAAACCGTGACTTAATGATGTATGGTTAACAAAAAGAACTAAAAGCATGCAATTTTAAAAAAAAGTGGATTATTAAAACCAATGAAAATATAAATAGGCGATCAAAATCAATTTTCACTCCATTTTCAGGACTAAAAATATATTTAATCCTATATATTACATTTATCTGAAATCATAATTATTTTTATACTTATTTGCATTTTTAATCCCTTAATTTTTTTAAAATTTTTTAAATGTGGTACAACTGTTATGTCTCCACCTAAATTTACAGTTTTTACTAACATGAAACTCATTTTATGATGTGGTTGTTATTGTAGTTGTGATGGCATGCCAATAATAATTAATTTAAATTTTTTATTATTGATATATTTTTAAATTGATCATATCTAGCTAGTTATTTAGAAAAATGTGAACAAATGTAACGTAAGAATTGCAAAATAAATAAATAAAATTTAAAATTTTTTATAATAAAAATTAAATTAACTATTATTGATATGTAATTAAAAATTACAGTAACAGTCATATCATTAAATAAGTTCCACGCTAGTAAAAAATGTTAATTTAAATGAAGATATATTTAATAGTTATATAACATTTATAAATTTTTTTTTTTAAAAACAAGGGATCAAATTTATGAAAAATTCATAAAAGATCAAAATCATAAATTATAAAAATTGAGGGAAAAAATATAAATAAGTCTTAATTTTATTGTGACCGTCATTATTGGGTTCAAGACATTTAATTATTATGTAAAAGAAAATTTATTAAGTCCCGTTTTCCTAAGGCAGAAAAAAAACATAAAAATGACGTCGTGGAGATTGTAGTGTGAGAAGTGGGGCCCATACAAATGGGGTTGAAACTTGATAAGCACACGTGGGTCAATTAGGTGGATCAGGATGGCGGCCAGGTCAGAATTGCATTCTCAGGGTCGTGGGTGACCTCATCTTATGACGTCACTGCTTGTAATTTTGTCGGCTTCTTTTATATCTCCAAATAAATAAATAAAATCTTCAATCAAATTATTTTCACCTAATATTTTTATGCTACTATTTTATTTATGCGTATCGTTGTTGCAGTTAAAAAGTGTTCGTTTCACTTATAGTTGAAAATAAATTATCGCATTTTATAAAGTATATTAAAAATAATTTAAATTTTAAAATTAATTTCCTGAAATTGATTCTGCATTATTAAATTCAAAATAAAGAAGCTTGAAGAAATAAAATTATCTATCACTATATCTGACACTCAGTATTTTGCTAAGGACATCCAGTTTTCTTAAGTAATGTTTTATGCTGAAATTTTAATGTTTTATAAAAGAAAAATAGAAATGCGCGCTTAAGTTCACGGGGATTTTTTTACACATAAATATATAACTAGGATGACATTCATCACCACCAAACACGTGAATTAATCGGCTGGTAAAGGATATATTCAAGTTTAATAAGTGATATATTGAATTCGAGTCATATATATATATATATATATATATATATATATATATATATATTTGTGTTAAATATTTAGAGAAAATTTTGTCACCCATAAAAATCCTACTTAACTGAAACATGACTCGAACAAAATTACTTCCTATAAAAAATAAATGTGGTCTTGAAAAAAAAAAGGTGACATTCATCAATTGTATCCATCTATTGTAACTACATTTCATAGGAGTATATTTTTATCAGGGTCGTGCCCGTGATTGATATATAGTCTCTACTCTCTACTATGAATATCAGCAGGGCCGACCCAACACATGTTGAGGTCTAAGGTAAATTTTTAAGATGTGGCATTTTTTTAATTAATTAAAATAAATTATTATAATTTTATTGAAAATTTTTCTTTTAATTTTTTTAAATATAAAATTATTTATTAAATTATTATTATGTATAGTTAATGTTTATATTAATATTTTAGTGATTTTGATATATTATAATATTTATTATATTACATAATAGAAAAATATGTATTATAACTATTATTATCATGATAGAAAAAATCAACTAATAAAATAAATAAAATAATTATTAATTATAAGAAAAAGTTATAATAAGATGAGGCCTATTATTTTAATCAAAAAAGAATTTTATTAAAAATTTAATCACTGTACATTAAATTTTACACTGTCATCCAATAATGTGTTCACATCATTTAATGAGCATGACACTTGATGTATTATTAGCTCATGTCAATACATCATTGGATAATAGTGTAAAACTTCTTTACACGGTCAATGTATATACATAAAATCTTATATTTATATAATTTTTAAATATAAGTATAATTAATATAAGTATAAAATTATGAGGTGTAATATTGGGGGCCTAAGGCCACTGCTTTAGTAACTTGGCAACCCTAAATATCATCATCACGGTAAAAGATTACAAATATACTACCTCTGTTCCTATTTAACTGTTCATTTTGACTAAAAACACACATATTAAAGAATGCAATTACTATTTTTGTTTTCATGGAAATAAATTTTTAATTTTCAATTTTACCTTTTTATCTCTCTTACTACTATTCGCTCTAATTAGTTTTTAATAGTGAGTCATGTATTAACATAAGGGTAAAATGGAAAAAATGTATTTATTAGTACATTGGGTTTGTAAGTGGACAATTAAACAGAAAATAAAATTTTTCTTTGAAAATGAACAGTTAAATAGGAACACGCGAAGGTAGTAGTATTTTTTTCTGTACTTCGATTCGTTGGGACCATTCGATTAAATACCACTCTTTTTGGTTTTGGATCTTCCAAATCATTCCCGCAAGAGGTCCGGACCCATTATTTTTATGATCCTTCGATAAAAAGATTCATTCTCTTCATAAAAAGAGGAGGTGGAACCAATAAAGATTTATTTTTTGACTCATCCATGTAGTAATTGAATACCTTATTCAAGAATTGTTTTTGATCCAATCCGAAGGAATCAATAGAAAAGGCAAATCCCTTATGATACACCAGATCCGGCTCGGTTATTGATAGAGTGAATAGATCAGCCATTTCTTGAAATCTCTCTTCTGATTCAAAATCGTGGTGTAACGTGTATCCCCTGTTTCGGTCATGGAATAGATGAAATAAACCAAAAATTGAATTTTTGTTTATGCGTGGAAAAAGAGAAATACAACTCTCAATAGGATTTTATATTGTATTAAAGTAGGGTTAAATATGTTTTTAATCCCTGAAATATAGTCGAGATTTGGTTTTAATCCCTGCAATTTAAAATCGGTGTTTTGGTCCTTCAAAATTTAAAAATATACCAATTTAGTCCTTATCGATAAATATTCATAGCTAATCGGTAGCAAAATTTGTAGCAAGACTATGCAATAAATTGGTGTATTTTTAATTTTTGAAGGACAAAACCACCGGTTTTAAATTGCAGAGACTAAAACCAAATTTCGACTACATTTCGGAGACTGAAAACATATTTAACCCATTAAAGTATTATGAATTTTAGAATACAGCTTTTTAGTAATTACAATTAATATTTTTATCGTGATCACGCATTTTAGAATAAAACTTAATTTTATATAATATTTCATCATATTTGTAGAACATGGTGAACGAAAATAATTCATAGAGATCAACTTAGTAAATTTTATTTAATTAATTATTTAGCTGTTAATAAAAATTACAAAATATAAATTTAACAATTTCAACTGTTTAATAATATAATATTAATATTATGATCATGAATATTATAATTCTAGATAGACTGGATATTAGTGGATATACAACTTTAGTACTTTTTTTAATGAGTGAATGAAATAAACTCTTTTTTTTTTCTTTTATAAAATAAATCTCTACACTCTATCTTTTTAGTCTTTTCTATAACATGTGTTTCGTGATTAATAATTTGATGAAAATATTGATAATAAAATTATAAAATTTATTCAAGAAACATTTAGGATTGTATTTTTTAATATATAATAGGACCTACACTTCAAAGTAAATTTAAACAGTTTTAAATTGGATGAGAATATTTTTTATTTTTTATTCAGTGTTAAGAAGTTCAAATGACAATGAAAATTTAACAGAAAATCATCTTAACGTTGAAAAATAATATTTTTTTTTGTGCATTAAGGGGGCATTAGTCCCAAAAGAAAAAAGATAGCTATTTAAAACATAATGGTAGCTTTATTAATATTAATAGATTGATTTATTTTTAGAATTAAAATTTTATGAGAAACATATAAGTAGAAAATGACATGTCAATCAATATATTTAATTATGTAAAAATACTCAAATTTTTTTAATAGATATTGTTAATAGAACAATTTTAACAATTATAGTATTTGTTGCTTCAATGGACATAAAATTTTCTAAATTGAAACTAATAAAATCTTATTTAAGATGAACAATATTTTAAAAATATGGATTGACTTTATTATTGATTGAAAATAGATATTAAATAAAATTGATTTTAATAATTTAATAAATTATTTTCATTTGAAAATACTTAAAAAATAAATTTTAAATGAAGTTATAATATTTTAATAAATTACTTTTATTAATATAAAAAGACTTTATCATATAATTCACTCTTGATTAAGATAAACATTGGATTGACCCTTTACTTTGCTGGCTAGTTTCGTAATATATTATATATAAATTTTACAATATTAATCTTAATTTTTAACCCAAATGAATTGATCTCTAGTAATTAAAAAAAAAAATATATATATATATATATATATATATATATATTCATTTTAAGACATGATAAAAAATAATAAATTCCACGATGTTTACCTGAAAGACGCAAATTTAATTTAATATTCACCACCAATTTTATGTTTATATATAAAAATAGAATACATTTAATCCCACAAAAGAATTAAATTATGTCAATCTACCAAATGATTATCAAACGATTGAACCTGTCACTCTCATGGGACCACTTGATTAGAGATAATAAATTTATACACCAATAATATACAACAATTCATACAATATACTTTTTTCACTTTATATTTTTCCATCGCATCATCTATTACATCATACATTTTTCTCTCTTTTCCCTCTTTATCTTTTTTTATTGTATGTTCTATGATTGTATGAGTATCATTTCTCACTTTGTTATATGGTTAATGTTATCTAACACACAAATTTCTTCATGGGTGGTAGCGTTTTTCTAGACCGTTCAAAACAAAATAGAATCAAACAGAACATGATATATATATAGGAGGGTTATAATTACACCGGTGTAAGTTACACCAAATATTACACCGTTAATAACTACAAATTGAATATGTTTTTTAGTAATTCAACCGGTGAATTATGTTTGTTCATCATAATTATTATATGTGCCAAATTTTGTAAAATTTTGACACTAATAACTTGATAATCAAATGGTTGGATTTTTCATATATTTCAACGGTGTAACACTTGGTGTAACTTACACTGGTGTAATTATAACCCTCCTCATATATATATATATATATATATATATGAGGAGGGATCAACTTACACCAGTGTAAGTTACACCAAGTCTTACACCGCTAATAACTCTAGATCGAATGTGATTTTTATTAATCCAACCGTTGTATTATATTTATTCATCATCTTGATTATCTATGTAAAATTTCATAAAATTTGAACACTAATAAACTGATAATCAAATGGTCCCTTTTTTCATATAATTCAGATGTATATATGACGTTAATCTTGAGACATCTCAATGACATATCAAATAATTTCAGATTAAGGTAAAATTTTATATGTATGATCTATATGATAGTAACTTTCAATCTAACGGTAGATTACTTAATACAATGATCTGATAAAAAGTTATTCAACGGTGTAAGACTTGGTATAACTTACACGGGTGTAAGTTGATCCCTCATATATATATATATATATATATATATATATATATATTCGATTTTATATTTGGTATGTATATTTTATAAGTAGAACTAAAGAGGATATATCATTAAAAAATAAAAAAAAATTGGTTATATAAAAAAGGGTGGAATCAATCATAATAAAATAAATAAGACATTTTATTAGTAACTTTTTATTGATAAACCTACAACCAATTCTTCTAATATTTTCCCTAAAATTGTAATTCCCCCACTATCACCTAACACTTTTTATTGCCACTATTATCACTTGGCATCATACACATCTACCATTGTTGTGACCATCGCCGCTAGCTAGCATCTAACACATTTGACACCACCACTCATATCACTTGGCACCTTATACCGCCACGATCATCACTATCATCACCGTCACCACCACCATCGTTGTTGCACGCTATCACCACCACCTCCATGATCAGTGCCCTAAACCCCCTATACTACCATTGTTTAACACCCCATGTTTAATATTTAATTAAATAATAAATGCTAAGGATATATATGTAATTGAACATATATCATCATGTTATGAGAAATGGTTGATGATGTGAGAAATTGTTAACACCGGTAAGTGTACAAACATATTGGAATTTTTCTATTCATTACATCAATCAGTAACAAAATACAAAGGTACATTACATACCTAATTTTCAAACCTAATGTTATGTTTAAAAAGAAATAGAGAAATCAAGAAGAAAGAAATTGAGTAGAAATAATTATGTGAGAAATAATGAAAAAATTTGGATCGTTTGGTAAAAGAGAAATAAAAGTGAAACAAAATGAAAATATGATTGTATTTCTCTCTCATCTTGTAAATAAGAGAGAAATAGAGTAAACTATATTATAAAAGTGGTTTTCCACTCTGTTTTTCTTTTATTGATAAGAGAATTTTTTTTAGTGGGTCTAACACTTAAATTTTCTCCCTCTCTAATTTTTCTTATACCAAAGACAAATACCCCCCCTCTCCACCATATATATTTCCTCTCCTTTTTTACTCTCTTTCTTTGTTTCCAAACACGACGTAGGAGATGTTATCTGGTTAATCAGTTATCAGTTTACTTCAGGTTGAGAATTTGTCAAGAATGAAGAGAATTTCCAATATTCTTGAACTTTCAAACCTAATCATTACCACTAAACAAATGCTTAGCAAAGTTACTTCAATCTCTTTATTACTCCCTCATGTCCTATTTATAAGACAATTCAGATAATATTAAGAAAAGTAATTAATGTGTTTTTTTAAGAAATTGCTTTATAAGATTACAAGTGTACCTCTGTCTAAAATTAAATTTCACTATCATGATAATTGTGTACTTTTAAAACTTTTAATGGTCAACAAGGATAAATATGAGAAAAAATAATAAATACTTCTAAATTTATGTACTTTATATTATAAATAGTACCATGGAAAACCTTTCAATCTTGTCTTATAAATAGGATTGGATGAAGTATCTTATTGCTTTTGTTCTAGGCTCTGTTTTTTGGAGTGCAAAACCATGTTGAAAAGTAGGGAAACGAATCGCGGCATTTTCGCTAGCTATAGTTTTTTTTTTTCGCAATACCACAAGTATCCTCCACGGAAGGCATCATGTTCGAGCCGGGTAGGACCTCTATAGGTGGCAAAGCTCTCTCTCCGAGTATTTAACACAACTGCATACTCGGGGCTCGAACTCGAGACCACGGGTTAAGTTGGAACGGCCTCTTACCAACTGATCCACGTGGTTTTCGCTAGCTATAGTTTAACTATATTAGTCTATAATGATTGATAGTATGCGTTTGTAGAATTTGTACGAGGCTTAATGCCATTGATTGATTGAATTTGACAATATTAGTAAACATATATGATTGTTTTTCACTTTGTTTAAACCTTTTACTTGGAATCATAAATAATTAACTCTCTTTTACCTCTATTATTTAGAGGACACGTCAGCTTGTTTTTAAATTGGTGTGATTTTTTTTCAGTGGGAAAATTAATGCACTTAAATTAATATATACTCAGTGATTGAGGAGAATCAGTTATCACTTTAATTAGCGCTTTCCAAACGTGTCTATGCAAAATAATGTGTTCCCTAGCTAAACCGTTTTTTTTTTTTTTGGCCTTTGTAGTACTATATACTGTAGTTTTGAGACCACGTGCGTTTTGGTTACAATTAAGAGGTTCATATATAGTTCATGTGAAATATTTCAGTAAAGATCGTACATTGCTGCTGCGAATGGGTTCGATCTTCCTCAGTAAATAGCAAAATGAAAATGACCATTATTATCTTATTGCCCAATTCATGAATGAATTTTCTTCTGATTGAAGTGTGTCATGACGAGTCTCCATCCTTTGCATACGAAAGCTTTCAATCACAGTTGGAAATGGGTGCATTGAATTTGAATGGTCCAGATGCATACCCCTTTGAACTTGTTAATTTCCAAGTCACCATAACTAAGATTTTGGATAAATATGTTTCAAAAGTCCTCCAAAAAGAATGGATACTATTGTTTTGATTATGACTTTTCCTATATGGGCTTTACTAACCCATCTATACGCATCGATGTTTGAAATTCAAGACTTAATTTCTTTCTACAAAAAAAAAAGACTTAATTTCTAATATATGCAGCTTCTACGAAAGCTCATATTTGCGTTAATTATTCCTCAATGTCACTTTCACCGAATAGGACAGGCAAATTTTAGTTTGGCATATAGTTGATAATAGAGTGCTAACTGCTAAGCCTTTTCATTAACCCTTGATTTATTATTAAATCGAAGCCAACTTAACTAATCATCTGTTTTTTATTCTATCAATGACCATTTCTATTGAAGCTTATAATTAATGAAGGACAAAGTGCGGTAAAATCATGTACAGACAAGGGTTCTATTTGTCATTAATTAATGGAGTATGTATAAATTATGTAAAGGAAAGTTGAAGGAAGATGCCTTTACTCTTGCATGGGGACAAGGGTGCAGGTCCCCTTGCCATGACAATTCAAAATTAGTAATTAAGGTTTTGACTATTCGTTGTTCTCGTGTTCATGTCTATACGCATAATGATGTTGTCGAACACGATTATATGTGTTTAATGGCATACGTATCATTTTCATATTTAATTGAGTATTGAAAAATTGAATAAAAGGTATTAGGCGGCGGTGGCAATGACAAAAAGTACTGTTTAATGGCAGTGGCGATAATTGATGGAGGGTGTTGTGATATGGTGATAGTACTAGAGGATGTTGAGCAATTATGGATGGTGTTGGACGATGGTAGATGGTATTGGGTGACAAAGGTAATATAAGTTACTTATGATGGTACGTGGAGGCTTCGATTGAAAGGTTTTGGATAACGACAGTAGTTGTGAAGGATGTTGTGCAGTAGTGGGGAGGGTGTTAGTTAGCAATAAAATCATGGTCGTATCTAGGAATTTTGAGGTTTTAGACAAAAATTAAGACAGGGACCCATGTTAATATAGACTAATATCTTTTGTTATTTTTTTGGCTTTTTGAGCTGTAAAATTATTTATTAAAGTTTTATAATCAAGTAATTCTAATGTCTCACTTTCATTATTGAGCTCCTTATAGGTTTCTATACTATCTTCTTGTAAATTTTCATTATCATCTTGTTCTTGACTAGGGTTTGGACTATTGATAATATTGTTAAGATTTTCTACATCTGGAATGTTTTCATCGTAATGACTATTGATAATATTGATAATATTATTTATTACTATTGATAATATTGTTGAGATTTGGAATACTCAACGATGGAATTGAGTTATATTATAATGAATTTTGGTGCATATGATAATTTGGAATACTCAACGATGGAATTGAGTCATGTAATAATGAGTTTTGGTGCTTACATGTTGGATGTATATATGTGATATTTGATGTGATATTCGAGTTATATTATGATGATGATAGGTTTGGTGAATACATGATGGATGTATTATGTGTATAACTGTGAATGATGGTATGAAATATATATGTTGATATAGATGAATAGCTAGATGCTGAGTTTTGGGATAATTGTTATATGATGGTTTATCTGATGTATTGGTAGTATGACATGTGATGATGTTGTTTATCTGTGGGTGAGGATAGGGCATTTCCTATGTGTGTATATGAGTAGTGTCTTTTTCCTCACCGTATTCTGTGGATATATTTTTACAGGTGTTGATGAGGACACGATGGTGTCGAGTATGATTAAGGGATGTGCTCTGATAGATGTGACATCAGGGTGTACTTGGGAGTCTTTATCATGATTCTAGTTAGGAGTATTTTATGAACTATTTTGGATGCCTTGTTCGGCAAGTAGGTCGTTTTAGTTGTTTTATTTCTTTAGAGATTCCGCTGCATAATTGTTGGATTATATTTGATGTTTACTTTCATTTAATTAAGTGCTTTTGAACTCATGAGGTTTTAATAAGAGTTTTGTGAACCTTTTTACCCATCGTGGGACATTAATTACCTTCCCTAAGCTTCGATTTATTAAACATCTAAGAGTATGGGGTAGAAGGGTGTCACATTTATCCTGGTACGTAGGGATGGCAATGGGTACCCGTTGGGCAGGGTACCACAGTGCATGTCCCCGTACCCGCGTTTTAAAAAAAAGCACGTACCCGCATGAGCAGTAACTTTAGTGCTCGTCCCCATACCCGCTGGGCACCTATATGCCCGTACACGCGCCCGTTACCCCGCACTTTTATTAAGTAAAAACAATATCAATTTAAGAAAACTATATCTCAATTGAAAAAGTTACTCGAAAATCATTTAAACATAATTTTTAAATATAAGTGATACAACAATTTAATTATATTGAAACACAATATGTTAATGTTTTAAAACACAACAAATGATCTAAAGTTCAAAATTTTTATTAAATATTATAATATATTTTCACGTCACACTATTTTTTAAACTTGGATATCATGTGTTAGAATTCTTCAAGATCTGTAAAAAATTATTATTAACACTAATTAGTCATATATTATAAAGTAAAAAAACACAAAACCCTAAACCCTTAACCCTAAACCCTAAACCCTAAACCCTAAATTAATAGAGAGTTATAAAAATATATTTTTAATTTGTAATATATTATACATATTAATTTTAAAAATATGTATAAATATATTAGATATTTTAATAAAATAATATATCTCTATATATAATTATATATGGTATTTTCTATTAAATACTCATATATATGAGTGCGGGTATGGGGCGGGCTGGGCATCAAAGTGCCCGTACCCGCGCCCATCCCCATGAAAAAATGCGGGCTTTTGCCCGTACCCGCGCCCATGCCCGTTGTGCGAGTTTTTACCCTGCCCATTGCGGGTAATTTTTGCGGGTACCCATAGGGCTTGAGCTCAATTGCCATCCCTACTGGTACGCGTATTTTCGCTCAAACGAGGAATTCTCGCTTGAGCGAGGGAAATGGAATTTCCCCCTTTCGTATTTTCGCTCAAGCGAGACTTTATTCGCTTGAGCGAAAATACTCTAGAGAGTATTCTCCCAAATCCTAGGTGAATTTCGCTTGAGCGAAACTAATTTCGCTCGAGCGAAATTCTTCCAGAGATCACCCCCCAAACCTTCCCTGTTTCTCGCTTAAGCGAGACCCTCCTCACTCAAGGGAGTAAACTAGAAAAGAGTTTTGCAAAATTTGTTGATATATTCGCTCGAGCGAGCCATTTTCGTTTGAGCGAAAATACCAGGATTCTATTTTCTAATCTTCTCTTCTCTTTAATCCTATCTCAAATCCCTCCCACCTAATTCTTTCCTCTTTTACAAAATTCTTATTTTATGTATTTAATTATCAAAACAAGTTTGAATTTCTGAGATGTTACACACCTACAACGATAAACAAAAAAATGAGAGTGAAATTAGGGGTGGAAGTAGGCCGAGCCAAATTAGGCTTTGCAGGGCCCAATCCTGGCCTGCATTATATTTTTGTGGCCCAAGTCTGGCCTGTTGCCTGTCATAGGCTGATAAGTGAAAAATAGTTGATAAATTAGTATATATTTTATTTCACTTATCAAGGACAAAATGGTAATTTTATCCCATATTTATCCCTTTTTATTTAATATTTAATAATTTGTATTTATTAATCCTAGTTTTGAATTTGATGCTATTTTAATAGATTTATTGCTGATTTTTGCAGGATTCTTGCAAAGATTCAATTCAGAGATTAAATGACATTAAATGGGGAGGATTTATGCAAGATTGGAGATTGATTGAGGATAATTAATTAAAGATTTGAAGAAGATTTAAATCATTAATGAGGAGATAGAGCCAATCAATCAAAGATATTGCAGACAAGCTTCCGAAATAAACAAGGATTGCACAATAAATACAAAGATATCAAAGAATAAAGGGATACAAAGAAGGACAAACAAGCGAAAACCAGTCTCGGGGAGAGATCAACAAATTAAAAGAGGAAAGTTGAAGCTGCAGACGCTAGGTGCGCTTCACCCCGCGCTATAGTGCAGGTGAAGCGCAACTCTCTGGAACCTGCGCTACAGCCCGCGCTGTAGCGCAACTTAAAGTGCAGAACACGCATATCACGTCCCTGTTACCGTTTTTAAGTGGATCTCTTCCCAAATTTGCTTTGTCTTTCCTAATTTATAAATAGGAACCTCTTGCGTCAGTCCTAGGGTTAGCGAGTTGAACAATTAGTTGGTTAGCAAATTTTGCTATGTATCAAAGCTAATTTTAGAGTAGGAGAGGAGGAGCGCTTCACGAGGATTGAAGATGGTGACAGCGTCTTCAATGATTTGTATGGCTACTTCACGTAGTTAACTCTCCAGTAGGATTGGGTGTAATCGATTCTATCCTTGAGTGTATATAAATGCTATATTATTGTGACAATAAGGTCCCTATCTATAATGGTGGTAGTCTTATTCTGTGTTTATTCCTAATTCCCACGCTTGCGTCTGGAGTTATAGGCTAGTTTGTAATTAACGTTACGACTAGGATCGAGTTTGGGGGAGCCTAGACATAGGAAACCCAACCTCTGATTGAATAAGATTACTCGGTGCTCTGTGACTGAAATATGGGCATTTCTAATGAGCGATGGGTAGTGTGAGTACTCTAGCGAAGGGCGTTCACAGGGCTAAGCCTTAGCATCGATAGCAAGAAGTTAATTGATTATGAATCCAGGACCGGAACATGGATGTATCTTAGTGAGTGATGGGTAGTGACAGTACTCTAATGAAGGGTGTGTCCACAAGATGAGGCCTCGTTTATCAACTAGTTTCTTACAAACGGAATAATAAAATAAAGAGCAAAATAAGTCGAGGGTAAGTCTGTCGCCTAGGAGAGCCCGCATGGATTAGCTTTGAGTGTGAGGGGCGCCTGGTAACTCGGGGTCATTAGCAACAAAGTTTGTCTGCATATTTTATAGAGTATACCAACATAAATAAGTAGTCTTTATATGCACAATGGGTGTGATGAGATGAAATCAAATCTTGATCCAAGTAAAGTGTCTCTAACCCTACCTTTCTAAATCCAATTAATTATCTACTCTCTTTACCATTCTGCAATCATATTCCTTAAACTGTGTTTTACCTTGATAAATACGATTTCGGTCTATATAAATAACTGTTCCCTGTGGATACGATACTCTTTCTTACTATTATACTGCTGGATTTGTGGTTCGCTTGCCAGAAACCCATCATAGGCCATTTTTTTAGGTCTGCCTGTTTCAAAGTCTGGTTTGGCTTATTAGCATGTTTAATAGCTTATTTCATATTATGACCTTTAAATATACCAATAAATATATCTATAAATAGGCCAGTGCATTTACAAACTAATAGACCACTTTTTTACAATGTAAATATGTCACTAACATATACATTTAAATAGGACAATAAGTCTATCTCTAAATAGACCATCAGGAGAAATTAAGAAATTATATATTATTATATTATATTATTTATTATGTATAATATATTTATATGTTTATTAAAAATAATATTATTTATAAACAGACTAGCCTGTCAAGCCTAATAGGCTTGTTAAAAAGCTTAAACCTGGCCTATTTAATTAAAAATATTTTTTCAAAAGCCTAGACCTTACTTTTTATTAAACTAGCTGAGCCAAACTAGGCCTTAAGTAGGTTGGGTCGTAGGCCCCTGACTAGCGGTCTGACCTATTTCCACTCTTAAGTGAAATGGGTTGTGAACTTTTAAATAGTTTAATTGATAAGAAAAGAAAGATATAAAAAATGTAAGATATGAGCCTTATAAAATATTGGGTCCTGTCTCAAACATTATTAATTTTTTTAAAAATAATTTATATCAATAATATTATTATTAAAAAAATTGGGGACTTATAAATTTAGGGCTATAGGTAAGGGTCTTTATTGCTTTATTGAATGTCCGACCCTGAGCATCACTGGTGCCAATGGATGGTATCAGACAGCAACAACAATTTTTAATTAACAGTGATGACGGTTAATTAATTAAGGGTGTCAACCGGCCGTGTTCTTAGTATAGCGTCCAAGGTGGCGATAATGGTGATAAAATGTGTTAAAGAATTAAAATTTTTGGAGGAAAGTTAAGGAAATGGAGTGATACCCCAAACATATATTGAACAAATCTATATATTTTGTTCTATACCCCGTTTGCCAAATGTGTCATGTTCAGTTTTTCTATTTGTCCCCTCCCCCGACCCCATATTTCCATTTCCTTTTCCTCTTCTCCAACATTGACTTTTTCCCTTGTTTTTTTTAAGGATTTAGTTGTATATTTCATCTTCAATTAGTGTAAATCGACCATCGATAAAAGAAAAAAAAAACCTATAAATTAATATGCAGTTTAATTTTCTAATTACTTTAACTAAAATTTATTTTTATTATATTAAAAAATAAAGCATGATTTAAATTTATATTCTCTGTTTCAAAATTCTAATTAACAGTTTCAATATAACTTAAAAATTCAGAGGACAAAGTCCTCACACACACAAAAAAAAATTATGGTTAAATTATACTTCACCGATGCTTGACTAAATTAAGTTAATCAATTATTTATTTATATTAAAAATATTCATAACTATACCTTTATATAAATTGATTGGTTTATCTTCTCCTCTAAAATGAGAATGCACTTTAGAGAATAAAGTGAGAAATTATAACCATTGAAAAATCAATGATTAATATTTTAATATTTCTATAATTTATTATATATACATGTATATGTGTTATATCATAATGCTAACATTAATTGATTTCTCATGTCAATGGACATCACATCATTATTATACTTTATCCTTTAGAGCATACCACTAAGAAGTTAAATCCATCTTTAACACAAAAGTCTTATGAAAACATGTTGACATCTTGTATAACGTGTAACCATGTATCGGGGGTAAAATATATAGTTTTTCTCCCTTTTTTCCCATGCAGCATATTGCAATAAAAATGTGAAAATGATAGGTGAGTGTGTGAAAATTGTAATAGAAAAAAAGTGACTAACTTACTTTACGAATAAGTTTTAAATACGTATTATTTCCATGTAAAAAAAGACTTTGAATTGCATATCTTGGTGAATGTAAACCTTGTAAATTATAAATGAAGCAACTATCTTAAAAGTTTAAGCTATTGGGTGGATGACACATATAAATATTGGTTTTATAGTTATATTTCTAACACACCCCCTCACACAAGAGTCTCTTGGCCGGGCTTAAAGTGTGGACAATGCACATGGCCACCTACCTTGTGTTAAAAGTCATAACTAGAGGCTCTCATACTATGTCACGGAACCAACTATCCCAAAAGTTTAAGCTATTGGGTGGAAGATACATGAATGATTTTATATTTATATTTTTAACATATATATGGTTGGATACTTGGATTTATGTTGCCTTTGATAACTCAAAACTCTAAGGATCATGGGGTATTTAAAGAAACCGTGATGGCGCTTAAGTTAGAAAGTGAAATGTTGTTTGTACATGTTGTACATGTACAACGTAGAGAGAGAAAGAGAAAAAATATGAGATGTGATGAGTGATGTGATTGAGAGAGATAGAGAGAAAAAGTGCGTTATATGAATTATATGTTTTTTGTTATATGAAAAAAGTTATCTCAGTTAGAAAAGAGGTTAGCATGTCTTAGAGAGATGAGAGATCAAAGGTAACTGTACCTTAAAGGTATGCCCCTAGCTATATAATAATATTATATCTTGAATAAATAAGGGAAGTCATTTCTACCTAAATAGGGAAAAGGATAGCCATATCTCCAAAAAAAATAATGAAAAAGGGAAATTAAGATTCACTTAGAGTATATATGTTTGTGAATTAAATTTTGGAGGGGAAGGGAAGGAAGAGAAAAGTTTATTGGAAATCTCTTTTCCTTTTGTGTTTGTGATTTTGAGTATTTTACAAAAAAAATTCCATCATGTTCTCCCCTTCCCTTATCCCTCTAATTCTTCCCTTTCCATCCCCTCTAAACTAACAAACAAACCCATGAATGGTAACTAGGCATCTTGTTGGTATTAACGAGGAGATAACTCTCTCAAATATTCATAGATTCTATAATGTGGACTATTAGGTGAAATAAGAAAAGTAAATTAAAGAGTAGGAAACTATATTTTTGTCTTTATGAGAATTAAATTGTAACATGTACTCCCTGCATCCAATTTTATTTGATATTTTAGCAATTTTTTGTCTCATTTTAATTGTCATTTATAATACCAATACACCATTAAATGTCCTTTTTCAATTCCACCCTTATTAATTAGTTAATGCATATTTCTCAAATAATGTGATTTTAATATGAGAAATAAGAGGTATAATAGGAAATTAGTTAATTTTTTTATATAACTTAAAACATTAATGACATTCCTTAATTTTTGCACTACAATCTTAAGGGCCCGTTTGGTGCACAGGATAAGAGACAGGATATGATAACTTTATCTTATCCTATCACTTATCATGTGTTTGTTGCACCAATAAGATATGATAATTTTATCATGTTGTTTATCATATCCTTTCCTCCTAGTGTAATTCTTATCCTAAGGGGGGAGCTGGGCTAGAGTGATATGATAAGATATGGTAAGATAAAAAAAAAATTCTTCCTCATTTGTCCTTTTTTCTCTCTCTCCTCTCTTTCTTTCCCCTCTCCCCTCTCCCTCTTCTCTCTCCTCTCTCTCTCTCTTGTCCCCTTCCCCCCTCCCCCCTTCTCTTTTCTTTCTCTCTCTCCCTCATTTGTCCTCTCTTTCTCTCCTCCCTTTCTCATCTTTCTTGTTCCCATCTCTCCCCCTCTCTTTCCTCCCTCTCTCTCCTCCCTTCTTCCTCTCTCTTGTTCCCTTCTCTCCCCTCTTTCTCCTCCCTCTCTCCTCTTTTTTATTAATTTTTTATTCATATATGCTTTATTGAAAATTAAAAATTAAAATTATTTTAATTTTATAATAGGGGTAATTTGTCATATCAATATTTTTTTATGATCTTATCATTATCTATCCATTTCAAACGTATGATAAGATAAAATAATTTTATCCGCCTCTAATCTTGGTGTGCATCAAACATAGGATATGATAAGAGTTTATCATGCTCTTATCTTATCCTGTGTAATAAAACTTAATATCTTAGTGGATCGATATGTAATAATTTATAATCCAGTGTAACGGTTTAAAATAGGTATCCTCAAATTGGTCATACTTTTATCATTTTTTTGCATTTCATATTCTACTACAAGAAAAATGGTTTTTAGCGACGACCAAAAGTCGTCGCTACAGGGGAAAAATTTTCACTATTTCATAATTAGCGACGGCCAACCAGTCGTCGCTAGAAGTCTCGTCGTTAATGCAGTAACGACGACATTTTACGGCCGACGCTATGTAGCGACGGTCTGGCTGTCGCTAATTTTTGTGAGGATCGAACTCACAACCTGTATGATACCAAGAAGGTGCATTATCGTTACGCTATATTTGTTTCTTGAAACATATAATGCAAAATATTATATAATAGTGAAAAATAACAAGAAATTAGCGACGGTCTGACCGTCACTAACTTTTCGAAGGTCGACGCTAATTTTTTTTACTTTTAGCGTCGGTCTAAATAACAAAACTAAAAAAAATTACCATTATAGCATCGGGCTAGGCCGACACTATTCAACTTAGCGACGACTTTGTGACAGCCAGTGGCTGTCTCTAAATACTCGCGTCTAAAAACGCGCATTCTTGTAATGTTCATGTGTGATTCATTAACTTAATTCTTAGGATATTCTTCTCTATGATTTTTTATGAGTTAATTTCTCTTATTCATAACAAACTTGTCATCCTTTTGAAAATAATTAAAGTGCAAGCATATAAAAAAAAGGGAGTTATCAATATACAAGTGGATTTGTAGTGAGAAGATGATGCTTGCGAATATAATTTCAGCATAGTGTGTGTTTAGATAAATATTTAAAAACTTGATATTTAAAATATAGTTTCAGTTAAAAGTGAGTCAAAAATAAAATAAATAGAGGTGTTAATTTGGGCTATTTGATATGGTTCAATGTGGATAGCTGGCTTTTACAAATCGAACTAAAAGTTCAAGAATTATTTCGGTTTTAATTTTTTTGGCTTTTTTTTTATGGGTTTTTAAGAGTAACTTGAGATTTTTCCCTAATTTTATAAGCTTTCTTTGAGTAACGAGCTCTTTCAAACAGAGTTAAGAAATCTGAGAATTATTCGAATTTATAGAATAAACGTCTGACTCATATTTTTATAGGCTTTTATAGAAGCTAGCTTATTTTACAACTCAAGATATAATTATATTTAAATACTTTTATCATAAAAGTAAGTGTATAATAAAATTTAACTAATACAAATTCTTAAACTTAACATAAAAATTTTATATATATATATATATATATATATATATATATATATATATATTAGGAGGGTTCAACTTACACCCGTGTAAGTTACACCAACTATTACGCCGCTTATAATTAAAAATTGAAAGTCTTTTTTAGTAATCCAACCGTTGAATTATGTTTATTTATTATAATGATTATTTGTATCAAATTTCGTAAAATTTTGACAATGTTTACTTTGATAATCAAATGATTGGGTTTTCATATATTTCAAATGTATATATGACGTTAATCTTGAAACATCTCAATGATGTGACGCCCTTCTACCCCAAATACTAATACGATTATCAAATTGAAATATAAGGAATAATTATAACAACATCGGGGTAAAAGATTCACAATCCTCATTTCAACATTCACTTAATCCAAATCAACTATGTTTCCATAAAAAGGTAAAATCAAAGTTTTCAAAACTAAATTATCAATATAATAAAAATAAGTTTTGGTCATGTAAGACCCTTAAAAATAAGCTTCCTAAATCTCTACATGTTAAAAGAAAGGAAATAAGTTCCTAAACAATAAGCCCTGATGTCACACATATCAGAGCGAGACCCTGTCCTTTCAAAATTCGACACATTGAGTTTCATCTTCATCACCTATAAAAACCACAGAAAGAGTACGGTGAGGAAAAGAACACATGCATATACATGCAATACAGAAGGCTACCCTTTATTCCCACCCATCACCATACATATTAGCATTCATCTCAATCCACACTCTTTACATTCCACACATTAATCTCACATAAATATAAATCCACAATTCTCACACAATCATAAAATGATGAGTATGCTCACTCTATGCTCATGCACAATACCTCTTCCTAAGGATTATGATTTGGAACTCCGCACATTGGGTGCACCTCATCACTTTCCTTAGTTGTTACTAATGATGGCCCTACCATTAAATGCCCTCTTGACCGATAGGTCGCACCCCCTTTTATGGGCCTATGCAAAGACACTCACTCCCTCCCATCGTCACCCACCTCTTATGGGCTTGGTGAGTCGCAATGTAAAACACTCCCTCTTGGAGTCATGTATTGAGTGTCCCCCATCATGGTCTCCACCTTGCTTGTCGCCTCCTCTTTGGGCTAGGGTAATTTTAGCCACGTCTGGCTACTCATGTATCTCACGCGTCTCATACATCATATGTTTATGCTCAATGCATCAATGTCATATCACATAATTCTCATGCAATATCCTCTACTCTAAACACTCCACATCACATGACAAATATTATAAATACAGAATATTCACATGGAATAATCACTCAATAATATATCATGCCACAATTAAGACGCATTATATATCTGATTCAATCAATCAATTCCACAAACGATTCATATAATTATCATCATATGAGTAAAAGATCACAACATCACATAAGCAACACTCTCTAAACTCATTTTTTGCCTGGTAATCGATTACCAGACAGCTGTAATCGATTACCAGAAGCGGTTACTCAATTTCGGGGCCTGGTAATCGATTACATTCATTACCAGAAGCCTCTGGTGCCCAATTTACACTCTGGTAATTGATAACAAGCCACCTGTAATCGATTACCAGCAGCTAAATTCACACAACACTGCCCAGAAAGCCCTGCAATCGATTACAGTTTGCTGTAATCGATTACCGGCGACTCGAGAACAACTGTACCTTCGATTTTTACCCCTTTTAACCCATTCTTCAACCTCTACTCAATTCTTGATGTTCCTAACTCAATTGGACACGTTTTACCGATTAATATTGGTGAAATCATCAATCTTTCCTACAATTTACCATAAAATTCACGTCAAATCAATTATGGATCCTCACCGCTAAACCCTTATTTCACCCATTTTCGCTATTCTCGCTATCATCGTTCAGTTCATTAAGAATACAACATTATACATCAGACCAAGCAAATTCCAAACATACAACACATGATTCACAGATCAAATTTCGAATTTAGAATTCTTAAAGGGACTTATGGTTGCCCTCACTACCCAAGCACCCCTGCATACACATATAGTAGCACCCCTTTCCCCCCGTACCTTAGAGATGACGATTGAAACTGAATTTGCAGAACTCCCTTGATGCTCTACTCTGCGACACCTTCTCCTTGTGGAGTCGCTTCTCTCTTCTCTAGGGTTTCGTTATCTGACGTTTGAAACAAAAGGTAGGGTGACATAGATAACCCCTCTCTTTTTAACTATCTAATTGGGTTGGGCCTACTCCAACCCACCCATCCCCTTTTTTAATTAAATATTATTATTCATAATAAAAGATAATAATAATAATACTATTATTCCTTCCTTTTATTTTATTTTATTTGTTCTAGATATTTTAGGATGTTACAAATGACATATCAGATAATTTCGGATTAATGTAAAAAATTATATGTATGATCTATATGATAATAACTTTCAATCCAACGGTGAATTACTTAATACAATGGTTTGTTAAAAAGTTATTCAACGGTGTAATAGTTGGTGTAACTTACACTGGTGTAAGTTGAACCTTCCTCATATACACACACACACACATATATGAGTCAGGATCCGTTGACACCAGGTGTCAAACTTTAAGAGTTACACCTCTCAATAACTTTTTGTAAAATGTGAATTTGACCAATCCAACCGTTGAATCATATTATATTATCTTCATGATCTTGTATATAAAATTTCAGATAATTTGGACAATCGTAGATATGTTATCTAATAGTAGACTTTTACTTATATTTTAAAAACATATTATACGTTAAAATAAATTAATTTGATGAAGTATGAATTAGTTTTCGATTTTTATGAAATTTTATAGGCTTGATCTACTTTATAAGAACTTTCCATTCAACGATTGGATTGGTCAAATTCACATTTTACAAAAAGTTATTGAGAGGTGTAACTCTTAAAGTTTGACACCTGATGTCAACGAATCCTGACACACACACATATATATATATATATATAAATAAGTTCAAAAGCAATTTTGATTTGAGACAAATTATGTGTACATAAAACAAAATCATGTCCGTACACCTCGTTTGAGGTTTTTCAACACATATGCATATAGCACAGAGAATATGAGAATAATTAAAATCATGTTATAAAAATTACTGTAAAAATGAATGATATTTTTAATAACTATGAAAAACATGAAGAACATTCCCAACTCCCACGTGATCATATTAAAATGAGCTCTACTCCCTCGTCACTCACTCACACATGTTCTATCCATCAATTGGACAGTAACCAAATTAAATTGTGGGAAAAGTCCAAAGTCACATGACCTTGCCTATACGATAGAACCCAAATCAATGTCCCCACCATTTGACTAGCTCGTTAGGCAGGAGGAAGGATGAATGTTACAGATTCATGGAACGTAGTCAATTTCCATTCCCTGCGACTGCGAGTCGTCCCTTTAATTTATAACCCACCCAACTTTAGTTCCAACTGTTTAGCATGACCCACTCTCCTCTCCCGTGCCCTTCCCACCAACCTAACTTCCCTTTCTCCAATCAACTCCTTCATCACAGTACTACACGTGTGCCACATATATAAGTGTTTAATTTTGAGTACTGCTCCTTGATTCTCAATGTGTTCCCTAATGTATCCTATCTTATCTTATACCAATACCAATTATATATAGTATGTGTGTGTGGGGTGATAACTGAAATGTTAATCCAGAGTCTGGCTTTGTTGTTGTAAAGTATAGTAAAACACGAATCATACGGAGGACAAAAAAAAAAATACCGGATCGGTGTGGGCAGGTAAACGTAGAGACCGTAAAATAGGCTGTTTTGACTGGCATTAATATTTAAAAAATATTATTAAATTATGATAAAATGTAACGTTTTGCTTTAATAATATTTTATAATGCAGTATAAAGCCTCTGTTATTAAATAGTTTTAATAACACTTTTAACATATTATTAGTAACATTGTAAAAATGTTATACTAATTGATTTTAACAACTTTTTTAATATTTATTAGCAACATTAACAAAATATTGGCTTAAATTTTTTGTCCCAATACTTTTGTAAATGGGTGATTTTGGTCCCCTACTTTTAATATAATTGCTCAATTTTGGTCTCTCTTCTTTAGAAATTGAACAAATCTAATCCTATCGTTAGTCTCTCATTAAATATTTAGCAGAATTTGCTGACAAGGATTTAATTTTGTGACGTGTAAATTATAACATGATAAATATTATTATTTAATTTTTTTCTCTTAATTTTTAAAAAAAAAATCAGAAAATAAAATCAGATTCTACATAATTTAATACAATGAGAAAACAAAATCAAAAAACAAAACTCCACTACTACACTCCAATTTCCTCAAAAACAATAAAGCAAATACAAGTCCCAAAACTAAAACAATTGCAGGTCTGCTTCAAGTCATCAACCAAGCGAATTGAAATCTCATTCGGGCATGAAATGAAATCGAAAGCAAATTGAAATCTACAAGCTCTGATTTTTCGTTTAAAAGAATTAAGAGATAAAATTAAATAATAATCTTTGTCATGTGATAGTTTACACGTCACAAAATTAAATCCGTGTCAGCAAACTCTGCTAAATATTTAATGGGAGGCTAACGGTAAGATTAGATTTGTTCAATTTTTAAAGAAGATGGACCAAAATTGAGCAATTAAAACTAGGGGACCAAAATCACCAATTTACAAAAATATAAGGACGGAGAAGGAAAAGAAAATACAAAAGAAAATACAAAACAGAAAAATAAAACATAAAACTCTCACTAAAGAGAGGGAAAAACTTACGAGATTCTGTTAGAGCTAGCATCTTGCAGCACTGATTTTACTCAGTCTTGTTGCCTTCCCTGCATTTTCACCACTAGAGCTCGATTTTGCAGCACTGTTCTACTCAGTTTGACTGCGGTTGATGTTGTGGATTTTTGCTTGGAATTGATGTTGAACATGTGCTGATCCGGAAGGAATTAAAAAAAAGAGAAGAAAAGTTCAGGCTGTTTCAGATTTTTTGTAATAGGAGGATTTATTTTGTGTTTTTTTTTGTTATTATGAGGATTGCTAAATTGTTTAGATTGACCGAGTATGCGTGCTCGATTTGTTGTTTAGATCTGTAGTGCACTGCTGTAATACTCTATATTTAGCATCCTTAAGCTTTGTAAGTGTCGTTGGGCATTTTTCAATGAATGTTCTCTTGACAAAAAAACAAAAATATAAGGACCAAAATTGAGCAACATTTAAAAAAAATATATAAACTTTAATACACATTTTAAGGAATTAATATAAATTTTAGGATAACTCTAATTCCATTTTTATTCATGAATAACAAGATTTTTGTAGTCCGTTAACTTTTACAAGCTATTTAGTATTGGTTAATTAATACAATCTCCTATATTAAACAAAGAAAATATCATAAAATGACATTAAAATATTTTATATAAACAATTCATCACTTAATTCATATTCCAATTCAAATTACATAAAAAGTAAGTAGAATGGACAACTAACATGTAATTTGCCTAGACAATGTATTTCCATATATGTGGTTTAAGTTGAATGTAAGGGTTAAGCAATGATATACTAAAATCTAAAAATTAGAAACAACTTTAACTTCCATTATAAAAATCCAAAAAAAAAGGAAATCCATCAAAATTCAATACACAAATTTTAAAATTTAAAGATTGATCAGTTGGAAATAATGTGGTGTCACTCTTTGGAAACACACTTCAATCCAAATAAGAGCCTCATAGGAATACGAATCTATGACACAACATGAAAAAAATGATGTCACTATTTAGAAAATTATTAGTTGGCCTTCTCGTTTTTTTGAAAAATTGATATAAGAATTAATCTAGCAACATTAATATATAGATGATAAAAAATATATGAACACAATCTCTTATTAATGAATCAACTTAAAAAGGAAAGTGTTCGATGCCAATATAGATGTTAAAGGGGAAAAAGACACCTCTGTTTTCCAACAATTTACCCTGTCCAATTTCACCTCTTTGCTAGTTTATTGACAAATTTTTCCATAATTTGTTATTCTAAAAGAAGAAAAAAAACATCATAAGAGTTTAAAAAGACAGCAGTGAGAAGATTACATGCTTCAACATAAATCAAGTGCAAACTAAAATTAAGATAATGACCATGTAAAAGTTATGAGTATTCCGGGTCCATTCAATCAAACATGGAAGAAAATTTATTAAACAGAATCTAGTGACATAAATAATAACAGCTAGAATGCACAAATTAACAGGATTAGGTAAATAGAATCTGAAAGCCAATATCAGAAGTCAATACGATTTTCAACAACTTAAGTTATTCAAATTTTAAATAAAAAATCAATTCATTTTGTAAAATTGCATTAGGCACTAGATACTTTATTTATCTCAATAAGAAACTCTACATCATATTGTGGTTATGCACCATCACTTTTTTTTGCTAATTATACAAACTAATAACAATAAACAAAAATATTATTCAGGCTCTTTAAGATATGTAGTGAATCGTGTATCTCGAGTTGGAACTTACAATAATTCCTTCAAGATCCTTTAAGGAATATTCAGAGACGAGTTTCCCTCTCTCTACCTTCTCTTGTATCTGAAAATAAAGCAAATAAAAAAATCATACATATAGTAAAACAACACCATGAATAGAACAAAGCATACAGACCTTCCTTGTGGTCTAGTAGCCTTGGAGATAGACTCCTTATGATCAACAAGAACAGTAGCCTCCATTTCCACCTTATCTGGGCTATTTTTCTCTATGTCTATCATAGTAGATAACAACACAACCCTCATAATACATTCACATGGGAAGAGAAGAGGATAATGTGGTAAAGGCTTGCCAATTTAGTAATGTAACCTAGTTAATTATGATATTTGAAATTTATTGATCAACCAGTACTGTGTAAGGTCTCCCCCTTAGCTAGTTGGAATCATTGTTAGGAGTTAGTGCATGTGTAAGATTATTTAAAATTATCAGAAAAGAAGAGATACCCGGAGCAACTAACTCAATTGACATCAACTCGTAGGTTGGTAAAATTTCAAGAAGCCTCTATGTGGCTGCTTGATCTGTCTTGTTTTTTAAGCTTCATTTTATTCTTTTTCCAAAAGTAAAAAGCTTCCCCCGTTCATTTTTTGTGTGTGTAAACTATATTTAGCCTTGACTTGTTAATTAGGTTCATGTAAAATTAATCAAACTGTGAACAAATTTGAAATTAGACTTTGTCATGGGTCATGACATACTGGTCTTAAACATTTACATTTTTTTATCTACACCTATTAAGAATGTTACTAATACATTTAACTAAAGTGATATTGTAACATGGGTCAGGATCCGTTGACACCAGGTGTCAAACTTTATGAGTTACACCTCTTAATAACTTTTTGAAAAATGTGAATTTGATCAATCCAACCGTTGAATCACGTTATATTACCTTCATGATCATGTATATCAAATTTCAGATAATTTGGATATTCGTAGGTATGTTATCTTATAGTAGACTTTTACTTATATTTTAAAAACATATTATACGTTAAAATAAATTAGTTTGATGAAGTATCAATTAGTTTTCGATTTTTATGAAATTTTATAGGTTTGATCTACCTTATAAGAATTTTCAATTCAACGGTTGGATTGGTCAAATTCACATTTTTCAAAAAGTTATTAAGAGGTGTAACTCATAAAGTTTGACACCTGGTGTCAACGGATCCTGACTCTTGTAACATTTATAGAATAAATGTTAGCGCTGTCATTATTAACTTTTTTATTAAACATTCAATTTTAAGTTTTTAGAAAAGTACGAAACACGTTTCATTCGCTCATTAGTTCATTCTCTCGGTTCCAAATGCGAGTCCTCAAGACGAGTTTCACTCAACTTTCTCCGAACTTTACTCATTCTCCCAAATATCACACAATACTCATGATCGATTGGTGAGCTTCTCCTTTTGATTTATATCTTTGATTTCCTTTCAATTCTTAATATCCTCTTTGCAAATTTACAACCATTTCTCTTCCACTACTACATTAGCCTGACCTGTAAAAGTCCGCTGCTCGCATTAGACAAAGTAGCTCGAATTGTCAGCTTAAGATAAACGGAAGCACGGTGAAATCGAATGAAAATTGTGCCATTGGGTCATGCTAGTACCCATTCCATGTTGATCTCTTAACATCTATTACATTGTTGCTTCACAATACTTTCCTTGACTTTTATCTTGTTTTTCTCATTCTTCTGAGATTTGGTTCCCCTCCACATGTCTCCATTTTCATCCTACAAACTAAAATAGTGGTTGAAAGTGGAAATAAGACTTGTTTTTTATTTTGGCCCAAGGTTTTAAAAATGCAGATATAGGATTATTTGACTAACATTTTCTTTCATTTATCAATTTATTTTATGAATCATAGCTAGCAAGTGGCATAAGAGTAGGCAAGGAAGAGGCCAACGCAAAGACATCACCACATTGTTCAGTGGTTCAGGTAATTTTTTCTTGTACTTGCATTAGTTTCAATTGGTTTTTTATTTATTTATTTTCCCCCAAGTTCAAGTCTTCAAGTTTCTTTATCTCTCCTTCTTTTAGGTCTTAACCCAGCCTTTGAAATTTCCTTTTTTTTTCGCTTCTATAGTGTTTTAAAACAAATATGGTTGCACTCTATCGTGCATGGTTGTCCCAATCACGCCAACGAATCTGGCCCATTATATATTTGATTTTAAAAAATTTACAAAAAATTACCGACCCAATAATGAGTGATAACCCAAATCAACAAACTTATGTTTTCAATTTTAAAAAATTGACAAAAAACAAACTAAAAATTTGAGCAGGCAAAAAAAAGGGCCAATATTGGCCTAAATCTACACCAACCCACCTAACTGCCTTGTTTACCCACCCAACCTAAGGCCCATTTTTTGTTGTGATTAGGCTACAAATTGTTAGGTTTGGTTTTTCTCTGGTTGGGCTTTTTTGACCCGAATTTCACCGAATCTAACTAGTGCTCAATCCTAATACAAGATTCTTGTATATTATTGTACAACAGGTAATTGTTTTAGTTGTCAAGCATTCTTATATGAAGCATTCAAGAAGTGTGAAAAAAATCACTTTCACTAGGTGGAGTATCGAGGAAAATAAAGAGAAAAAATAGAAAAATGAAAAATGAAAGGGAAATTTATTTATAATTTTTTTTGTGTATATGATACCTATTTGATACAATATTTTGGAAAAGTACAATTTCACACACATCTCACAAATAAGGATATGAAACCCCTGCAGGTGCAAATAAAATTGCAAGGGGTACAATTTCACATGTCATCATTAAATCTCACTTAGGTTATATGTTTGATCACTATAACAAAAAAAAAAGTATAGTGGCAATGAATTTTGGCTTTAGTAGCAATAACAATGGCCACAAAAAGGTTTTACCGGCAATTCTCTTTTAGCCGGTGCATCCAGCGTGGTAGATCTTTTATTAAGTAAGTCGAGAGTCGATAAAGACGAGAATTATGGCCATGAAATGTATTGGGCTTTAGCGAAAATTCTTAATAGCATTTGTAATGGCCACTAAAACTAACTTTCACATGTCTCATTGTTTCTGTTTTTTTTTTTCTATTTCAATTAAAAACTCATGAGATTATCCCATCCATTATTATTGTCGAGAAATCATTATCTTTTGTTGCCTACATAAATATGGATAATTCAATTACCAAATCTTTAAAAATGTTTAAATTCACCCAAAAAATAAATAATAACAGATGTTTCAATAAACCATCCAAGAATTATTTCAAACAAATATATATGCCACTAAATCCATGACATAAAATCAAATAACTATATTAACCATTATAAATTCATGTGTATATATCAAAACATGACAGTATTAACACCATTGGAATCTGATTCTCAATACCATTGAGTCTAATAGTTGATCTAGCCACATAGTCGATCACTATACAAATAAATTTATAGTCTAGAAACAAGTTCTTTATCATGACGTTGTTCATCAACAATGCTGAAATTACTTTTCCTAGGCATTGAGTTAAGATATAAGTAGCCCTTGTACATAACAAATAAGTACCAATGAGAAACTAAATTGCCATAGCTCATTTCGTAATAAATAATAAGGTACACTTCATATCATAAAGCATAAATATATACTTACAAAGCCTATAAAAACATAAGGGTCATGCTAACAAGTGCCCTCAGGGCATTGGTTAAGGATTCTAGATATAGAAAGTCTTTATTGGAAATCACAGCATTGATTACTTGTACAACATTAAGTGCTACATGTTTCGATAAAGACCTTCTATTTTTTATTCCTTAACCAGTGCCCTTAGGGCACTCTTTAGCATTCTCCAGTGCATTAGTTCTTATAACGAGGTTCTTTGGTTTTGGCATTACTCAGAGAAAGTCAGAATATAGAATCAAGAATCATTAAACAAGGCAAGCGTGACAACACAAATGGCAACATGAATGTACCTTTTTTGGTTCAATGGACAAGAAACATATATATGTATTACAGGATGAGCAACGACAAAAACTAGAACTGACGAAAGATTCCAGAACGCGCAACGGAAAGGACGAGGCTAGGGTTGCTAGTGCTACGATGGCGAGAAGCATTGGCGAACCTACATATAAGTGAGGGTGTGCAAATGCACCTCCTCACTTAGATAAAATTAATTACAAGTAAATATTTCAAATTTTTATATTTTGCCTCCTATATTTTATATATTTGAACGCATTACCCTGAATTTCTCACTCCCCTTATACATTTATTATTATTTTTATCCAAATATTTAATTTGAAAGTCAAATTTTATCTTTTCTCCAATAACAATAACTACTAATTAGTTTTCTTCCCTCTCATACTCCATTCCCTTCATATGTATGATAATGGTTAATATTAATATTATCTTTTAAAAGAAATTGCCCCCACTGATCAAGGTCCTAGATCCGTCATTGACAAGACGGGAAGGTGAGGGCTTTGAGTAGAATGATTTTTGCAACAAAGATGAAGGCTTTTTCACGATAAAGATAAAGGCCTTTATAGGAAATAATTTTGCACGAAAGAAGGGTTTCACATAAAGAAGAGGGAAGGGTTCACATGAAGTGGACTCTTTTTTTCAAAAAAAAAAAAAACGTTAATACCATTAAGAAAGTGGTTTTATTCTTTTTAAAATTTGGAGGGGAATGAAATAATAAAAATCATTGACTTTAAAAAATTATAAATTTAAAGAACTCCCCCATATGCAATTTTCATAAAATAATTATAATGATTTATTATATATATATATATATATATCAATTTACAGATTTTATAGATCTAATTAAATGTATTTTTTTCATCGATCTTATATGAAAAATGATATTTATGTACATAAGTGAGGCAAAATATGTAAGAGGACAAATATATTAATTTCCTTTAATTTTATATAGGGGTTTAATTAATTATTTATACTTAATAAAAATTATTTCTATTTTTTAAACAATTTTTTTTAGTTGAAGATGTTAATTAATTTCTTATTACATCTTGACCGTCAAATTATAAAAATATTAATTAATTTTTTATTATATTCTTTATCATTTATTATTAAAATTCACCTCATCTATTGTTTGAAAAGAATATATTTAGTATATAAAAAAATTTAATTACTTTTTAAAATTATAAAATAACAAGTAAAATGGTACAAGTAATCACTAACAAGAAGATAATCTCTGTAACAGAACTAATGGGATTCAATTAACCTCGTCGAGCCAAAGTTTAAGGTTATTCAATTATAGTACGGTCCTACTATTTTATAGTGAAGTCAAGCCATAATTAATTGTTGGATCAAATGGGCCACTTTTCGTTTGTATATTCTGAGCGTTTTCTATGACACCAAGCTTTACTCATTCGCATCCACATTATACATGTGCGTGCTTGCCTTGAACCATATCTTTAATTATCTAGCTTACTCACTCGGTTCTATTTTACTTAACTTTTAAAGTTACAGTTAGTCAAAAAAAAAAAACTTTTAAAGTTACAGTAATATTGGAATTAAGAAATATTGTTAATATTTTAACTTTTATTAAAATTATAAACTAATTCCCTATTATACCCCTTATCTCTCATAAACACATCATTCAAGAAAATCACATTAACTAATTGATAAAGATGGAATTGGAAAAAAATCATTTAATAGAGTATATTGCTTCATCAATCATATATCTCGTAGATTTTGAGGGATGGGTTAAACGTACACATCTACCACTAGACATTGTTTATTAGATTTTGGACTGGATCTAACTCAACCTAAAAAGCTAAGATAATATATATTATATTCTATCCTAGATCCGTTATTGGGCTCCACCCGATGTCCATGCTCCATATGTCTAGCTTTAAGCATGAGGAGGGTGTGCTGGAGAGTCCCACATTGACTAATAATAAGGTCAAATAAAAGTACATAACCCTTGAGCAATACTCACCCTACAAGCTAGCTTTTGGGGTTGAGTTAAGTCTAAGTCCAAAATCTAAGATGATATCAAAGCATATCTTAGATGATCATTTTGTTATTAGGTCACCACTCGTATAAATGTTCATATTCTCCAGCTCTGGGCGTGAGGGTTGTGTTAGATCCCACGTTTCTCTAGAGAGAAGACCAATTAAAAGTATATAAGTTTTGGATAGTCGTTTGTGGTTGAATTAGGCACATGTCCAAAATCCAAGATTGTTTGTGGTTCATATTGTTATTGGTATTTTTAAATTTGTTTTTACCCGAAATAGTTTGTATCTTAGCAAGGAGACGACAAATTATTGGGAAGGACATGACAATTAACTATGCACATGTTTGGTTTAACGTTGAAACATGATAAATTCCAATTAATTTCCAACGCTAGCTAGATGTAAAAGAATGAGAAATTGAAAATTTAAAAGAAAATTCACAAACTTTTTGCAGAATAACTAAATGAGGGATTAAAAATTTTTAATTAAGCTTGCTATAAAACAAGGAGTGAAAATTTCAAAATTAACTATCTTTTATGAGGATTTAATGAAGCCTTTTATTTGCGCTCTGTCATTTCCGGATAGAAATTGTACACATTATATACCAATCTTGCTATGCTATTCTAGGATGGGGTTAAATATTGTTAGGAGTACATGGTCTAGGCTAACTTGAGCTATATTATGTTACGATACGAGAGTCTTTTCATTGCTTGCATATAGGGATAGAAATTAGCTTACAGAAGTGTACATTTGAATTTCAATTTTGTTTATATCTGTGGCTAGTCGGATGCTTTATATTTCTAACAGCCTGAAATCTAATGTATCATGCTTCATACTCCTCGCAACAAGTTCTTCGCGATCAGGGTCTAATTAACCGTGTCCGACCCAAAGAGGAAAATTGGGCTACAAAATTGCTCGGGGTCCAAACAATGAAATAGCCGACAAAAGCTGCACACCACCCTTTTTCTAATCACACCACTCATTTTGAAAAAAATAATGTTACTAAGATATTTCTACTTTTCCATCTCTGGAAATTATATTCCGGAAATTCAGAGTTTAGAAATGAAATTTTTTCCGTCTCCAAATTCAAAATTTTTTTGTCTCTAAATTCAAATTATTTCTATTTTAAAAATTGAATTAAATAGAATTTTGGACAATTATCATGAGTTGTATTTCGGAAAATGAATTTCCCGAATACAAAGTAACATATATGTTCTAAAATTGAATTTCTAGAATACCTTGTGTTCTAAAAATTCAATTTTTGAACTCATATTTTTGTTTAAAAAAAGGTGGTGTGGTTAGCAAATATAAGTGGTGCAAATAAAAATTCTCTTATTTGTATGATAAAGCATGTCATTTGTTTTTGCTTAGCTAACAACACAACAATCAGTTAATCCTCTCTAATCTTTGACTCCTATTTCTCTGTGAGATTCTGTTAGGATCATCATTTTGCAACACTGTTTTACTCAGACACATTGCCTTATATGCACTTCTGCCATTAGAGCTCAATTTTGTAACATTGTTTTACTTAGATAGACCGTGGTTGATGTTTGTGGATTTTTCGTTTGGAGTTGATGTTGAACATGTGTTGATCTGAAAGGAATAAAAGAAGAAGAGTTCTGGTTGTTTCAAATTTTTGTAATAAGAGACTTTGATTTTTTTTTTCCATTATCATTCGGATTGCTAAATTGTTTACATTCACCGAGTATGCGTGCTTGATTTGTTGTTTTGATCTATTGTGCACTGCTGCAATACTCTTTATTTAGCATCCTACAAGCTTGGTAAGTGTTGTTGGACATTTTTTCAATAAATGTTCTATTGACAAAAGAAAAAAGAAAAAGAGTTAATCCTCTCTGGTCCACCTTAGCAGGGGATTGAGAGTCCTTCAATTCTACATGACATGAACTCCAATTTGGTATAAATTGGTGCTTATTTATGGCTTCATTGAGTATACGAAAATTATTATCACCATAACTAAATTGATTCTCACAATGAAATCCAACAATTTTTTAGTGTGGGAGTCACATCAACTCCTTAAGCAGCGAAAAGATGTATATAAATAGAGTGGATAAGAATATTGATTTCTAAACCTAAAGTTTTTTTGAAAAATTTTTAGGGCAAGACAATTGTACGCCATCTCAAATAGATGTTTAAGGTTCGAATTTACAACTTGTTAAATATAGGATCCAACGGAGCACAAAATTTGATTTCAAAAATTTTAAAAACGACATATTAGCCTAACCTTATTATATGTGATATATATCTTCACGATAATCATTAAATGACTGGAGGTTGACATGTGGCACATATAGTCCACGTTGGCAAAATCTTGTCTTTATATATACTGGACATAACATCGTTGGATCACGAGTTTGGTGCCTCCATGTGATAAATCATGATTATGTCTCTATTTATCCAAAAGAATTTGAGTTAATTTATTGATGTTTTTAGCTCGCTTATGTGTCATTTTCACCCGTTTTTTTCCCCATTATTTACTATAGAAGCAATGGATGACAAATTGTGAAAATCTAGTTAAAAATGACCATTTTGAATTGAAATAAATAGAGAAAGGGAAAGTTTTCATGGCATGAGTATACAATGATTAAAAGACCATATGCACGACCAATAGCAGACATAGGTTGAAGTGAAGGTGTGCAAGTGCATGCCCTCACTTTAAAAAATTATGAGTAAATATCTTAATTTTTTTTTCATTTTACCCCCTCCATTTCTTTATCTATTTGAACCCACTCCCCCTCAAATTCTTACTTTGATTTAATGTTTATTATTACTTTAATCCAAGCATTTGATTTGAAAGTCAAATTTTGTCTTTTTTTTTCTAATAGCAGTAATTACTGGTTAATTTTTCACTCTAACATTTTATTCCTTCCATGTGTATGATAATAATTATTGTTAATTTTAAATTTTAAAATAAATTGTCCCCACTGTTTTAAGGTATTGGATCTGCCATTGTGCACAACTAGTCGACGACTTTTTTTTGAACCGTTTTGCACTAATTAACATGTAAAAGCATAACATGTCAAAAGATAAGTACGAGTGAAGGTTGATTACACGCATGGCCATGCATAATGCTAAGCACAGTCAAATGTTATATTCACTGCAAAACTCCATAGGGCTGATCGAGTGGAGTAAGGCAGGGTCTTAATCTGATAGGTTGTAGGTTCGAACCCCCACTCCTCGTCACCCTGGGATAGAGTAAATATAAGTTCATTTGTAAGTGTTTTTTTAGTCTGAAATTTTTTCCTACCTTGGATTGGGGCACCATCCTCTCTCTCTAAATTTGTTCTGCCAAAAAAAATGTTTTACTCATTAACAATCACAATTCAACTTGAAGCATGAAAAAAAAGGCTTAATATCGAAATAAGATAAAATTATATATCTAATTGACAAGTACGCCGCAACTAACCCATTTTCATATAATTATTCATCAGAGACCTAAAATCTTTTATCATCTCATAACTAACTAATTCTCATACTAAAGTAAACATATTTTATTCTATAAAAAATCACTTTTCTCTATATATGAACCAATTATCCACTACAAGAATATTTTTAATTTACTACCATATTTAACTACCGTTATCTTTTGCAGGAAATAAATAGTTAATTAACTACAAATTTACTTCAAAATCTTTTAACCATTTCACTTTAGAATTATATTAAAAAATGGGTGGAAAAGGTGTCAATATGTTAATTTGTTAATGTTACTGAATCAAAATTTTGAAAACAAGCTCTCGAACGCTCATTGTTCATTGTGTCAGTTTTTGCCTCATCGAAACTTCATCGAAGATATCTTCAGCTTTTGTGGCTTCACCGGAGACTTCATCGGAGACTTCACCAGTAACACACTCTCTCTGTCTCTGTCTCTGTCTCATCGTCTCTCTCTTATCTCTTAGTTTCATCGATCTACTTCCAGGTTTTTATATGTTCAGATCAATTATTGAAATCGCACATTCAATTCACATGCATCATAATTTTTGAACTGATGTTCATCCTGATGTTTCTCCATTTTTCTTTATCATGATTTTGTTATTTTTTTGAGTTTAGATCTGAATAGTTGATGTATTGAAACTATAAAAGTTAAATTCCAGATTCTCGAAACCTAAAGGACGCGATGTTGTTTGTGAACACAAAGGATCAAGGGAGGATCGTCTTCTTTTTAGGAGTGAGTTCAATGGAATACTCATTTCTTTCTTTTAGCTCTGATTTTCATGCAATTTTTAATATAACTTCATTAGCTCTGATTCTGCAAAAGCGTTAGTCACCGGCATGTTCCATCGTATGGAAATTGACACTATTCCTTGAGTTGTGTATGTGATTCTTGTTGCACTTCGGATGCACAAGAAGAAGCCACTCAGTATGTTAATAATGAGAAGTTCAGTGACAATTTTTTTGCTTCTGCAGAAAATTCTCAGTATGTTCATATCTCTGTTTCTGTTTATTTTTTTAAAATCCAATCTGTTCATGTCTCAGTATGTTCATATACTACATAAAATTCACCTTATGAGTTATATATATATATCTGTCCCAATTGACTTAGGACCAATTCTTGTCAGTGTCTTTATTAGGTTGTGCTATCATAACTTCATCTGTTTTGTTGATTTGTTGCACAGAAATAACACTATAGTTTAATTTCTTTGTTCTGTGTGCCCGCACCAGAAGAACGTGTGAGCTTGTTTGAGTGTAAGGGTTGTTTTGTCATTTTATTTTACCAGAGCAAATTACACTTAGCTATGCTTTTATGAATTTTCATCAAACAAAAAGGAAGTCGATATAACTCAGGCAAACCTCATTTGGGGGGGTTCAGTGAAATTTTTCTTGTTATAAGTTCTTTTGTCTGTCTGTCTGTCTATATCCTAAATAAATGAATGAATGATTTTTCCAACCTTGTTCAGTGTTCATCTTATTGGAAATTTTGAATATAACATGGGAAGTGGTTGTTCTGAGCCCCATTGTTTACTAAAATTCTTGAATATAACATGCCACGGATTACAACTTAGTAGTGCCTCTCTTATCATTATAAAAGAAATGTTTGTTTTATATTCTCCTAAGCTGAAAAGGATAGTTTTCCATTGTTGCCTCTGTTATGGAAGAAGTGTCTTAAGCTCTTTCATGGTTCTTCAAGGCATCCAACATAGTGCTAAACAGGCACCTGAAAATTACCTCTACTCATGTCATGGGCACATTTGGGTTAGTTTTGTTCTATTCTTTCTTATACTTATTATTTCCATTTAATTTATATTTTTAAGATGAAATAAAATGTTATGTAGGTAAGTAATGTAGAATTTCTCAATATTAATGTTATGTAGTATTATTTATATTTCATTTTCTATTCAGTTGACAACACCATAAAGCTTATTGGTGCTGGTGCATTTGCATTTCATCCAACTCTGGAATGGATTTTTGTTGGGGATCGACGGGGTACACTTCTGGCATGGGAAGTATCAATTGAGAGACATAGTATGATTGGAATGTGAGTGTAGTTCATTGATGATCTAGTTTTCTTATTCTGTAACTGAGACCTAATATCATTGTTTCCATAGTTTTGTATTTTTTTATTATATTGCAGTCATCTATTAACATTTAGTCGTATGTTTGTTATTTTGGTTAGATCTGACATTTTATTATTGAAATTTCAGAAAACAAGTTGGCTCACAGCCAATAAAATCAGTTGCTTGGCTCCCCATGTTGCCTTTACTCATAACTCTATCTAAGAATGGGAATCTGCAAGTTTGGGAAACACGTATTACAGTTAATCCTAATAGGCCTTCTACACAGGCTAATTTTTTTTAGCCTGCAGGTTAGCTATATTGATTCTTTTTGCCTTTCCTTGAATACTTAATGACTACCTGTTCGTTTTGATAGCTTGCTTATGTTAAGTATATTGCAGAAGATTTCTTGTGCTACATTTTCACCCTTCCTAGCATTTCTAGAATGTTTGGCTAATCTGTATTACATTTTGATGCAGTAATTGAATCAATTGATATTCCTCGCATCCTTTCTCAACAGGGTGGAGAAGCTGTTTATCCATTGTCGCGAATTAAAGCTGTTTATTCTTTGTGGATTTGATAATATTTTATTGGTTCGTTCTTTTAATTGGTATGTTCACGTACAATGTTTTAGTTTAGATTTTTGGTTTGTGAGATTATTTGCTTGATTTGGTTTTCATAGTATTGAAAATTTTCACATACCAAGTGATTATGGTACCGAACTTGTTGCTCTGCTTTCAAATTGATAGACTGGACTTAAGCTTAGTTTTTCAATCATGTATTTGATTTGTGTGGACTATTAATGCACATTAGGTGCTCGTGATAATCCCTACATAAGAAATTTATCATAATGAAACCCACAAGTCGGAAAATAGTATGGATTTGCTTCAATATAATGTTTCAGCTAGGTTACAATATTATTATTTATAGTAATAATTGATCTGTGTCTTTGTTTCAATACGTATTATTTATAGTTTTATACCTTGAGAGAAATATGAATTCATCAATGGTTAGTCTGCGCAACTTTAGGGGCTGGCTGCTAATGCTTTTAGGCACATAAGTCATAAATTTATAAATTTTTATAGTATATTAACTTTGTTTCTTTGTATAATTAATTTGTTCAATATTTGCTTTCATTAAATTTTGTAGAGAAAATTTAAATCGGATTAGTTAAAAATAAATGAATTGTAATTAGGAACTAGCCACAAATTACCTGCCTAATTGTTTCTAAAAGCTTTTATTATATTATAAGATTGCTACAAGTCAGCTATGCATTGGCTAGGAGAGTGGTGAGATATTAGTTTTACACTTTAACTAGGAAGTAGCTAGGGAATTGGTTGAGGTAAACTACCTACAAACTAACTACAAGATAACTAGACAATTTCCTAGCTAAATAGCTAGAAAATATAAAACTTGAATAAATATTTGCTACCAATTTCCTGTGGATTAGCTTAGAAATTTTCAAAATTTGCTGCAAAATAACTACCAATATTTTTTGTAGCAAATTTGCTACATGATTTATGCTACCACCAATTCTGTAGTAAATCTGTAGTCATTTCGTAGTTAATGTTTTTTACTAGCACTTAGCTACGGATTAGCTACGGATTTCTTTATAGCAAATCTCCAATTTTCTTATAGTGATCAAGATTCATATCTACATCTACGTACATGAAAAAAGGAATAAAAGATATAGATTCTTTATATATTATTGAAATGCAATATATCAAACTTAGTTTCCTTCTATTTTCTCTTCTCTTTTTTTATATTATTATATATATATATATTTATATATTTATATATTATCTTTACATGCATTTTCTCTTTACATCTAAAAGGATCATTAGAGAGATTAACTAGTAATGTGGTGTGCTAAAAACCTAACCAACCATTCTAACCTTATACATGTAAATTCATGTACTCATTTCCTCATCTTTTCTCCTTATCCTAAATTTGTTTAAATGCCAAAATAAATAAGGAGAAAAGAAATTGAGAAAAGAGAAAATGAACAGAGGTTGGGTGGAAATTATGTGTTATTCAAATAAATGGAAATAAGAAAAAATATTTAAAATTTATATGTAGTTGTTTGAATGAATAGGAAAATAAGGGTGATCATGGGTCTTATTTTCTCGAATGACCCGTTGGGTTTGACCCGACCCGGATAAAAAATATGTGTGTTGGTTCAGATTCCTGGGCAGACTTGGTTTGAAAAGAAAAAAACGTGTGCAAGTCAAGTCGGGTAATGGGTTGAATTTATGTGTACTTGTAACATGTGACCCAACCTGAATGGTATATGCATAAATTTTTTTTAAAATTCTTTGGAAACTTAGACAGAAATTGAGCTAGATACTATAAGAAATAGAAAGGAAAAAAAGCCAAAATCCTAGCCTCCCTCCCTCACAGCACGATGAACCTTTGGCAGTCGCACCTCCATCCACTCGTCGTTCATCCCCGCCAAAGCTCCGTCCGGTCACCGATAACAGTTCAGTGTTCACCTTTTGAATACTTCATCATCTCACTGGGAGTGATTAAATATACCCACTGATCTGCCATTGTCCGTGACGACGCCGATCTTTGCCATCGTCGATCTACCCATGTCCGCAATGCCAGTAATTTTTGTAAGTAGAATCAGATCTATATATAGGGTTTAGGGTTCTTATTGGGAGGTGATGAAAGTCACCGATGTGTGAGTGAGGGAGTAAGGGCTATGGGCGCGCGATTGGGGGTGTGCTCCCTGTGCTAGTGTGGTTATGGTGAGTGAGAGAGAGACCCATATCACCATTTTCTTTACTATAGTGAATCTAAAGAACCATGGTCAGATCCCCTGTTAATTATTGCGTTTTTTTCAACCTAAACCATAACACCCGACCCAGCCCGACTCATTCACAATTAGGTCGGGTTACACCTATAGAAAATGAAGAGCCCAAATCAACCCAACCTGTTTTATCTAATTGGTTCGAATCTCAGCAATGGACAAACCCGACTCGGTCTGTGATCACCCTATGGAAAAGTCAGTAAAGAAAAATATAAATAAAAATGACTTACTTTTATAATAATAGGAGAGATAATAAAGAGAGTGGAAAAATTAACGAAATTTACATTTGTTTGAATTTCTCTCCAAGCATGGAGAGAAATTTTTTCCCTTTTAGTTCTTTTTCCATATAAATTAGTGAAATATATACCTTTTGGGCCCATTTACCTTGAGGAACCATTTTCAGTTTTTATTTCTTATTTTTTAATTTTAGTTAAACAATGCCAACTTGTTTATTTTCATTTTATTACATGTTTCGGAATTTTATATAGGAAAATAGAAAATAGGATCATATTTTTATAATCAAATTTAAAAATATTTATATTTTGATAAGTAAAACTAAAAATCAGGAAATAAAAATAGAAAATATTTTCTCAAAATAAAAACCTCTTATTTCTTTCTCATTTCTATTCTCTTTTATTCTAAGGTGAATATTCCATGTTAATTTGTTTCCCTTGGACGTCCGCCTGTTTATGATTAAAAAAAGGAAGTGAATAGAAATGGACCTTTCCGACAATTTCTAAACAAAATTTGGAATTAAAAAAATTAATTTATTTTTAATAATCTGGATTAGGAATATAATAAAATTTTAAACTGCGAGATCCTATGTATCGGCATCTCATGTTTTTGGATGACTAAAAGATGATAGATCCTGTAAGAATATTTAACATGCTTTGAAAATTTGTCTTTCGAATCCATGAATTGAACATATATATGGTTCTGAACCCACCACCCACAAAGAATCTTAAATCTCATATATATGAGATGAACATGTTTCATGTATATAAATGATATGACTTACGAATTTTCTTTGTATCGATCTTTAATTTGTGGCCGAAATGTATAATGATTAAAAAGATCCAGAATATGATCAGAAAATGAAAATGGAATCCATTTTGGTTCCGATCAATGAAGGATCGATGATTGGTAGCAATAGCATAATATATTTGAAAAAATGCGCGCTACCGCATACGCCCTTCCAAAACTTGGAAGATATATGTAAGTTGGTCTACTCTTTCAGGCACATCTTGTCGGCAACTGATATTCTTTGTTCACGTAGATCATCCCCAGTCAAAAAGAATGCAAGTATACATTACCTTATGAATCAAATTTAATAACTTTACATATAACCTTCAGACTTATTGATAGTGATCGAATTGGTAGCAACTACATATATCTTATAAGCATTATTTCCAGTTTCAAGGAAAGAAAGTAATTTTACTTATTAAAAATGCTTATATAAACTTCGCAAGCAAATATTAATATTGTCTTATAACCACTTGAGTACATTTGAGTCTAGTTAACCGCATGGGTATAGCACATATCAAAAGCATACGAAGATACCAATTAATCTTATACATTGCTTGAATATTTAAGTAAAACTGAAAAACATAAAGAAAAACATCTAATTAATAGGATAGTAATTTTTTTAATTTTATTTTCGTTGGTATATATTTTTATTAAATGAAATGAGATAATGTAAATGAATTTATATTATAAAGAAATGGAATTTTATTATTCAAACCATTTTCAAAATATTAGTGATTTATTGAATTAAGAATATTGAAATGTTGTGGCATTTATTTATTTATTTATTACTTTGTTGTTTGTGATGTATTTCTTGCCTTTCTCAATAAAAATATATTAAGATTTAATTAAATAAACTATTAGTTATGTAAAATAAAAAGTATTTTTTAAATTTTACATAAATAAAATTTAAATAACATTTCTATAAATAAGTAATTAAATTTTGTTTATATTTTAAATTATTATCCATAAAGATAAAAAAATTATTTTGGTGACTAAATGTTTTTTGATGACTTGATCAAACATTTTATTAAAACATTAAAATAGGCATTTCCATAATTAAATTAAATAACATAATAATATAACAATAATTTTAAAAAATAAAACATGAGAATTAGGTTTCTAAAATAGAAAGGGTAAATGAGGGATTATGAAAAAATTTAAGGTAAAACATGTAAAATGTATTTCAGTTGGAGAGCTAAAATTTTGTAAAGCTAGCGTTTAAAAAAATTAGTAATTACTAGAAAAAGACACTTTGCGAAATAGAGCTGAAATGTTTATAGATTTTTTTTACTAAATCCTCATTTTTGTTATTGAAAAGAGTTGGTTATATATATGGGTCCCTGAACAATAAAAAATGCATATTTCGTTACTAAAAAATAAAAAATTATTCAATTTAGTCATTGAAAGATAAAAAATCATTCTATTTAGTCATTTTTTTTAAAAAAAAATTAACGTTAACTTAATCCCTAAAAAGGATTAAATTGAATTACCTTTTTATCTTTAGGGACGAAAATGTAATCTACATCTTTTAGCTAGGAATTAATATGATCGACTTCAAATTTTTCGAAAATTAAAATGAGGATTTACTCTATATTTTCGTTTTCTAATTTTAGCTTTTGATTGGTTGAAATCACATGACAAATACACTTTTAATTTTTTAATTTACTGATAAACAATTATAAGTTTCCTTTCTAAAATATATCTCTCACTTCACTAGCGATTTATCTCTTACTTTTAGTATGTTTGTTTTAAATTCTCCACACTATAAAATCAATTATGGAAAGTTTGATTTTAAATTATTTCCATCCAACTTATTTTATAAATCATACATTACTTATTCATAACTATTAAATTTAGAATTAATTCTACTTAACTGTAAATCAAATAAACACAACCGATACTTATTGATGCAAATGACAAAGGGTTTTGTTTTGTTCGCCTTAAGTAAATAGAAAAGAAAAGGTCTAGAAGAGATTCATCCCCTCCATTCTGTCTTCACGAAGATTAGTTAAGATTTAACGTGATTTTTGGATACCAAGTGTCTCAAACCAAAAGAAAAAAAAAATGCACCTCTCACTTTTAAATAGAAAAATCTCATTTAATCTCCCACAACGAATCAAACAATTTACTTAAAGAAATTTTTGACAAAAAGTTTATCAGCAATTCTTGCCTTCCTTTCTTTTAATAGATTTGAATAAAGAATCAATTTATTTATCTGTTTGTGTAAAAATAGAAAACCCACTAAAAAAACTAGGCAAAGAATATGGAAAAAGACAGACAGCCCCAACACTTCTCACATGGCTAAAGGTGGAATAAAACTGATTATCATATTAAAAAACTATCCACCGAAAAAACAAAAAACTATAAGATCATGATAAATATGCTATATTCTCTGTATAATTAGGAAGTGGTTACACATATTGTGTTGGTTAATTTTATTTGAGGAAAACAAAAGCTGAACCAAGTAAATTTAGTTCCGTTGGCTTAATTAGATATTGAGTTGAGAAAAACTAACTCACAAAGCAAATAATTGAGTTTGTTTGAACCGTGGGATCCTGTTGATTTTTTAATTAATAAATTTTATCCAAATAATAATCTCATTTTATATTTAATTTTCTGTGTAAAATAATGAAAATAATATGGTTTAAAATTAAATATTTTAAAATAAAATATGATCATTAGGGTTATTTCGATCGGTTTGATAAGGTTAAGACGAAAGTTGAAATTAAATATGATAACCAACCGATTAATGTTTGTTAGTTTAGGTTAAATCAATGTGACCATCGAGAGCTGTTAATTTGAGCTTTCCGGCCCGATACGAAGTGATGCGATCGACTAGTGGACTTTATCGGACTAGACTAAAGAGTCTGGTAATTTTATGGACTTAAAAAATAGGTGTTCGAATCCTACATTTTTTCAAATTTTTTGCCGGTATGTTGATTTTTTGTGATTTTTGCATGTAGCGAGCTTTATCGTGTTGGGCTAAAAAATCCGAAAGTTATTCGGGTTTCTAAAATAAGTGCTCAAATTCAATTATTTTACGAATTTTTGTGAGTTGACGTGTTCGGATTAGCCCATTTTACTGGCTCTATCAAACTCATTCTTTATTTCACGAACATATATATATATATATATATTAAGTTGTCCAAGTCATCTGATGAAACCAAATCTATGGCATGTGCTTTTTTGTCCAATTAGTCCTGCGCTTTGATGATAAGGAATTAAGCACATGATTTTGGAACTTTTAGAAATATATCCGTTTATGTATATATTTTCTACTCATTAGTTTAAATTTTTGGAATAATTGATTCCATGACAAGGTGTTCTGGTATAGAACTCGAACCTGGGTCTGAGTCAGCAGAAGAGAAGTCGGATCCGAATCCGGGTTGCGGAGGCTTGAATCCGAGTTGAACCCCGGGGGGTGTACAGGGACTCCGACGCCCAAGTCAGATAGGTAAAACAGTCAAAGGGATTGACTGAGTGAGATTGCATACCTTATGATCTGTAGATGTCCTCTATTTATAGGGTTTTCCCTATATAAATATGGTAAGTGGACGCAGATGTAAAAGGAGTAAGTTTAGCAGGTATCATGATATAATTATGAATATGATAATTATATATCATATATTTAAGGATACCATAATTATATGTGATATAATTATGGATATGATAATTATATATCATATATTTATGGATATGATAATTATATTGCGCATAGATATTATAATTATATATCATATATTTATGGATATGATAATTATATTGCGCATGGATATTATAATTATATATCATATATTTATGGATATGATAATTATATTGCGCATGGGCCATTTTGGCTATTGGGCCTTAGGTTTAGACCGTAACAGAAGCCCCCCAGCTCTAGTCGACTTGATAAAGTTGACTTTGAGCTTAAATACTGTTTCATATTTCATCCAGGACTTGCTCAGTCCGAGCCGGTTTTGATGTTTATAAATCTCTTGGATGATACCGTTCGAGACGGGTCTTCGTTAAATTATCCAATGAATGTCTAAGTTCGAGACGAGTCTTTAGTGAATTGCCCCTGCCAGTCAAAATTCGGGGCGAGTCTCTAGTGTGATGGTTCGAGATGGGTCTCTTTTTGGGTTAAGATGCTCTTCGCATCAAAATGATTTACCGAATAAAAGGTTGAATCTGGGACCGGGATACTCTTCGTATCTGGGAAACTTTTTAGGTTAAGATGCTCTTCGCATCAAAACGATTTACTGGATAAGAGGTTGAATCTGGGACCGGGATACTCTTCGTATCTGGGAAACTTTTTAGGTTAAGATGCTCTTCGCATCAAAGCGATTTACTGGATAAGAGGTTGAATTTGGGATCGGGATACTCTTCATATCCGGTTTCAACGTGATGAATTCCTGATAGGATCCTAAAATTCCTAAAAGATGCCCCCAGCTGAAGTCGAAGTAAAGGAGTTCGACTTTGAGTTATGTCGCATAAGTCGGTTTGCTTTGTAATAATTTGACTTCCAGAAAGCGTGTCTTCTGACCCGCCGATTTTCTGGGATTCTGCTTGATTTGGAGAGGTAGGTTTTATCCGAGGATCTGCTTAACTTATAAAGGAGGAACCTGCAGCAAGTCGCCTTCCTCGGATACCTTTGCCGGGATGTGCTATCGTAGGTCAGCAGCGCAGGGGTTGTAACTATAAACCGCAGATACTGCTTTGACAAAGGTTAAGGAGGAGCGTGAGGCTCCAGTCTTCTGCAGCCGGGGTAGGTAAGGCGGTCTTGGTCGATAAAGGCACGGGCCAAGTGGAAGAAAGTCGTTTTGGTTGCCGATGTTGATGAAGTTAATGCCGAATCTTTGGCAGATGCGAACACCCCAATAGGGTTTCTGAGTTGGAATGTTCTTCACATCTTTATTGAATAATCGAGATGTGTTTCACATCCGGTTTGCTGTTGATCAGGGATGCTCTGCAGATTTGTTTATTATTGATCCTAGATGCTCTTCACATCCAGTTTTTGCGGATCTGAGATGCTTTTCACACCCGACATTGATTTGGACCGAGATAGGGCGTTGAATAGAGGGTGTTATATCCGGTAGATGCTCTTTACATGCTTATTGAAGAACCGAGATGTTTTTCACATCTGGTTGTTGTTGATCTGAGATCCAGTATTGGTGATTCGGGATGTTCTTCACATCCTTATAAATATGAACTGCATGAAAACTTTACTTTTCTATTTTGGTTCGCCCCAATAGGGCTTTTGAGTTGGGTTGACATATGTACTTGTGTTAACTTGTGTACTTGGGCTGGCTTGAAAACTTGGGCTGACTTGTGCACTTGTTGTGCACCTGGGCTGACTTGTGCACTTGAGCCGACTTGAAAAGTTGGGCCGACTTGTGCACTTGAGCCGAGATGTTCTTCACATCCGTTTACTGAATGAGGCATAGATAGTCTCCACATCCGGCATTGAATGAGGCCGAGATGCTCTTCACATCCGGCATCGAATGAGGCCGAGATGCTCTTCACATCCGGTATTGAATGAGGCTGAGATGCTCTTCACATCCGGTTGCTGATAGAGCCGAGATGGTCTTTACATCCGGCATTGAATGAGGCCGAGATGCTCTTCACATCCGGTTGCTGATAGAGTCGAGATAGTCTTGACATCCGGTATTGAATGAGACCGAGATGCTTTTCACATCGGGCATTGAATGAGGCCGAGATGCTCTTCACATCCGGCATTGAATGAGGCCGAGATGCTCTTCACATCCGGCATTGAGTGAGGCCGAGATGCTCTTCACATCCGGCATTGAGTGAGGCCGAGATGCTCTTCACATCCGGTATTGAATGAGACCGAGATGCTCTTCACATCCGGCATTGAATGAGACCGAGATGCTATTCACATCCGGTATTGAATGAGGCCGAGATGCTTTTCACATAAGGTATTGAATGAGGTCGAGATGCTCTTCACATCCGGTATTGAATGAGGCCGAGATGCTTTTCACATCCGGTTGCTGATAGAGCCGAGATGGTCTTTACATACGGTATTGAATGAGGTTGAGATGCTCTTCACATCCGACATTGAATGAGGCCGAGATGCTCTTCACATCCGGCATTGAATGAGGCTGAGATGCTCTTCACATCCGGTATTGAATGAGGCCGAGATGCTCTTCACATCCGACATTGAATGAGGTCGAGATGCTCTTCACATTCGGCATTGAATGAGGCCGAGATGCTCTTCACATCCGGCATTGAATGAGACCGAGATGCTCTTCACATCCGATATTGATTGAGGCCGAGAAGCTCTTCACATCCGGCATTGAATGAGGCTGAGATGCTCTTCATATCCGGCATTGAATGAGACCGAGATGCTCTTCACATCCGATATTGATTGAGGTCGAGATGGTCTTGACATCCGGCATTGAATGAGGCCGAGATGCTCTTCACATCCGGCATTGAATGAGACCGAGATGCTCTTCACATCCGATAAATGTTGATCCGAGATAGTCGAGGGACTAAGCCCAGAAACTCAAGGGACTATGTCCGAGATGCTTGAGGAATAAATCTGAGACGTGACACAAGACGTCTGAGTCGCAAGCAACGCAATATGACTTCCGAAGTATGAAGAACTTATACATCTGGGATGTAATCAATTCCAGAGCTCAATAAATTATAAATCCGAGCTGGATAAAAAGACAAGATTATAGTCGGAGCGCGCTAAGGAGAAGTTCTCTGCTGCTGACTTTCAATGTACATTAGGATTTCAAAATCGGCTGGGAACGGGTATCCCGTTACGTCTTCATGCAACGTTGAAATCATATTAATTCCATCTCGGAATTTAAACGTTTCAGCAAATTCATATGGCATGAATTGAAGAATCCATCACTGGGTTCAAGTCGTCCTTTTCTAGAACATAAAACACCTTGGACCAAAAAGATGGCACAATTTTAATCTTTTGAAGAATCCGTCTCTCATCAAGTTGAAACAGAGCGAATCAACTAGAGATTTTGATTGGCGCTCCAAGGCAATTGGTGGCTGTGAATTTTGGGAGACACGTCGCCTAGTTGCATTTCGGAATTTCGATCAATGCATAGGCTTTATCAAGACATGCCGTCTCGGATTCGAGTAATGCTTTCTTAGCCATAGAAAGCTTAGTCATTAGGTTGAGGAACCATTCCATTCAGACATTATGTTGTAGAATGATAATGGTTTGGCCTCTTTGAATCAATGGATTAATTAATTAAGAGATTTTAGATGACAATATTTTCCTCTGAAGAACTAACGTGCTTATAGTTATATTTATGCATACACAAATTAACTTTTGTAGGTTTCCTTAGTTTTTAAAAACAGAAAACAAAGCACTTTTTGAGGTTAAAGCACAAATTAATTGTATGGAACACGAGTGGTTGACATAGGTGCAGTTGGATGAGTTGAAACTAACCTGGAAGAAAGGTGTAACCTTCCTTTTGCCTTGCCTTTTCCCTCATCTCTTCTAATCAATCAATCGATCAGGAAGGAAGGAGAAGAATAGAGTAGCCAAAAACTGAGCTCTCGGATCTAGTGTGGAGTCTATTGTTGATTGTCATGCTGGTAAGAGGGAGGCCCTCCTTCTAGCGCCAAATGTTCTGGTATAGAACTCGAACCTGGGTCCGAGTCAGCAGAAGAGAAGTCGGATCCGAATCCGGGTTGCGGAGGCTTGAATCCGAGTTGAACCCCGGGGGGTGTGCCTGCAAAGGGACTCCGACGCCCAAGTCAGATAGGTAAAACAGTCAAAGGGATTGACTGAGTGAGATTGCATACCTTATGATCTGTAGATGTCCTCTATTTATAGGGGTTTTCCCTATATAAATATGGTAAGTGGACGCAGCAGGTATCATGATATAATTATGGATATGATAATTATATATCATATATTTAAGGATAACATAATTATATGTGATATAATTATGGATATGATAATTATATATAATATATTTATGGATATGATAATTATATTGCGCATGGATATTATAATTATATATCATATATTTATGGATATGATAATTATATGCGCATGTGCCATTTTGGCTATTGGGCTTTAGGTTTAAACCGTAACACAAGGTATTAGAGCCTCTATGACAAAATGGTCAACAGTTCGATCATTGTTGCCTTATTTATTCTAATAAAAATGGTTTAATTTTAACATAAGGTAAGTGGATTTATGCACTAAATCCACGCTTCAAGTCTAATTAATAGGCTCTTATGTGAGGAACGTATTAGAAATATATTCATTTATTTGTCTTTCATATAATAAATTAAGCTTTTGGAATAGGCATACTTGTTTTCATGACAAGAACTTCATGTATCTCCAGGTAGAAAAACAAATAAAAAATAAAATTTTAATCCTTTACAAAAAATTAGAGTGCCAATACATTAACCATTGAAGTAATTGGTCATAATTAATGTATCTTCTTTTTAATCTTTTAAACATTTTTCACTTAATCCTTCAAATAAAATCTTATTTTTTTCTATTTTTATATACAAATTAAAAAAAACAACATAGTATATATTGTTATAATTATTAATAAAAATAAAAAATACACTCCCACGGGCCTGCCGTACTAGGGCAGTTTTACAAATGAGCAGGATAAGAACAGTAGCACGAAGAATAGATATGGCCAAGTTCAAATTATAATCTCCTAAGATCAAGCTGAACTCAAAAGCACTACGTAATTAGAATTTATTATAATTCTTTTTCATTCATACAGGAACTTCGATAAAACATATATATATATGTTTGCTCTTGTTTTTGGATCAAGAAGAGAGACTCATGGTTATAGTAGTTAATTAAGGAGAGAAAACAAAAGGAAAAGAAAATAAAGAGCAAATGTTTTTTTCAAAGAGAAATGATCGATGTTTGATGAGTACTCAATCTCACTTCTTTTTCTTCTTCTGGTCCTCTGACTCAAGAAGTTCCTCCAAACACCTTATCATCCAAACACTCAAACTCAAAGACATGCCTATGACTCTGAGAAGTACTGGCAGAAGAAGAAGAATTAGGAGATGCCAAATGAGGTGGATATGGTGGTGAGCCCCTTATTTGAGAATAGTACTCATTAGGAAAATTCAGAATTGCAAGATGACCCCTCAAATTAAAAGCTGCTCTATCATAAGCTCTAGCAGCCTCTTCAGCAGTATCAAATGTCCCCAACCACAGCCTTGTCCCTTGCTTCGATGGATCTCTTATCTCCGCCGCATACTTCCCCCACGGCCGCCGCCGGACACCTCGGTACCGGACCTCTTCCCTTCCTTTCTCCAGCTCCTTTCCATGTTTCCCCTTGTGATGCTCCTCCATGGTGTGTGTGTGCGCGCTAAATTGCACAATTTAATTTCTTTTCTAATTTTTGGCCTTATTATTTTGTACGGTGAGTTTTGTTATTGCCTAGATGCTTATATATATAATTAAGTAGCTAGTCTATGTGTGAAAATGCATGTGTCAAATCTAAGGGAATTGAAATAGTGATTTAATTTGTTCTCTATCTCAATCTAGGAACGTCATTGACCAAGATTTGCTTTCTCAGAAGGTTCTCTCTATTGAAATAGTAGTGTATAAATTCGATTCTTCGACTATGTCTATGTTTTGTCTTGAATTGAACTCTGGAGCAAATTAAATTATATATGTGGAGAGAGGGTACAAATATGCAACTAGGCAAAATCTTTTTTAATTTTTTCTCCACATATTAATTCCACTATGGGATAGAATCACAGATATTCTTCTGACACTGTATGCATATAGTTCAATCCATTAGCATTAGCAACACTGGATCGATCGATTAATTATTTCTCACAGCACTTTTTAATTTTGTGTATCTGATGGGATGGAGATAAATTTATGCTCCCATAGATTGACAAGAATCCACAAACTATGCTAAAAGTGTAAAACTTACATCATACGGATTAAATAATAACTTGTAATTAACAAAAAAGGAAATGAATACTAGCCTCTTGAATTTTGGCCCCTACTTGCATACGAGCTCATATCTTATCCTCATTTGTAGAGGCAAATCTAATGCACAGTCAACCATCTATCCAAGTGTCAATTTTTTGCCTATTTTAGTATTCTCAAGAAGATACTTCAATATTTTAATTTCTGTGATCAACGAGCTTAATATTGGCAGGTATACTATACATACAATAATATATACTCGCATATTTGATATTTAATTATTATATATATTATATACCCAATTAATAAGCGATCGAGTCTTGTTATATATTTTCTTGATTGAATGGGTGTTTTTTTTAAGTAAAAGAAATGCTGTTAAAGACAAAAGGAGTTGAGAACAACCCTCTACAAATCTATTATACAAATTTTACACCGTGTCTATTTACAAATTAAGAATCCTGTATTGAAGACTAGTATCTAAGTTAGATTATATTCAATTATCTTGATCACTTCAAGCTTTACATACATTAATTTTATAGCATCTATAAATATTATTATTAAGATTTAAAAAAACTATCCGTGACCACAATTTTAACATAAACATCATGATTTTTTAAGTTTTAGGGGTCATTTGGTTACATTTAGGTAAAAATGATTTTGATAGATTTATAGAATCAATAACAGAAATGAATGATGCATGATTTATGAAACGCATTGGAGGGAAGTGATTTAAAATTAATTCCATATTGTATTCTGACTGTTCATAGCTAGGAAACAAACAAGCACTTAGCAATTGTAATTAGAGTCACATCAATGTTATATATTTACCTATAATGTTTCACAACATCAAAGATTGTGATATAGTCACAATGATAGGAGGTGGATATATACGGGCCAGACCAGTCCGTTTAAACACGGTTCGCATTGGTCTGCACATTTGCAGAACGGACCGAGTTGGCCCACATTTTTAATGGGCTTGTAAATTACATGGTTCGCGTCCGTCCTGTATAGCACGTGGGTAAAAATAAAAATTATATGTTGAACATTTCTGAAAATATGAAAAAAATTATTTAAAAATTAGAAAATAATTTTTTTTTTGCAAAAATCAAGAAAAAAAATTAAAAGATGGTACGAATCAGAAGAACAATACATTTGAGCATAGATGGTACAGATCATATACAACAAGAGTAACACTAACATACTATAGAACAGAGACCAACATAGACATGTAACATACCAGAACAGACACTAACAACTAACAAGACACGACCAGAGAAAAATTGTAACTTGCAGAGAGGTTGAACGCCGATGAGCAAAATAAGAACTCGCAGAGTCGCAATTGCAGAATAGAAGCAACCGACAAGCAGTAAAGAACTCGCAGAGCCGAAGCAGACGACCAATGACCTGAACGGTGATTATTGTAGTTTTATTATTTTATAATCAGATTGATTCTAATTATTTTTAAATCTGATCCAATTTAAATTGGATTGGATCAATTTTTTTATCTTTTAAAGAGACAAGAAAAGTGATAAAATTACGAGATAATAATGAACATTTTTATTGAAACTTATATTTATTAATGTAAATATAAAATATATAAAATGAAGAACATGAACATAAAAATCAATCTAAAATTAATTTTAAATTAATATATTTATAACGATATTAATATGATATTAGATAATTAAATTATAAAAAATATATTAAAATAAGTAATTTATTTAATATATATGTATATGAATATAAATATATGATTATTTTATAAGTAAAATAATATATGGGTATATAATTTGTTTGAATTGAGTTGAATTAGATCGATTTTTAATATAGGATCTAAAAATTAATCTAGTTTAATAAAGAAATTAATTTTATAGTTTTAATTTTTTGTTTTCAGTTTAATTGAATTTTTATTTTTTTTTAATTCAATTTTTGTAATTTATATTTGATTAGATAAGAACACCTAGTAAACTAGCGCGACCCAGCTCAGCGAAGAATTCTGACCATAAGTTAATAATTTGAGCAAATGAATATTTTATCAAACGGATCCCAAATTCTAACTTTTGACGGGACTTGGTAACATACACTTTATATCCTTTTTTCATTAACATGTACTTTATATTAGAGAGACCGAGAGAGAGGCAAATTTTGCTTTGCCATCAATAATTACATGGAATAATTATCCACCACTATATATATATATATATATATATATATATATATATATATATATAGTGCGGTTAAAAATTGAAAAATAGGATAATTGATATAATAGAAAAGTAAGAGAGAAATAAAAAAGGAGTTTAATTAGTATACTCTGAAAGTATAAAATTATTTGTTATTTTACACTGTCATCTAATGATGTGTTACCACATTATTTAATGAGTATAACAACTCATGTGTTATTAAACTTTATAAATGATATGGCAGCACATCATTGGATGATAGCTAAAACTTTTTCCATTGTCCGTATATAACATTAAATCCAATAAAAAAAGAGTTTAATATTTATACACTGTCAGTATAAAGAAATTTTACACAGATATCCAATGACGTGCTGCCACATCATTTATTGAATTTAATAACACATGGGGTGTCATATTCATTAAATGACGTGACGACACACAATTGAATGTTTGTGTAAGATTTCTTTACACTCACAGTGTATATCAATTAAATTCATGATAAAGATATTTTACACGCATATCCAATGATATGTTGCCACATCATTTATTAAATTTAATAATATATGAGGTGTTATATTCATTAAATGACGTGACAGCACACAATTGGATAGTTGTGTAAAATTTATTTAATATCAATTAATCCTAAAAAAACCCGTATGAAAAAAGTACTAAAAATAAGTGTGAAAAAAAATCAAAGTTATTATTTTAAAAATATCTTATTTCATTCAATCGACAGCTGGTTATATTTAACTAAGACGTAATTGACATTGAAAAAAAAAATGGGTTTAAAAGATAATGGTCATTAGTTAGATCAAAATGGGATCGTTTTTCATGGTCAATATACATTAATATTTTTCAATATAATATTTTAATGCATTTATTTATTTTTTAAAATAAATATATTTAAAATATGTATTATATTAATTATATAAAAGTAGATATATTTTTTTATGTATTACACGAAATAAAATATTAATTATAATAAATTGAGAATAATGATTCAGGAAGACAAAACGGTTATCCAATTGGTATGATTTTCTCCAATGACTTTTTCAGTTTCTACCCAAGGTTACTTTGCTTTTTTTTACTTTGACCGCTATAATTAATGCTCTTATATGGTGTACGTAGGAATATGCGTTAAACATGTATATATTATTTTATTAAACTGAGTTTTAGTTTTTTTTGTTTAACCACATGTATCCTCCACGGGAGGCAATATTGTTCGAGCCGGAGAGAACATCCATATCATGGTGGGGCTAGCTCTCCCGGTGGAGATTTTTTCCATCCACAGAACTCGAACCCGAGACGTCGAAACATCCATATCATGGTGTGGAGCTAACTCTCCCAGTGGAGATTTTTTCACAAGACTCGAACCCGAGACTTCGAAACATCCATATCATGGTGTGGAGCTAGCTCACCACTGGCTCTCCCAGTGGAGATTTTTTCAATCTACAGGACTCGAACCCGAGACGTCGAAACATCCATATCATGGTGTGGAGCTAGCCTCCCAGTGGAGATTTTTTCCATCCACAAGACTCGAACCCGAGACTTCGAAACATCCATATCATGGTGTGGAGCTAGCTCTCCCAGTGGAGATTTTTCCATCCACAAGACTAGAACCCGAGACCTTGCTTAAAGGGAATCAAACATGTACCATTTGAACCAACCCCTTGGTAAACGAGTTTTAGTTTGACCTCTCAACTAATACTAAAAACTAATTTGTATACATGTTGTGAAAAAAAATGGGAACTAAAATCACAAACTGAATAAATTAGGGGTGAAAAATACAAATAAACCTAAAATTTATTATATTATTGGATAAACTATCACATTTCATCCTTTTTTTTATTAATAGGGAGTAAAGGGGTAATTTACTTAAAAAATTTATATTTACATATGATATCATATGTTATTTATCGAGTTTGACATAAACGTATTGAAATAAAAGATTAATCTAAAATTAAATCATATAGAGAGTAAAAATATTTCATATTAACAGTACATAAAAACTAACTTGTATTATTTTAATAAAACTTTATTGTAATAATATAATAATATGCATGAGAATGGGCCGAGTACTACATAAGTGGTTATTATAAATTTATAATAAATCAAGATCAAATATTTTATTGAAAGTGAACTAGACTTGATTATATTTAAACCAATTTACTAAAAAGTAATCTTGGACTTTGAATTCAATTGAGATTATCAATCTTGGACTTGATTGTCTAAGAAATTGTGACAATATTATATAGGCAACATGCACATGCATAGACGTCATCTAACTTTTTGACTGCTCCGACAGAACGACAAATTCAAACTGGGATACAACCACAAATATTTTAGTGGTATTTTCGGTTGCTTTTGTTGTATTTCTTCTTCTTCTTCTTTCTTTTTTCTGGGTCAGCTTTTGTATTTCTTCCTACGAATTAGGGTTGGTTAACGGTTGGATTTGGGCTAAAAGGCCAATTCGCCGGGAGCTTGAAATATATGGGTAGATCTCATCTGAATTGTGTCTTGGGTTGGGCATGTTGGTTAGTGACTCAGGTGGGTTAAAGCAGGTTTGGACTGAAATTGGGTCAGGTTGTTTCTTAGGCCCAATCCAATTTTTGAGCGTCTTCTCCGTCAAATTTTTAAGAAAATTACTTTTTACACCACCCCTTTTTAATAAATACACCAAACCTAATTTTTTATTGACTCAAATGTCCGGATTTTTAACCAAAATAGTATTACAAAAAAAAAAAATACTATTTACCATTAAAAGTAGAAATGAAACTATTTACTTGTATAGGGTATTTTTTGACACGTGGGAATGAGATGTGCTACACAAAGCACCAGAGTAATTAGCGTCTCTCATATGACGCTAGTTGAGTTAGTGACTCACATTATATTATATCATGTGGCGCTAAATGCATGAGCGTCTTGTGTATTTTTTTATGTCATTAGTTAGGTGTTTTTTTCATTCAACGCATTGAAGTCTGCTTGGACATTGTTACGAGTTATAAGAATGAAACATGGTAGAATTTACCTTTCTTTTTGTGCAACTCAAATAACCTGGTAAACTTGTGTGATGGGGTAATTGGTTAATAAATTATATATTTTTAATGCTTAATAAATTATACTCTCCTACGAGTCGCTAAATAGTTTTTTTCTATATTTTAATGGTAAATAATATTAATTTTAATACTATTTTGGTTAAAAAGCCCAAATATCCTTACCTTTTCCTCTTTCTCACACCACCTCTCTTCTCTCTCACTCATTCCCATATCAACATTTCCCGTCCCCCACATTCCCACATCACCCCCTATTTTCACTTCTTCCCCCCCTTTAGATTGTGGCACTTATCCTACCTTTCCTCCTTTTGACTTCCTATCTTTTTTTTTTTAGTTTCACAACATCCCTTGATTTTGTTTTAGTCGATGTGATATCAAGGTAGTTACTTTTTATATTTACAATTTTTATTTTAAAATTAAGATAATTATATAATGTTTATAAAAATAAATAAAGGGATGTGATATTAAGTTAATTATTATTTATTATTATATTCCTTTTATCCAAAAAATAAATTGGAGAATATTTATTACTTGAAATAAATATTTATCTCTTTTTAAAGAAGAAAAGTAAAAAAAATTATTTTTAAATTAAGAGAATTAAAAAATATTTATAAAATAAACAAGTAATTTTACCATCAAGTTTCATTTTTTAAAAAGAAATCCAAGTTATAAATCATTTATTTGAGGTGAAATATTTATCTTCTTTTATATTTTTACTCCAAAACTCTCCATTCCAAGACTAATGTTAGGGTACTGTATTTTACTAATGTTTTTTACCCCTTTCTATATTCAAACCTTCTTCCCTCCCACTGTGTCTTTCAGGATCTTGCCACGGGGAGGACGATTGAAGTTGCTAAGGAACAGGATGGGTTATACTATTTGCGCCACAAGGACTATAAAGGCAGTACTGCGCAAAAGGCACTCGTCTCCAATCACCAAACAAGTTCAGAATCATGGGCAACCTCTCTAATATGGCTACATCACAAGCGCCTTGGTTATCCGCCTTTTAGTGTCATCAAGTCATTGTTTCCTCACTAGTTTACAAAAGTGTCTGTTGAGTCCTTTTATGTGATATTGTCAATTTTCCAAACATCATCGCACAACTTTCTTCCTAGTAATAATAAAATGAGTGAGCCTTTTGACCCTTGTTCATTCTAATGTATAGGGACATGCCTCTACTAGTAATATCTCTAGGGCAAGGTGGTTCGTGTCATTTATTGATGATTGTACTCGGGTTACTTGGATATTTCTAATGAAGGACAAGTCTGAGGTATTCCAGTTGTTCGCTAATTTTTATCGCATGGTGAAGATGCAGTTTGGGAGGCCCATCAAAAGAATACGATCAGACAATGGCAAAGAATATGTGAACCAACATTTCTCCAAGTTTCTTAATGACAATGGTGTTGTCCATGAGTTGACTTGTGTTGATACCCCACAGCAAAACATGGTTATAGAAAGAAAAAACTGTCATTTCCTTGAAGTTGCCAGAGCATTACTGTTTCAAATGTCGGTTCCTAAATCTTATTGGGGGGAAGCGGTCTTAACCACCACATACTTAATAAACAGGTTACCTTCTCGTGTCCTAGGTGGTGTAAGCCCTGTCCAATCCATGACTACTTTCTATCCCTCTGTTCCCATTATGTCCAGTCTCTAAAGTCGTGTCTTTGGGTGTTCTGTCTTTGTACATATTCATAGCTCTAATCGGGGTAAATTAGATCCTCGAGCTACCAAGTGTGTCTTTATAGGCTATGCTCCAGACAAAAAGGGGATACAAATGTTATCATCCTCAGAATCGCCGTGTTGTATGTCTCTATGGATGTCACTTTCCATGAATCAGAGTCCTTTTTCACCGGGTCCCCAGCTTCAGGGGAGAAGCTTGGACAAGTGAATCTCTTGAGGAAGCTGAGTCTCTCGAGTTGTCATCTTCTACTTCATCACATGACTTGATGCCTAGTACTATCTTGGAAAACAATCCTGAATCAATAGAAGATGGTGAGAAAAATAGATTTGTGGCCAACGGTATCAGCGAAAAAGAAAAAATCCTATCCTAGTCCAACAGCAAACTTCAATCGCCTGAACCGAAGGTAAGTTCTGAAACTCTAAATGAATCTTGTGAACCTAATTTTGATGACTTACCAATTGCTTTGAGAAAAGGAAAACGATCATGTGTCAAATATCCATTATCCCAGTTTGTGTCCACTAAACACCTTTCTATGCAGCATCAGAGTTTTATTTTAGCCATTGATTCAATTAGAATCCCCACATCAGTGCAAGAAGCATTAAAGGATGAGAATTGGATTTGAGCCATGAATGAAGAAATGAGTGCCCTGGGAAGAAATGAAACCTAGGAGATTGTTGAGAAGCCAAATGAGAAGAAGGAAGTTGGATGTAGATGGATATACACAGTGAAGTATCGATCTGATGCTACTCTAGACAGGTACAAGGAAAGACTAGTGGCAAAGGGATATTCTCAGACGTATGGGATAGATTATGAGGAGACATTTGCTCCAGTAGCAAAAATGAATGCAGTGAGGATCATCCTATCTTTAGCAGCACACTTTGGCTGGCAACTGCACCAGTTCGATGTCAAAATGCATTCTTGCATGGAAATTTGGAAGAGGAAGTGTATATGGAGATTCCTCCTGGATATGGGCCTACTAATGGAAGAAATAAGGTTTGCAAGCTGAAGAAGGCTCTGTATGGTCTTAAACAATCTCCTCGTGCCTGATTTGGAAGGCTTACTCAAGCCATGATGTCCTTAGGATACAAGCAAAGCCAAGGTGATCATACTCTTTTTATAAACATTCACTGAATGGCAAACTTACTCTTCTCTTGGTCTATGTAGATGATATGATGATTACAGGTGATAAGAGCTTGAAAAACAGACTCTCAGAGATAAGTTAGCTGCTCAGTTCGAAATGAAGGATCTTGGCAAGCTGAAATATTTCCTTGGGATAGAGGTAGCCTACTCTAAGCAAGGTATCTTTATTTCCCAAAGAAAATATGTCCCTTGACCTTCTCAAAGAAACCGACAAGTTGGGCTGTAAAAACAGTGGAGCACCTATGGAGCAAAATCGCCGGATTGGGAAACATGAGGAGAGCCCAAGTATAGATAAGGCCCAATACCAAAGACTTGTGGGAAAGCTTATTTACTTAGCACATACCAAACCCGACATAACTTATGATGTTAGTGTTGTGAGTCAGTTTATGCATGATCCGCGGGAAAGAGATCTACAAGCAGTAAATAGAATCCTTCAGTATTTGAAAGCAAGTTTAGGAAGAGGACTACTATTCAAGAAAGAAGGAAAACTATCCATGGAGGTCTATACTGATGCAGACTACGCATGATCATTGGTTGACAGGAGATCTACCATTGGATATTGTGTCTTCTTAGGTAGCAACTTAGTATCATGGAAAAGCAAGAAACGAGGTTTGGTTTCAAGGTCAAGTGCAGAGGCAGAATTTAGAGCTATGGCTCAAGGAATTTGTGAGTTGTTGTGGATGAAAATAGTTTCATGATGATCTTCACATTGAGTATGAGAACCCTATGAATTTGTTCTGTGATAACAATGTCCGCCATTAGCATAGTTCATAATCCAGTGCAACATGACAGAACTAAACATATAGAGATTGACCGGCACTTCATTAGGGAAAATTAGACAACGGCCTGATAACTACATCACACGTCCCTTCAAGACTCAGTTGGCAGATGTATTCACCAAGGGACTTCCTGTAGAAAGGTTTAAAGACATGACATGCAAGTGGGAATGATAGATATCCATTCTCAGCTTGAGGGGGAGTGTTTGTGTGTCATAGTTACCGTAAATATTGTAAAACACTACTAACAAAACAACATTCCACGACGGCCATTCCACGACGGTTATTCCGTAACCGTCGTTTAAAAATGACGCGGTGGCATTTTTTGAAATTATATGTGTAACAAACAACGACGGTTGCTAAAGGAACCGTCGTTGAAAGTACAAACAACGACGGTTCTCACACAACCGTCTGTTGAAAAGTCCAGAAAAATAAAAAGAAAAAGAAAAAATCAAGGTTTTTAACGACGGTTATAATACAACCGTCATGAATAGTACCAACAACGACGGTTCCATTACAACCGTCGTTTGAAAAGCCCAGCAAAATTTTTTAAAAAAAAATGCAAAAGTTTTAACGATGGTTGTGTTACAACCGTTGTGAAAGTGACAAAAAAAGAGAATGATGGTGCAGGAAGTTAAAAAAGAGGTGTAGATAGCAAAGTGGTTTCAGAAAATAGGGGTGTTAACAGTAAAAGCTGGGGGTGCAGGAGCAAAGGAGACAATCTACGGCGGTTTAAGCCGAGAACCGTCGTTGTTATTCTAATATATCATATAGAAACCCTAGTCCCTTCTCTCATTCTGCTGCGTCGTTCCCTCTCTACTTCTTCTTCTCTCTTCTTCTTCTCCGACCGTCTTCTGTCTCCACAACCACCGTTCCCCACAGCCACCAGCCACCACCACTCACGGCCGCCGTCATCCTCTCCCGGCCGCCCCTCTTCCTCCGTCCTCATTCTCCTCTCACCTCCCCTGTCCTTCCTCACTCTCGATCGTCGTCCTTCCTCCTCTGTTTCCTCCATCTTCCGCGCTGTTCCTCTAACCCGTCGCGCCAACCACTGTCCTTCTTCCTCCTCTGCACCGCGCCGCCACTGCAAGTCCCAGCCACCATCGCGTACTTTAGCGGAGAGCTTAAGTAGGTAAACATTTTCTTCTCTCACTCTTTTACCTACCCTTGGGACAACTCGTGACTACATGGACTTTGTGTGTTGATCAAGGCTTTCACATGTGATTCTATTTTGTAGTTCTATTTTCATTTTATGGGCTTGTTTGCTTCACTGTTTGCTTTTTGAACAATTTTTGAGATGTGAAGGATTTGGCTGCGTTGTTAAAAAAGTATAAATGACTGGAATGTGGCTTTGATTCTATCTTTGTGACCCGTAAGTTAGATAATGATTCATGAATTGCTTTATCCTATTGCTTTGATTAATCAGATTAGTATTGGCTCTTTTGTGGTGATCTTGGTAATGAAGTGAATGATGATGTTCTTTCAAAAGCATTTTCACGATTCCATTCCTTTAATATGGCACGAGGTAAGTGGATCTCAAATCTAACTCAAATTCTTTTTATTACTATAGTATAGTAATGATGGGTAGTGTGAGCATTTTCTATTTCCTCTTCAGATTTTTGTTTGAAGGGACATAGTTGTTAATGATTAATTGGTTCTTGCATATTTCCAGGTAGAACCTATTAAGAATACATATATGGTAGGAAGGAAATTACTGTCATGACTTTAACACTGTCACAATCCATTGCCTCTTTAAGCACTACTATGTAAGGTTAAAAACATTAATTAAAAAAAGAAAAGAAAAATTAAAAATGCAAACTATAAATTTGAGGGGAAGATTAAAAGATTGCTATGCAATGTTGCAACCAATCTTTTTCATATCCAACATAGTCAAGAAGCTTAGCAAAGCAAAGCTCAAGTCTTGCTTTCCCCTGTTTTGCTTACTTTATTAAATATGTATTTACTTGTACTGTTATCTTGAAATTTGAATTGGTTTACGTTTTTATATTGAATAGTTTAATTCCAAATCCCTTTTACTTATTAAAACACTGTTAAACCAACCACCAAGAGTATGGATTTGTGTTATATAATAAGGGGATTGGTTATGGAATAAGCAAGAAATTGGCTTCAAGTGGTATAGTGGTGGTGCTTATAGCTAGAAATGAGGAAAAGGGGTTTGGAAGCCGTGAAAAAATTGAAAGAGTAGGCCTCTCTGCTGACTTTCTGGTTTATCATCAACTTGATGTGACTGACCCTGCCAGTGTTGCTTCTTTAGCAGATTTCATCAAAACCCGATTTAGAAAACTTGATATCTTGGTACATATATATACATGACTTAATTTTATAATGTTTAATCACTATATGTTTATATCTTGGTACTTATAATTCTAGGATGCAGGGAAGCTGATATCAAGAACAGGTACAATTCTTCAACCTGGTTATACTTAGCATTTCTTCAATTTTCAGCTTTATTGGTTCAAATCTTGTAATTAAAATTACTTATAAATGGTCTTTTACAGATTTCTTCTGCCACCAATTAATTAAACCAATAAGTCATTTTAAATGTATGCCAGGAGTGAGGGTACTCCAGATGTTATTCTTGACATGAAATCGCTTGACATTTTCAAATCTCATGTTTCCAATATATAGATCCCCTTTCATTGTTCCCATAGACTGTTATATAGCACCATGATAAACTAGGAGAAAAATGCACTGAAAATATTGAATCAATCACTTACCATAATGGCAATCAGTTATTATATTCATTGCATTTTAGCTAACTGGCCATAATAAGTTTTCCAAGTGATATCCATACAATTTAAAACACTGTTTACTCATCCATATTCTAATTTTCATTGTGGAGCAGTCAACCCTGCCCTCATAAATTGAAAATTGTTGTAGTAGCTATCTATTATGGAGTTAGTCTCACATCACATCTATTTAAGTATGCTGGCCAATTTATAAACCATTGTATCAACTAATAATCACTATCTTCCATTCCATTCCATGCCATTATTTCTTCTTTTCTTTCAATGCTTTCCCTCAGGCAAGCCACTGAAAAGCCTACCAGATCTCCTCCGAGAGTACAATTTACCACCAGGGCTATTTCCCCATAATATAATCTGCTATGAGTTTGATGAAACCAAGGGTTAGCTAATTGTTTACTTGTCATCTGCATGTGAGGTGAGCTTCAAGGACCCCTCTGTCATATATTTAGATCTGTTCTAATTGTTACTTGTTCTGTATTGAGGTTATAACATCAACTATGTTTAGGATTTGTCTTTTAAATATCAAATGGTTAGGTTGGCTGATTTCTGGAATGTTTGATCCAGACAAATTCCATAACTAATATTTCTAATATTAATGTAAGGCCCCCGATATATAAATGTATGTATTTTTAAAAATATTTCTAAACATATTAATTAAATAACAATTTAACTGTCCAAAAAGAAGAGGTCATATATGTCTAACTAAGAAATTCTCTTATGAAGAAATTCTATTATGCCTATATCATTTAAGCAGAGGAATTTTAGGTTGAATCTCCTTAATTAATTCAAAATAACTTTATACATATTTAATATTTATAATAGACAGTAGTCTTAATGTTGTTTTGCCCAAATAAACATCAAGGGTCGAACCCTTTTTCCTTTTCATTTGTCCACTTAAAAAAATGTTTTTAATCGATCTATTTTAAAAGTTTAAAAAATATTTATTATCTTTTTTTAATTATACACTTATATCCATTACTTTTTCCGGTGATTATAATAAAAAAATAAAAAAATACAAAGGGTATAATAAGAAGTATAAAAATAATTTTAAGAAAAATAATAATATTAATTATCTTCCTTAATTTATGTGTTCATAATCAAAGTAACTTGAGAGAGTAGCTATAACCCATGTAGATTTTGTTTTGGAATGAAAGGCAATTAACACAAAATCCTGATCCATTGGGTTCGGGGAAAATTAATTATATAAGCATGATGTATTAAACACTTAAATTAATAATAGAAATATATGACAAATCTGGTTATGTAGTAAAATATATGACAAATCCATTGTGACATTATATAGTAAATATATAATGTTTAGTGTCCAAAGAATATGTCTACTTGTATATATGTTATTTTTGTTATCTATAAGCTTGTGTATGTGTGTGTGTTTTGGTAAAGGGATATTGCTTTTCTGATACCAATGGTACATATTTTCCTTTTCTAGTTCCACAAGAACTTGTTTCTATGCTTTTAAGGCTGCCCATATGATTTAAATGTGTGTTTAAACTAATTTACTATATAAATGAACCAAAAAGTCTAGTGATTTAGATTTAATCTAATTTTTCTGTGTGCTTTTTTTAAATAAAAATTGTGCTTTTTTTTGAGATTTTTAATTAAATAACTAGTAATAACTACAAAATAGCTAGGAAATTCTGGACATACCACAATGGATAGGACATACAACGACGGTTGAAGTTGGAACCGTCGTTGTATGTCCAGGAAACAACGACAGTTGCTGTGTGAACCATCGTTGTTTCCTAGACATACAACGATGGTTCCAACTTCAACTGTCGTTGTTTCTGACTTATAACGACGGTTCCTCTGTGAACCGTCGTTGTTTCATGGACATACAACGACGGTTCCAGTTTTAACCGTCGTTGTTTCTAATTTAGAACGACGGTTGACAAACGTCATTGAAAACCTACTTTTTAACGACACCCGGATCAACGACGGTTCCAACAACCGTCGTTAAAAGCCATTTTTAACCGTCGTTAAAAGCCTATTTTGCACTAGTGAAATATTCTGATTTTCTTGTTCTATTTTATTTGTACAATCAAATCCCTTGATTAGGGTCAGCTTTCTTGTGATTAGGATCAGATTTAAATGATTGTAATTAGGCCAGAATAATTTCCTTATTTCCTTATTTAGGTAGGATAATCATTCCTATATATAATGTAGTTTGCCATTGTATTTTCATCAATCAGAAATAAAATATCCTTTCTAAATACCTTTTTTTCAAGTACCTCTATTTTATAAAATCGCATGATTATAGTCACGTTGTTGATTATATTTCGTTAAATGATGATATAATAATATTTATTGTAGTCTTTTTAATGACTTTTCTTGTAGATTTCAAAATTCAAACTAAATTTATTTTAGATTGTAAAAAATTTGTGGGAAATCTTTTATGGATTTTTCTACAATAAAAGAGAGATATTTCATAGCAATATTTTTATGTAAAAAATTGTTGTTTTCTTTAGAACTTCACTATAGATATTTTTTTAGGAAAAACCACAAGAAAATTTCCGTGAATGTTTATCCAAGAAAAATCGTAATGGAGTTGTGACGATCGATGATTTAACAAAGTATAGTTAACAAAAAGGACTAAAAGCATGTGAATTTAAAAAAATGAAGTATCAAAACTAAAGAAAAAAATTGATGGGCTAACTAAAATCAAATTTCACTATGTACATTTAACCTTTTTTTGCATGTCTTTATGCTTCAACAAAATATAAATGAAAGGGTGGGAATCAACTTACTCCAAAAGTAACTCTATGTACATTTAACCTTTTTTGCATGTCTTTATATTTGTTGATCCCCACCCTAAATGAAATGCTACTTAATGGCACTGTTGACACTCATTTGAAATAGGTTTGTTAATTTTGTGACTGACGTTGTGTTTGGTCTATACTGGATCCACGTTTCAAATGTGGATCATGACAGAAGCTACTCTCAATAGACTTTGTTCGAAATGTGATTTTGGGATAAACCAAACACACACTAAAAAAATTAGGTTGACTTCTCGAGTTCTTTTCTTTTTTTGGTTTGGAATATGGACAGTAGGTTCAGATTGTAGCGACAATTTTCAAGTATAAAAATATTAAAAAAAAATGCAAAACAAGCATCTTTTTACATTACCACGAATATTTGTCTATACCCTCATATAACTATTAACCACACATTTTACAGTAATAAATGCAGAATATTGTTCATGATCAGCACACATTTGATGCTACAGAATTTTGAGAATTGTACTTATATAAGTTATATTATCTAAACTGCAGGGGAAACAGAGTCTAACATCATATATTGAACAGGGCCAAAAACAAAATGTAGGGAGGGACAGTGGTTGACAAGTAAACAAAAATTAATATTAGTTTCAAACCAAGGACAGGGACAGTGCATATGCAGACAAGCCTTTAACTGCTTGAATGAATAATGCACTCTTATAATAATAGTTACAAACCACATGAATACTTGCACCAGACCAGAATTCAGAAACTTGGTGACAATGTATACATGTATACTTTATCACCAGATGATGTCATGATGTCATTTAGTGAATTAGACATACATTATCACCAGTGCTAGTAACATTAATTATCTTCAGTAATATTAGTAGTAGCTTATAAGGATCAGGATTCAGGATCCCTTATTCTTCTTCTTCTTCTCTTCACAGCCAAGAAGCTCCTCCAACACTTTGTCATCCAAGTACTCAAACTCAAACACTTGTCTTCCACTGCCTTCCACATTTGCATTTGCATGCCTTGAAGAAGAAGATGATGATGAAGCACCAGTGGCACCTGATGACATAGGGTATTCATTTGGGAAGTTAAGGATTGCAAATGAACCTCTCATAGCATAAGCAGCTCTGTCATATGCTCTGGCTGCTTCTTCAGCTGTGTTGAATGTTCCCAGCCACACCCTCTGACCCTGCCGAGTCGAGTCACGAATCTCCGCCGCAAACTTCCCCCACGGCCGACGTCGGACACCGCGGTACCGGACATCTCCGCCGTCCTCCTTGGTCCTTCCCCTTGATCCTTCTTCATCCATGCTAGCTTACTTTGGTATTGTTTTGCTTTGCTTGGTTTAATTAATTTGCATGCATGGTAATGGGTTTATATATGGTTGAAAAAATGGGCACAATCACAATCAATATGGTTCGGCCACGTGAGATCATTAGCACGTGATGATATATGATTAAGAAGGTTCTATAATGAAACAAAGACCATATTTGAAAAAGTTGAGTGTCCATTGTATCTGGATGGTCAAGGTGGTGGCTTTTGCAAGTTTTGAAATTCTTTAGCCATTCTAGCCTCTCACTTTTTTCAGTGCCTTTTCCACCTCATCATTCCTTTCTCTAATTAATAGCCGCACAAAGAAACTATGAAATACGTACTAGTACTACCACTTTGTGGCTCGGAAAAAATGTTATTAACAAGAAAAATAATACTCCCTCCGGTCCTATTTATAAGAACTTTTTTGGAGGTGAGCTTGGTCCTTTTTATAAGAACTTTTTCAGATTTTCCTATGCATTAATTATTATTTGACAAAAATACCCCATTAGTGGAGGTAGGTGAGTAATTAGTTAGTAGAAAGAGTATGACACAATTGAGTAGTTAAATAGAAAGAGAAAGATAATGAGTCTCAATAAATTCAAGGATAGTTTAGTAAATGTGTATCACATTTATGACAAATTTATTGTAATAAACTAAATTAACCAACTTCCTTAATCTGTGTGAAGTAGTTAAAAGGGTCTTATAAATAGGACCGGAGGGAGTACTAACAAATCTAAAGAAATTAAACACTACTTTCATCAGTTTTATGAAGCTATAAGTTGAAAAGGTCAAACACAGGGAAAATTAAACCTCTGGTTATTGTGTGTGAGTCATTTTTTGTGAAGTCAGATTGTTTATTTTACTTTACTTAAGTAATCAATATATTCTAATGATCCCTCATTATTATAACCATATTTCAAGATACCATATCTGCCCCACTATGATATAAGAATTTTTCTGTAGATCGAACTAGAGTTTCTAGAACGGGATTATATTGTTTCTAGAAAGAACCTGGTTCCAGCAAACGACCCAAAATAATAAATATTGTAGACTTTTGAAGGAAAATGCCCAGACGCAATGTAGAGGGAAGAAATAATAAGGGTGGAGGACCATAAGGTTTGGTTGTCTTCATGAATCCCCTGTAAATGAATAAGATTCTCTGTAAATGGTGCAAGAATCAGAATGTGATTTGCAAATTACTAATTTAATTGCAATACGAAAGAAGCGCAACGACAACCCCAGAGAGTCATATATAATTATATACTCATAGATACTGAAAAGACGGCCTATAACTACAATTTGGCTTTTTTTCTTAAATAACCTCAAAGCATTTGGGGTGAGAAATTGAGTTTCTTTGAATGAGTTTATAAAGTTAATTTTAGATAGATCTTGTTTTTCTAAATATTTAAAGTTAATCAGACGAATTGTTTTATTTAACTATTTAAATAGATTATTGCACATATATAAAAGACATAGAGTTTATTAGTCTGTTTAAAGATGGTCTAAATATATAGACTTTAAGTCAAACTAATTCAACTTTTGTAAAATGTCAGTTTAGGCCGGACCTTATACACGGCCGGCCAAGGGTAAGACTGCTCAAGTCCTTGTTTTAGGCTCCGATTGTTAGTAACATCCTTTATATGAAAAAAATAAAAAATTATTATAATTAGGCCTAGTTTATTGGTTAAGAAATTGATTTTCCTCTTCAATGATTGATGGTTCAATCATTGTTAAATGAATTTTGTTTAAGAACCCTTTTTTTTCACCTCATGTATTTAAAAATGCCCCAAAATAAAGGTTTGCTTCTTATATTTGAGAAATCAATCGGATTCAGGCTAGCTTGACTTAATTTAGCTTTTTTTTTTATTTCCAATCAAAATTATTTTAAGATATATAATAAATGAAAAAATTGTAAACAAAATATAATGAAGGATAAAATAATAATAAGATAGCTGTCCTTTAATGTTGAAAGTTGAAAGTCGAACGCAAAGGCTTTATTTTTCACTTTTACCCCAATTTGGATGCCAATCCAGGGTGAAATATTAACGTCAATATAACCAAACTTGTTGTGTGTTTGGTTTGCATTGGATTCACATTTCAAATGTGGATCCGGACAGAAACTACTTTTAGTATGTGTTTGGTTTAGCGTTGAAACTAATTAAACTTAAGTTTGGATTACTCAACGCAACTACTTTCAGCATCTGAAACGTAAATTTACCACATTTCAACGTTTAATCAAACATGTTCTTAATAGCTTTTGGCTGAATTAATCCATATTTAAAACGTGATTTTAGAATAAACCAAACACACACTTGATGTATGCAAATTCCCTTTTGAAACCACAAACGTATATATGCTTAAATTGGACAAACGAGAAAAAACATTACAAGTGTCTATTTGTATTAGATTTTTTTTTGTTGGTCCAAGACACTTTTAATGAGAAAAACAATTTCCCTCAAATATCATTTCCAGAATTATACATACAATTTGTTCAAGCTTTTATGTTTACCTCAAAATTGTGAAATAAGGAATGGATAATTATTTTTTTACGGGGAATCTCATCGAGAGTGGTGATTGGTAAAATCATCTCAAAATTAACGCGGATTCAAACACTTGATCTTATACATCAATTACGTCTGGGTTATAGTTCAATTTTACTGTGACCCACCATAAGAATAAGAGTAATTGTAAATTATAATTTAAAAAAGCTAAACATAATGAAAAAATATTGAAATCCTCTCTTTATATATATTATTTGAAGTTCTTCTTGTTTTTATAAAAATTATTCTATTTATCATTTAAAACTCTTTTTCTTTTTATTATTATTTTGAAACATAAAATCTAGTAATTTAAAATTAATCTATTCAAACACAAGATTAATCTATCAAACAGAGAATGATTTATTCTGGATTTGAAATAAAGAGAGTTTCTTTTTACCTTAATTTTTTAATTTTAAAGAAGTCGAAATCTATGTACGGTAGAAAAGAAAAAGTGCCTAAAGCTAATAGATACCAAAATTATATGATTCCGAACAAAATTTACGATTCGTGGTAGTTGTTCAGTGAATGTGCACATGTCTTTTTTAGGTCTCTTAAGCTTAAAAAAGGGGGCTAAGCATTATGTTTAATAAGAATAATAATAATAATAATATATATATATATATGGACGAAAGAAGAATAATGATATAAAATGTAAATGCGTGCAATAATGGACTTTTTTTGGGTCCAAGTGCAATAATGGACTGGGCTCATGTTCACAATATCCGCAGCCCAATACGACAAAATTGTACCATTGAAAGGCATGATTTGCTAAAATGGGCTCAGTACCAGAATAGTGGTCTGCAAAAGTAGCTAATTGACCAATAAACAAAAGTATGAGATTTTAAAGCTTAGGCCTGGCTTCAACAACTTTTTGCACAAATATATATGGCAGATTGAACTGAAAAAATTCTGATTTTTCACCTGCATCTTATAAAAAAAAACATAAGGTGCCCAAAATGTGCAGAGTGCAAACCTGTAGAATCTGAAGTTTTTTTAACGTTCGACCAAAAAAAAAAAGTGCATTGAACGAAGAATGCGTTGAACTTTGGCAAAAAAAAAAAGAGTTGAACAATGAACACAAACTCTTCATTTTGTACTAAATAGCATTTCTCTTAATTTCTAACATGCCATTGGAACTCTAGTTAGGTTTGAGCTGAACATCTTCATTTTCATTTCGCGTCTTTTCTTTTTCAATAAAAATAAGTAAAAAAAGGTATTTTTCTGTATATGAATGATTATTATAAACTGGAAGAAGACCATCTCATTTACATCATTCATTTCTATTATTTATAATTTACGCTTCTCTTTTCTTTAATCAAATATTTCTAAAAATTTAACTAAATGATCAACACTTTTTTTAAGAATCAGTGTTTATATAAAATCAAGTGTTTGTATAAACATCGGCTACAGTGTTGTCTGTTTTAAACATCGATTCTTATCTTGAGAACTGTGATAAGAATCTAAACAATTTACCAATAAATTAAAGATGCCTTAATGTGCTTCAAGAATTAAATATATTAAAGGATTATAATTTGAAGTCGGTAAATTATTGAGTACTCTCTAACTCAAAAATTTGAGTGTAACATTCATGATTATATTTGGTTTTTATTAAAAACATGTTATAAACATCGATCTAACATGTCAATGTTTCTAGTGTGTTTGAAACCGAGTCCCCTTCCTCGAAAATGTGCATCTAGCTTTTGGATCAAAAGGCAATAATTTATGTAATTTTATGATTTTCCAATTACATTTAGTAGTATTACCTCACCCACATTTATAATGTGGTTTTAATATAACAGTTTTTTTAATATATGTAACATTGAACATGATAATAAAATAAAAGTGAAAATTTTTTATTAAAAATTATAACTGTCATAACATTTAATGCATTGGAAATACTAAATATTACATTTTTTATTAAAATATTTCCACGTACTTTTGATATCTTAGTAAAATTGCACAGGTTAAAAAAACAGTTAATATAAATCAAATTCGCTAATAATTTGTTTTGTTTGAACAATTTAAAGATAGTCACACGTGTGGATTGCTTGGTAAAGTGCCAGATTCATTTGTTGGGTACGTAGTAAAGGAAGGAAATAAATGAAAGATTTATTTGCTCTGTTAATTATCGAGTTCTGTCCTGGCTAGAGATAAATGCTATTCTAATGTCATGTTTAGATCATTAGATGGTTGATGCATGGCTTGATGACTAAGAATATCATATCCTTGGCTGTTCTATTCATTCTTTCTGTACTTATGGCCATAAATTTTTATTGAAATTGTTTCGAAATGACATGGTTGTAAAAGAATTAACCTGATATCTTTCATGACATAAAAATTAGCCTCTCTTTATTTTCCTTTGTTTGTTGTATATATGTGGATTACAAACTTATGAATTGAAAGCCTTTTTTCGATTGCCATGTGAATAAATAATGTGCGCTGTGTTAGTTGCATTTTGATTTCTTTTCATAAAACTGAGCGAAAATCAAACTGTTCTGGTTTTCTTCAATGATCTGTGCTACATGTAGCTAGTAATTGATAATCCATCTTTAAATATTTCGCGGATGCCTTATGGTGTCGGAGTTGGACAGCTTGTTTCATGCGTTTAAAAGAATTTTAAATGATGTCCTAACTAGTGACAATTAATTTGTAATTTGCACAAACATGGTAGATTTTCCTTTTGTGAAGGATTTGGACCCTCAATGTCCCGCGTTGATATATAATGCTGGAAGTAAAAGGCTACTATTTACTTAACAATAATTGGAATGTTCCTTACATTGTTCCTTGATTGCCTCACTCTAATTGACTTCAGGCATTATGTTTTGGCATTAATTGGCCTTAGAGAGAGAAGTGTCACCTTTGGTTTTTTTTGGACAAAAGTGTCACCTATGGTTGATTGATTAGCTTTAGGAATTAGGAAGTGGTTCTTTTTTTTTTCTTTTGCGGCCATTATGCACCCTTTCTTTTTATCCTCCACCAATTTTATTACTCCCTCGGTTCCACTCTATTTCTTAATTTTAAAAAAATGGTTAATTTTACTTGTCATTTTATAATTTTAATTTTAAAAAATATTTAATTCTTTTATGTTAAATATATATATGTTTCTATTTATATGTCTCATTTGAACAATTATTTTGGAGTAAACTAGTAATTAATTGGTCCCTGACTTTTTTAGGGTCATGCACTTTAGTCCCTAAGAAATAAAAAACCCTCAATATAGTCCCTGACTTCTTGTTTTTTCTTTCACTATAGTCCAACTGTATGTTTCACGTTAATATTTTTTCGTGACACATCATAAAAAATGCTTAATGTTTTGATTGATGAAAATGCTTCAATTTCTGTTTATATGCTTTCTTCTTTAAATTTTTGGCACGAACGTCTTTGTCATATAAATGATAAATATGTTTTGAGAATGAGTAATTTAGGACTTATTCCTAAACTTAACAAAAATTTTGAAAAATGTGAAATTTATAGCAAAACTAAAATTAAAAAAAGTCTCATAAAAATGTCATAAGAAATTCTGAAATTTTAGATTTAATTCATTCTTATATTTGTGAGTTTGATGGAATTTTAACACGTGATGGTAATAGATATTTTATTACGTTTATAGATGATTTTACAAAATTTACGTATGTTTATTTGATGAAACATAAAAGTGAAGCTTTTGAAAAGTTTAAAATATATTTAAATGAGGTTGAAAATAATTTTGAAAGAAAAATAAAATGTTTACGTAGTGGTAGAGGAGAAGAATATATTTCTTTTGAGTTTGATTCTTATATTTCGTCTTTAGGGATTGTTTATGAAATTACTCCTCCTTATTCTCCACAATCTAATGGTGTTGCTGAAAGAAAAAATAGAACTTTAATTAATTTAACTAATTCTATGCTTGTTCATGCTCATGTACCATTTCAATTTTGGGGTGAAGCAATTTTATCTGCTAATTATGTGCTTAATAGAATACCTCGGAAGAGTTCTAATAAGACTCCATATGAACTATGGAAAAGTCATAAATGTAACGTCCTAATTTCTAAATTCAAAAATAATGCCTGTTGGAAGCACTATTTCCAAATTCGTGAAATTATTTCATTCATTTCGCGTATCGACATACAATACCATCGCTTGAGTAACCCAACAATTACTAAAGCTCCAACAATACATATATAACTCAATGAAATAATAACATACTGTTGCCTTCAAGGCTTCAATACAAAAATATTAACCTAACATAATGATTCCTAAGGTAGCTTTAACAAATAACAGTAGTGGTTCTAAACAACATGAAAAACGTCAAGTAAAATAAACAATAAGACTAATGGTCTTCACATGCCATCTACTACTCGTCATAGCTTTGCTCAGTATCTTGCACCACTGAAAATATTGTTCCCATGGAATGGGGTGAGACCAACGTCCCAGTGGGTGTAACAGTGTGTGCGGTGTGGGGAAAACAATCAAGAATCATCACAATTACACATATCTATCTAGAGCATCATGAATAAATGAACTACACATAATATATCATCATTGAAATAATGTTTATGATGCAATGCATGACTGTGAGGTGTTGTTACCCGACACCCGGGGTCTTTACACTGTAACGTGACTGTGATGAGCGCTCGGCCTGAGAATCCAAGGACCGTCGTCCAGGGAAACCTGAGATTAAGTCTTATTTGAACATGAATGACACATTACTTGATTATTTTTAATAATTGAGGATCCCCCATCTTCCCCTTGGCCGAGGGTTAGATGAGATCACCTCGTCTTTCTTAAACATGATTGCCCGAAGGCCTGTGACGGTCAATGACCCTGTGATAGCCCGGAGGCTCTGTGATGGCTATAAGCCCTGTAATATCTTAATTCACAATTCATGACTGTGATGGCCAAAGGCCCATGATTTCATAATAAAATACTCAAGGTTCATAATACATCATACAGAATCATCCAATCATCTACCCTAAGGTTTTGTCAATTCAATACATACAATAGTCAGTATATTCACAATTCTTATATTCATACTATACATATATCACTAATTCATAGAAGGAAAGGGGAAAAAGAATAGGGAACATGCAATGGCAATCATCCAGAACAAACAAGTGAGAGTCCACCCACCTGTGAGTCGAGAAAACGGAGAAGAACGAAGAACGGAGGGCCTTGATGGGGGGAAAGATTGATGCAAGACTCGTTCTTGATGAGTAGACATCGTTCTTGGCCTTTGCTGGGACTTTCTCTCACTAGAACCTCTCTCTCTCTCTGAAAATACGAAAAAACGGAAGAAAGAACTGACTGAAACCGTCCACGAACGTGTTTTAAAGTGCAGAAATCGGACCTGCGCTCAAGCCTCGCTTGAGCGCAGCTCAAGCACGAGTTCTCGCTCAGGCTGCGCTCGAGCTCAGCTCGAGCTGAATTTCCTCGAATTGCTCTCTGTTTTTCTGCGCTCGAGCTCAGCTCGAGCGAGGAGACCGGAGTGAAATTTTCCCTTCTTGTTACGGTGCAGTTTTCATCTGAACCCTATCATATAACCTATCAAACTGAAGCCCCGGAAATAAGCTTTCTAATGAGAGTGGAATCACCTCAATCGGACATCTACAACTCTAGATATTTGCAATTTAGTGCACCAAGGTCATTAGGCTTAGAACCAACATCAAGCAACAACCTTAGTTTTTGCCTCTTAAGCTTTTCCTTATCCATCTACATTCAAATTCGAATTCGAATCTTATATTTAAACATTATCCTAAACTTGATATTACTCTCTTATCTCTATTTCTTATGATGTTATCATTCCTATTTTGAAATATGATCTTTAAATTAAAATGCTAAAGCATATCTCTTTCCTGAGGATATCCCAATCGGTTCTGATATTATTATATTAATATTAATAATATAATAACTACTACATTTATAACAATTAAGGTTAATTGAAACATTAATAATATAATTTATCTTCTAATAATTTTATTATTATCTTGTTATATTAATAACAATTATTATATCTTCTAATATCAAATTCGATATCTCTCTTTTAGTATTCATATTATCGTGTCATTATTATATCATTAATATTATAATATTATTTTATTAATAGTTATTGTTATTATTATTATAAAGATTCTCTTTTCATCACCAATATTATCGAAATACAATTATAAGTATTTTGATTTTATTATGATTATTATTTTTGTTATAATTTTAGATTTCTAAATTTTTGGGATGTTACAATAAACCTAATCTAAATTATTTTAGAATTTGGGGTTGTTTGGCTTACGTCAAAAATTGTTGATCCTAAAATAAGTAAATTAGGTGTACAAGCTTCTACTTGTGTATTTATAGGTTATTCTCTTAATAGTTCAACTTATAGATTTTTTGATATTGATAATAAAACTGTGATTGAGTCGGTTAATGCTATTTTTCATTAAAATAAATTTCCTTTTAAATTAGGAAATAGTGGGGATAAAGGAAATGAATTTTTTTATGAACCTAGTTCTTCTACTTCATTACAAGTTGAAAATCAAAATGAAATTTTACCAAGAAGAAGTAAAAGAACTAGAATTGAGAAAGATTTTGGTCCTGATTTTCTAGTTTATAATGTTGAAAATACAATTACTTTTGAGGAAGCTTTAGCATTACCTGACTCATCTTTATGGAAAGAAGCGATTGATGTTGAAATGGAATCTTTAATTTCTAATAAAACTTGTAGCTAAAGGTTTTACACAAAAAGATGATATAGATTTCTTTGATACCTTTTCTCCTGTTACACGTATTACTTCCATTAGATTGCTAATAGTCATTGCATCTATTTATAATTTAGTAGTACATCAAATGGATGTAAAAACAACCTTTTTGAATGGAGATTTAGAAGAGGAAATATATATGGATCAACCTGAAGGTTTTGTTATGTCTGGCCAAGAAAATAAGGTATGTAAATTAAATAAATCTTTGTATGGGTTGAAACAGGCACCAAAACAATGGCATGAAAAATTTGACTTGTGTATAATTGAAAATGGTTTTAGAAACGGTGAATGCGATAAATGTTTATATTACAAGTCAAATGAGAATTTACATGTTATAATCTGCTTATATGTGGATGATTTAGTAATATTTGGTTCTAATCTGTCTATTATTTGTCAAACAAAGAACTTACTTCATAATAGTTTTGAAATGAAGGATCTTGGAGAAGCAAATGTTATACTTGACATGAAAATTACTAGAAAAATTGATGTTATTTTTCTAGATCAAGCACATTATGTGGATAAATTTTGAAATTGTAATATTGTATCTACTCCTTTTATTCCAAATGTTCATTTAGAAGCCACTTTAGATGATAATTCTATTGTCAATCAAAAGGAGTATGCTAGTATAGTTGGAAGCTTGAGATATTTGTCTGATTGTACTAGACCTGATATTGCATATGTGGTAGGTTTACTTGATAGATTTACTAGTAAATCAAATATTGAGCATTGGCATGTTGTTGATAGACTTATGAAATATTTAAAAGGCACAAAAAATTATGGGTTATTCTATCAACGATACCTTATGCTTGAAGGTTTTTCATATGCAGATTGGAATACTCAATCGGGACCCCAACTCTTATAAAATAACGTAGCAGAAGACTTTCGGAAATAACAAGATCCCATTGGGTAAAAAGGTCCACATAACTCTTTATTAAAAACCTCATTACTTCAAAACCATAAAAATAATAGAAATAGAATTCAAATGTACTCAAATACTTAAGCAGCGGAATCTCTAAAAATAAAATAGTTAAACAACCTACTCGTCGTGCAAGGCATCCAAAACGATTTATAAAAAAACTCCTAAACAAAACATAAAGAAAACACCCCATGACTATGCCCTGATGTCACATGTACCAGAGCAACACTCCCGTTAATCAAATCTCGACACCAAATGTGTCATCATCAGCACCTGAAACAACAACAGTAACGGTGAGGAAAAAGCTCTAACTCATACATACACATAGGAGGCTACCTTATCCTCACCACACATAGCACAACATCATATTCATCTCTAACACATAATTATTCACCAATCAGTCCATCAAGTAAAGTCAACAACAAAACATCATTTAGAATCATCTATATTCGCATCATAATCCTCATTTAATCATTAACTCGTAACATTCAAACATCAATTCACAACCTCTTCATAAGCATTATATATTTATTCAACAATAACAACTCCTCGAACTACACTCGCCTCTCTCTAGGCTTATGCATCTGAGTACAGCAACATAATTCACAATATCTTGATGCAACATGTATTTATTCATCATTAGCAACTCCCCGAATTACACTCGCCTCTCTCTAGGTTCATGCATCGAGTACAACAACTCCTCGAGTACACTCGTCTCTCTCTAGGCTCATGCATCCCGAGTACAACAACTCCCCCGAATTACACTCGCCTCTCCCTAGGCTCATGCAACCGAGTACAACAACTCCCCGAATTACACTCGCCTCTCTCTAGGCTCATGCAACCGAGTACAACAACTCACATGCTCAATGCATGGACAACATCAACATCAACCATCAACAACATTAATCAACAACATCATATATCATCATCAACAACATCATATATCATCATCAACAACATTATTATCACCATCTTCATCATATAATCATCTATCATCAAGAACACACTCATATCATCATTATCATCTCAAAATTAAAGTATAACAACCATCATCAATCATTAAAATCACCAAAATCACTCTGGTAATCGATTACACACCACCTGTAATCGATTACATACAAACAACGTCTCTGGTAATCGATTACACCACCCTCATAATCGATTACCTGCAAGCAAACACACTGGTAATTGATTACCACACAGCTGTAATCAATTACCTGCAAACAATCTCTATGGTAATCGATTACCACAACTCTGTAATTGATTACCAACACACAAACAGCACTTATGGGTTGCCCAGAACACACTGGTAATCGATTACCACTCCTCGTAATCGATTACTCGCGACGCTGATCGCAAATCTTGCGACCTCCACCAATCTTAGACCACTCAATTCAATCTCTAATCAATCTCTTTCATCAAAACATCATTTATATACACTAATATTCATCAAAACTCAGTAAAACCTCAATTATTTTACAGAATTCGTCATTAATCACCACAACCCCAATTCATCAAACCCTATATTCATCCCCTTACACCATTATCAATATCCTCTTTGATTTCACCCAAGAATTCAGCAAGAATCATCAAATTAATCATCAATTAACAGTTATCAACACATCAATTCTCAACAGATACAAATATTCCATCGAATTTAGAACCTTAGATGGGTCTTATGGTTGCCCACCGCTACCCAACAACTCCCTACATGCACATACAAGGAACACCCTTTCCCCCCGTTACCTTAGAGTTGACGATCATAAACGAAAAGATAGAACTCACTTGCTACTCTACTCTGCGGCACCTTCTCCTTGTGGAATCGTTTCTCCCCTACTTAAGGTTTCACTCTCTAACGTTTTGAAAAATAAGGATTAGGGTGAATTGGTAACCCTTCCTTACTTAAATACTTAACTGGGTTGGACCCACTCTCAACCCACTCGTCCTTATTTTATTAAATATAAAAATATTAATATTACTAATATCATTATTTATTCCTCTTATTTAATCAATTAATATTATTAGAAATAATAATACTATTATTTCTTCCTTTTCTTTTATTTTATTTATTCATTTATATTAGGAATTATTAGTATATTACGGAGTCCTTATTCGTCTATATTTAAATTTAAATTCAAATTATATAATTAAATCTTATCCTAGATTTGTATTGATTCTTACCCTTAATCCTTGTGATCTCATTATCCCTATTTTAAAATCTGATCTTAATTTAAAATACTAAACCATATCTCTCTCCTAAGATTGTCCTTATTAATCCTGATATTATTTTATTAATATAACAATAACAATTACTATATTTATAACAATTAATGTTAATTGAAATCTTATGATTTATCTCTTAATAATATTATTATATTCAATATGACCATATTTGATTGAGATCCTAATAATCTGACGTCTCTCCTAATATTTATAATATTATATTATTATTATCTCATAAATACAGGTATATTAATATTTACTATTATTAATGTGTAACTTCAATTTTACAACTATCGTTATCGAAATATAATTATACGTATTTAAATTATATTTCTAAATTTCTAAATTTTGGGATGTTACAACTCTACCCCTAAAAAGAAATTTCGTCCTCGAATTTTGTCTTACTATTCTCTTAGATTGAAGTCTAAGACACTAAGTATCCTATAACTTAGGTTGGATATCACGCTACTAACTCATATAATTGTAAACCAAATACTCATAATCGAAAATAAAATTTGATCATGACTAAACTGAATCCATTAAATCGCTAATCACGCTTAGCATAACCACATTTATCATAGCCTAACAGATCAAAAAAAAAAATCTTCCTAAGTCTAAGCTCCTTATCTTTTAAGTTTATATATTTTCGTATGATTGAAAACTTATGAACTAATAAATAATTACTTCCGATATGTTCAAATTAAAGCCTAAATAACTATAAATTCTATCAGCCTTTGATTTATGATCCTATCATAATTATAAAACTATCAAGATTGCACAATATCATCACCAAATCCACCTAGATCCAATGATCAACCAATACTTCTAAACCATATATATACTCAATCAATCAAATTTCTATCAAACTTAATATTTGGTTTTTATCTTGAAATTTTTATACTAAAACCATAAAATCAAATTTCTCTACTACTACCGGTTATATTACTTTAGGTGGCTGTGCAATTTGTTGGAAATCTAAAAAGCAAAAAATAATTACAAAATCAACCATGGAAGCTGAATTAATTGCTTTGTCCTTGGCTAGTGAGGAGGCTAGTTGGTTGAAAGATTTATTGGGTGAAATCTCTTTCTGGGAGAAACCAATTCCACCTATTTTGATGCATTGTGATAATTAATATTGTTGCCATTGGTAGAATACAAAATCGTTATTATAATGGTAAATCGAGACATATAAAGAGGAAGCATAGTTTGGTGAGATCATATTTAAGTAATGGTACCATGCATGTGTCTTATGTGAATACAAATGATAATCTTGCTGATCCTCTTACAAAGCCTTTAAATAGAGAAAAAATTGTGAAAATGTCTATACGGATGGGTTTAAAGCCCAAAGAATAGAAACTGCCTTTGAGGATACACAACCTGGTGATTAGAGATCCTAAAAGCTAGGTTCAAAGGGAAGAACGAATCTTGGAGTAGTTTATAAAAAGATGCAATATAATTTTTTTTCATCCCTATAAATAATATGCATCTTTTCTGCAACGTAAAATAAGGTTGAGTTTTTTTAGAACTCTTAATGAAATTTGTAGCTCAATAAGAGTGAGATGTTTAAAGTTGCATAAACATCCTTGATAAATTTCACCTATATGAGTATTGGGTGGGGCCACTCCTAAAGAGATATTGGGCTTATTCTCTTAAAGTACTCATGAATCCAGGATGTAGCACAAATGCCGAAATGTGTGAAACTTATGAGTTTAAGATTGACACCGGAATATTATGTGCATGATATAATAATTGTATCCTTTGAAGAAGTCATAATTCAAGACTGTATGATCACTATTGACTCCGGACCAAGTATTATAGAATTGCTAAATGAAAGTTCAAAGCAATGTTACTTTCATAATGCATAATATTCCTTCTATGCCCAATAAAATTTTAAATAATTATTTTATAAAAATAAGTGGGGAGTTATTGTTCTATTTTTATAAAATAATAATAATTGATTTATGATTGTAACGTTTTTTATTTGATTGCAAGAATTTGATTAGATTGATTGCGTTGTAAAAATCAACGTGGACATAAATCTCTATTTATCACTTCGGCTAACTAGAATCAATTTGAATGTTTCAAATTGATATTATAACAATCAAATTTATATACATTAAATAGAAACGTTGAAAAAACTTGAAACGGAAAGTATTTGTGTACTAATTAATTCATTTCCGTTTTTAATTCCAAATCAATTTAAAATCATTATCAAATTTAATTTCTTAAACCGTTATAATTTTATAACAATAATAATTTTATTATATATTATATAATAGTTAGTCAGGTAACTAGAGTTGTATATTTTAATCTTCCTTTTACACTCTAACTAATTTTGGGCAATAGAAATATGTTGGGAGTGGAACTCTGTCTCTATTCTGTGCAGGGAAAAATAGACTGAATCAGTGATAGTTTGAGCTGTTGTATCCTGGAGGTGAACGCGTCAAGATCTACTGGACCGTTGGAGGAAGAACATCTCCTGTGATGGCGTGAATCATCTTAAAGAGAGCGAAAACGCGTCTCATCCCACTATCATTGCTAATTTTAATTTTTATTGTAATTTCTTAATTTTTCTTCTACTGTAATTTATTCCAACAATATTGCCAATAAACTCGGCTGATATTTCGACATATTACCATCCATTGCTACCACATGACTACATCTACCTCCTGATATCCACCCATGTACGTCCCTTAACGTTGTCCACCATTAGCATCGACCCAACACTTTCCATTATCATCACCTAATTAACCCATTTATCACCAATTTAATTTGTCACTTTGTTATCATCTAACACCCTCCACTTTTTTATAATTTTTAAAAAATAATAAATAAAAAGTGAATAAAATATATTAAAAATTAATCTTAAAAAATAACACATAATTTTTAAAAATGCAAATTAGAAGATAAACCATTGACTGATAGAGTTAGGGTATCTCATTTTTCGTTAAGTGGAATATTTGACTGTTTTCACTTTTCAAGTGTTGATTTTTAATAAGGTACACAGAGTACAGAGATCTTAATCGGGAAAAGAACTATTTTCCTTGTATGGACGGCCTGCCGAACACGTGAATGCACGTGCACAATCGCCAAGTGAAGTGAGTAATGTCTATTCTAAGACACAGAAATATGAGTAATGTTTTTCATACAACAAACAATATACAACAATTCATACAACATATTTTTACTCTCTATATCTCTCCATTATATCATCTATCACATCCCACATTTCTCTCTCTTACCTCTATTTCTATTTTCTCTTTTTATGTTATATTGTTGTAGTGATGTATGAAAAACATTGCTCCAGAATATAGTGTGAAAACGTATCAACATTTACATTTGCATCCTGCAATGGAGAATTCAGCAATAAACAAGACTAACATTGCTGCTGCTTTGACAGGTTCCATGTAGTCACGTGACAGAAAATTTACTCTCTCTCAAAATCTAAACTGATTAAACAGAAAAAATAAAATAATAAATATTTATACTGTTGATTTCTTATTTGTTTGACTTTTTTCTTATTCACTGCCTTTATTTTGATGGAACCATCCGTCAAAGATAATATTTAGTTAAAATCACACAATGAGACACACGCATAAGGATTCATTAACAGTAAGGTGCTATATTTGGATCAAGAGTAAAAATGAGAGGGGAAAAAAATAAATGAAAGTAAGAGAGAAAATAAAGAAAAAATAGGAAGATTTTTGAATTGTTTAATTTTTAAAAGTGAGAGAAAGGAAAATATGTAAAAATGATACAATTACCCATCACCATCACCATCATCATCGAAAATGATACAATTTTATTATTAACATGATAATGTAATGTAGTGTACATGTTTAAATTTGGTGTAAGTAGATCCAAGACATATACTAACTTCGAAAGACAATAATATTTTCAAAATAAAAATAGAGAAGCAATTAACAATTAATTGTAAATTTGGTCCTCATACTATCATCAATCCGCGATTTTAGTCCTCCTACTTTATTTTTCGCGATTTTGGTCCCCCTACTTTTTCTTTTTCGCGATTTTGGTCCCCCGATTATTCCAAATTCGCGATATAGTTCAAAATTTTGGTCCCTCTATACCTCCCAAGTATGTGTTAGAGGGACCAAAATCGCGAATTTGGAAATAGGGGGACCAAAATCACGGAATGATGATAGTAGGGGGACCAAAAGTGCAATTAAGCCTTAATTTTACAACGGCTTTTAAACTCATGGTCATATATGCACATACCAATAAGACTCATTTACGGTGTGTTTGTGAGTTTAGAGAGAAGGTAAAGGGAAGGATTGGAGGGAGGGGAGAAGAGAAGGAAAAAACTTGTGTAAAATACTCAAACTCACAAACACAAAGGGGGGAAGGACTTCCGATATACCCTTTCCTTCCTTCTCTTTCCCTCCAAAATTCAACTCACAAACATACCATTAGGGTTGAGGTTGATTTAAGTTTTATTATAAAACAATACTAAACTACTAATTTGTTAGTCTAAATATTTCTTTAGAGTTCGAGCTAACCTGAGCTTGGAGCTGCGTTAAATATTTAAAGGGAGAGTTTTTTCGCCCATAGAAGTTCTACCCGACTCGAAGAGAATTATCTCCTTTTGTGGATGATACATATGGTCTTGCACCAAAAAATCTAAATATTCCTTTGACATTTCATCATTTAAAGATTGTAACGTCAAACACGAGTTCTCAAATGATTAAAAATACATTAAAATTATTTTGATTTTGATTCGATGAGCATAACAGTATTTCATTTTCCGGTTCGGATGAGATTGTCTCCCGTGAATAATACAAAAATTATTTCTAATCATTGGATGACTTGTTTAATGTAAGAAGTATTAAATTAAATATATGAGGTTTTGATATTAATTTTAATAATAATATTAAGTTAACACTTTTGGTGTTAATTTGAAATTCGCTTGAAACCTCACTAATTTGAGTTAAATTAAAAAAACTCACTTAAGAGAGACTGAGTTATTTTAATATTAATTTTTTATTTTGTCATTCATAAGATTTAAATATATGAGATTTTATACTTAAAAAGGAGCAAGATCGACCTCATGGGAGGCTAGTAAAACAATTGCTTTAGACCTCCTCTATTACAAGGCTTTATTATATATATATATATTCAAATTAATAAAATTAATAAAAATTTTATATTAAATATAAATGGGTAAAATATGTTTAGGTCCCTGTAAAATAAGTGAAATTCGCTTTTGGTCCCTCAAAAAATTTTCTTTGTTAAAGCATCCTCCGAAAAAAAATTCGTTTCCTTTTCGTCCCTCCTTCCAAATGGAGTGTGTCAGGCGCTGAGTTGGCATGTTCTCTCTCATAGTCACTATTCCTACGCGTCTCTATTATTCTAAGTGGCTTATTTTCTGTTTAATAAAGTAATAATTGTAGTAAACCTTAGTTAATTACCGTAATCTGAGAATTAAAATTAGTTAATCACATTTGAGGAAAGGGGGGGAAATTTCGCGCTTATTTTGTGAAGGAAAACCCTACCCGTTATTAAGGTTTCTTATTCACTCTGACCCATTCACTTTTCACTGAGTGTGTGCCCGAGGAATGTTGCGAAGAAGAAAGGCACGGGGTGACTTTGTATTTTGAGCGCGTGATTGTTGAAGGGAACAAAGGCTTCATGGTGTTTCACTGAAAGAGAGTATGTAGATTCGATTTCGTTGTGGAGCGTAGAGGTAATCGTGCGTTTTTTCATTGTTCTTAGATTCCCTATTCTATGTGCATCTTGGTAAAGTAGTGGGGACCATAAATCTCAATTGCTACATGTGGGTGCCATTATTTATTCAGTTCAACCCCCACTTCAATTTATATTAACTGTTTGTGGTGCATTAATGTGTTTAGTGACAAAGATAATGTATTATTTAAATGAAAAAGTGCTTATTATATTTTGTAGGGATGTCTTTTTCTGTGGTATTCCATGTGAGGGGGTCTTTTGTGAGTGACCCAAGGCAACATTACAAAGAAGGTGAAGTACATGTTGTTCACAAGTTAGATGAGGACAAGTGGTCATTCTTTAAGGCTACAGGGATACTAAAAGATGACTTGGGTCTGACTGGGAAGCTAACTCTTTCGTGGAAAGAGAAAGAAACTCGTTTTAAAGATGGTTTGAAGAGGATAACAGATGATAAGGTTGCATTTGAAGTGGCTAAGTATGCTATTGATAATAACCGTGTTGTTGACATTTATGTGGAGAATGATGTGCAGGGAGGGAGTGGTGTGGTTTTCAGAACTGTTGTTGGTGAAGGGAGTGGCAAAATTTTTTCCAAAAGAGGTAAGGCAATTGTTGACAGAAGTAAGACAAAAAAGTATTCAAAGGGAGGAGCTTCTGGAAATGTTGCTGAGTCATCTAGTGGCAAAGGGCAAAAGAATTCAAGGGGAGTTATTGGCAAGAAGAAGAAGAATATAGCTGAAGAAATAGTTGAGGAAGGGAATGAGGACAGTGAGAACAGTGATGGAGAGTTGAGTGATAATAGTGTGGGTGATATCCACTTCTATGACAGTGAGGAGGAAAGGATGGTTGTTGTTGATGATGGCTTTGAGTTGCCTACACAAAAATCCGTTCAGCCTGTTAGTGTTGTCACACCTAGTCAGTATGGATGATGGTCTCATCTTATGATGTAATTTTTAGTTTCAGTTTTACAATTAGTTTCATTTATTTGACAATAGTTATTAAGCACTTGTTGGTGGTGGCATCTTTTGGCTTAGAATTACAGGCTACCTTTATTTTGTATCCAAAGCGCTCTAATTTCAACTTACGAAATGCAAGAACCTATTTTATTGACAACTACAATTTGTATCCAAAGTGCTCAATTTCAATGTAGCTTGTTTAGTTTAGTCAATATCAATTCATCTTTGTTCAAACAACCATTCACAAACATTGGCAGAAATTAAACTTTGTCATTCCTCACAAAAATCATCAAATACAAAGGGCTACATAAAAGTTTTCATTAACAATCAGAGTTCATAGACCCAACATCTTAACACGGCTCCAAAAAATAAGTTCCTTCACTGCATTACATCCTCTTCCTAACTCCTTCGAAAATCATCACTGCCATTACACACACTATCATTGTCATCAACATGGAAAACATCAAGAAACAGAGAGCTTCCTTGAACCTTGTCCTTTCACCACTCAATTTCTTCTGCAGCTTTGCGAACTTCCTTTTCAGATCTTCAATTTCTTGTACATAGCACTGTAACTCATCAATCCTTACACTCTGCTCAAACCTTCTGCTTTGATCAAGCATTTCATCACCAACCCAGTGAAAATAGTTGCAGGTTACCTCTATCTGCCCAAAAACCCAGAAAAATACACCAGAAAACATGGTTTCAACAAATTTCCTCCATATATTGACCATTACAAGAAGACAACCAACTAAATCAATACTTACATCCCAATTAGGACATCTCCAGAACATTCTGCAAGAATTCTTTATAGATTTTGACCTCAAAAGGGCCAACTCGTCACCGCATGAACAGCATCGATGTCTTCGCGAGCTGGAGGAGGACGAAGACCTACAAATACTGTTCCTCTTCTCCATGAAACCGCCATTCCCTTTCATGGATGTTGGATCAGAAAATAGCTACCACTCCTTCGACTTTAAGAGTGTCGTCGAGAATGGAGGCAATTAGGGCAAATGTTGAGCTCAACATACGAATGAGGAAGAAGGTTCATCCAGAATCCTATTATAATTTTCCAAGGACTATGAGAGACACGTAGGAATAGTGACTATGAGAGACAACATGTCGGCTCAGCGCCTGGACACTCCATTTGGAGGGAGGGACGAAAAGTAAACAAATTTTTTTTGAAGGACGCTTTAACAGAGAAATTTTTTTGAGCGACCAAAACCGAATTTCGCTTATTTTACAAGGACCTAAAACATATTTTACCCAATATAAAAATATTACTAATTATTATTTGGTAGATAAAAATTAAAAAAAAAGTCTTATCAAAAAAGATTTTTTTCAATTTAATATAATTTTTTTGTTTAAAAATATATATGCCATCTAAGATCCTTTATCTCTTAACAACATACCCTCATATTATAATTTGTTTTAGTCTACATATATATTGGGTCCGTCCTAAAAAGGAGCAATTAAGTTTCTTATCACTTAAATCAATAGACATTAATACCTTAATGTTTAATTTAACATGTTTATTTTCCTGAAATTATCCTTGAAAATAACCACTATTTAAAGCATATGATAACCAAGTTATAATAATAATAATAATAATAATAATAATAATAATAATAATAATAATAATAATAATAATAATAATAATAATAATAGTTTTAGCAGGAATATAATGACCACGTTATCCTAAACTCTATGATATATCAGAGCAAACATCCCAAGCTCAACGTGCATTTACAGAATGAATTCGGAGAATCAAGCTTAAGGAAAATCTTAATTTAAAGAACAAAAAAACTTTACATATTTAGTCTCTTTGTTTTACCGTTGCAACAATGTAAAACTATGGTTTCATGGAATTGATTTTAAATCACTTCCGCCTAATGTACTTCATAGAACATGCATCATTCATCTCAACCATTCAATTCTAAAATCAATTTTATTCAACTGGAAACTAAACGAATACTTAAAACATAATCAAGTTACATTTTTCAATTACCAACGGGGTTGGTTCAAGTGGTGGTACATGTTTGTTTCCCCTTAAGCAAGGTCTCGGTTCAAGTCTTGTGAATGGAAAAAATCCCCGCTGGGAGAGCTAGCCCCACCATGAGGTGGATGTTCGCGATTCGAACAGGATTGCCTGATCCAGTGGAGAATACCTGTGATTAAAAAAAAGCTACATTTTTTACATTTTTCAATTAAACAAAACCACATATATATATATATATATATATATATATATATATATATATTTTCAATGAATTGATCAAGTGGAGTAAGATAAATATCACACTTAATATGTCACAAATTCGAGGCCTCTACTTTGACAGTGAGCTCACTTTCATTCAAAATATTTCATAAATAATTTATAATTCATTTTCTGTAATTAATTTTATAAAATTATTAAAATCAATTCTACTTAACTATACCATAATCTCTCATAAATCAAATCATATAGAACCCGGCTCCTACAGTCTGGTTATCGATTATCTTGAAACTACTAGATACTGCTTTTATACCGGATGATCTAAGAACTTCAAATACGAGCATGCGTATGCTTAAATATAATTGTTGTAATATTAATAGTTCAATAGATAAACGAAGAAAAAAATAATTTTAAAGGCAATTAAGTGACGACCTGAAGTGACAGAAAGGGTACAATTATTGTGAAAATTTAAAGATTTTTATTTAAAACTTTGAGTGTCCTCAGCTCTTGTCCCCAGTAAACTGTCTACTATAACAGCTGTTGCCCTCTAGCCATGTCCATGTGCCTCTTCCTCATCACTCTTTCTTTTGTTTTCCCCCGTGGTCCTCCAATATTAATTTCACTCTAAAACGTTATTAGAAGCCATTAACTAAAATGTTCAACCAGGGGTGACACATGTGCCACTGCTGCACTCATATTAAATATTAAATGGCATAACAAATTAATAAAACTTAAAGTCAACAAGCTTGAAGACCAAGACTTTGAATTTCAATTTTAAAATGAGAAAATAAAATCTGCAAAAAAAAGTGTTAGTCATGTGTTACATATATACATTCAACCTAGAAATTGACAACAGTAGCTAGCAATTGCTTCTGCCTATTGCCTGCGACTTCTCAATGAAGTAATTGTTAATTTGTTATGTACTATGACTCTTTCTAGAAGAGTGTAGCCAGAGAGAGAACTCTCTCAAACCTGAACACAATTGGGTAAAAATATGTTTAGTTTAACGTTGAAATGTGGTAAATTAAGATTTTTAACACTAAAAATAGTTGTGATGAATAAAGCAAACTTAAATTTCAACAATTTAAACACCAAATCAAAACACACACTAACAAAAAGAGAAAAATGAGTTTTAGTGTGATTTAATTTATGTATATACCTTTTTTAGATATCAATTTCCATTCTTTTAGCAATATCAAAGAGACATGCTTACACGCATCAAAAGGGTTTCTGTTCACCTAATTAATATGACTAAACTATTCAGTACACATACTTTATGTGCATACATATCCTAGAAGCTATGAACAAATTAATGAGATAGGGTGAAATGTTGTCCAATCTATTCAATTTCTTGAAAGGAAACCTTTCGTATAGCTAGAATTACCCCTACATCACAATTACAAATACAAGTATACAACCAAACATAGTCCTTTTTATATATCTTTGAGATTAGTATTAGTATTGCTTACCAAAGCTGAGAAGAAGCTGCATTACTGCATAATATAGAAGGGGTGTTTTATTTTATTTTATTTTATTTATATTTTCCCCAATTATACCAAGTTTGAACAGAGGCTGAGATTTTCAAACAGTTGGTAAATTTTGTCCAAAAAGTTGTGGGAAGTTTCTTCTGGCAGACGCTAGCAAGGGCCTTAGCTCAGGCCTCAACCTTTGACTAATGTGTGAAACACTTTTTGAAACTCTGAAAGCGAAGGGTGTCTGTGTCTGTTTTTTCTCACCTAAGTTGATCTCTTTCTACTGCATGTCAACAAGCCAAAATATGAGTATGTGTCGGTTCTGGAGCTTTTTTATGTTTTCTATAAATGATAGCACTGCACACGGATTTGACTTTCCTATACTATAAGGCACTGTATCAAGAATTCAGGACCCACTAGAATTTTTTCCTCTAATGTATAGACCATATATACAAGGCTTTTCAAATAAGATAGGCGGTAGCTAAAGGCAAAAGTAGTGTTATACTTATGCAGATGCCAATCACTCATCAGAGTCAACATTTTTCATCAACGGTCAGCCCTGTGATTAAGGATTCTATGGGAGGCTCCATGTGGGGTGTGTCATGTGTGACACTTTTTTTCTTTATCATAAATATGATGATTGAGATAGGAGGTAAATAATTGGAAGCTCAAGGACTCTTTGTTACATCATTAGCCCTCCAATTAAATATTAAATCTTTTTATTAATTAACCTTGTTCATGTAATTTTTTTCTGTTTTACTAATTAGTAGTACCTTTCTCAACTAAATTCCAATCACTATGCTTCAGTTAATAATAATGCTTTTGAGCTTTTTGGATTAAATTCTTGTGAATGATTGAATGGGAAGAACAACTATCATTAACTCTTGTGGGGACAAAAACTTTTTTAAAAACTAAACCGGCAAATGCTAATGGTGATTTTTTTTTGTGTCCAAAACATTAATTACCATGTCACTCTGTGTACTATTACTACATATGCATGCCACTCTGTATACTGTACATAGATGAATGGATATTAAATATGCAGTCTCAACTACTCGTACTAATATAAATAGTATATATCAGTATCACTGTTTATATAAAATATGCAACCATTTTATTAATATCAATTCAAATTTCTTCCAATAAGACTATTTGTGAGTATCAATTATGAGTAATAGTAATCTATTTGCATCAAGGTAACATCCATGATTTTGAAAAGCTGCTTTGATCTCTATTATTGAAGTTAAAAGTTGGAAAGAAAGGGACAAGAATTATTTGAAAAAGCACTCTTCTTGAAGCCCTTCAAATTATAGAAAAGTCTCTTTTAAGGACACAACGGAATTATTTGTATTTTCCTTGATTAGCTATGATGAAATCCATCAAATAGTATAGTTATGCTTATGCATAAGACCTCAAAAATTCAAACTTTATTTAATACATTTATCACTCAGTGCCAATGACAATAAACACATGGTGGTGCATTGGTCCTTGCTAACCCCTATCATTCTTAATGGACCGCCATTCATTCTATAAAGTCTCCAATATTTTAATTGGATCATACGCTGCTATTATTATATAATAATAAAATATTGAACCTGTGATGGAGACACTTGGAACAATTTTCTAGCCGAACTCTCTGAGAACCTCTGAGGAATTCACCAACTACGTACTCTGAGCTAAGACTCCACCCTCCAACCTTAATAAAGAAAACAGATTTTGACAACATTTTTCATTGAATTTCAAGTCCTTTAAATGTATTGTCCCCCTCACAATCACCACCCTCATTAAACACCACCTAGGTTTGCTCTCTTCTCCCTTATCCATACCCCTCCACCTTTTCATGGTCTAACCTTAATCCACTCTTCATTGATTCAAAATCAATTCTTCTCTGCATTTTCCTTCTCTAGCCTACCCCAAATGGTACGCTTGCTATTGTTTTTTTCTCTCTAAACTCTTGCATTGCTGAGTTCTGACATTCATGTCTTGTGTTTATACTCAAGATCTGAGAAAACCCATTTGTTTGCATACTTTTCTGTAGCATCTGGTGGAATGGATCTTGTAAGCAGAAGATACTTGATCTATGTGTCACAACATGGGTCACAAGCACTTTCTCCAATCACAAGTCCAGGGAATTCAATCTTTCATCCTCATCTTCATCCTTCAAGCACCAGTTTTCCCATCATTGCAATTGCTATAATAGGAATAATGGCTACTGCTTTCTTGCTGGTGAGCTACTACATCTTTGTGATCAAATGCTGCCTCAATTGGCACCGTACTGATATCCTAAGACGTTTCTCTCCATCAAGGAGGCGTGAAGATCCATCAGCAATGTACTCACCAGGCACAGAACTTCGTGGATTAGATGAGGCAGTGATCCGGTTAATCCCTGTGATTCAATACAAGACAGAAGGGAATAGAGACAGTACTAATGGAGAAAGAAGCTTCTGTGAATGTGCTGTTTGCTTGAATGAGTTTCAAGAAGATGAGAAACTCAGGATTATACCAAATTGCAGCCATGTTTTTCACATTGATTGCATAGATGTTTGGCTTCAGAACAATGCAAATTGTCCACTTTGTAGAACAAGTATTTCCTTGACAAGTAGATTCCATATTGATCAGGTTCTCAATCAAAGGCCCTCCTTTTACCCTCATGGTCAAAACCCACCTGGTGAAAACCTCATTGGTGGTGATGAAGATTTTGTTGTGATTGAGTTGGGTAATGATCATGATAGAGGCCAAAATTTACAAGAAAGGGGCAATGCTATGGAGTTACCAATACCAACATGTCCTATTAGTCCTTCACCAAAGAAGTTGGAAAAGAAAACAAGGAAGCTGCATAAAGTGACAAGCATGGGAGATGAGTGTATTGATATTAGAGCAAAAGATGAGCAGTTCTCAGTCCAACCCATCAGAAGGTCTTTCTCAATGGATTCATCAGGGGATAGACAATTCTATTTAGCAGTTCAAGAAGCTCTGCAGCAGCACAAGAGGCAAGTCAATGAAGTCAGCTCCATTGAAGGCTGCAGTGGTAGTGGTAGAGCCAAAAAATCATTCTTTTCCTTTGGACATGGAAGTAGATCCAGAAGTTCTGTTCAACCTGTTTATTTGGACCCCTGAATTTTCTCTTTCTCTTTTGCCTTCCCTTCTTTCAATTATGTTTGCAACTTGCAAGTTTCTTAGATTTTTAATTTTTTGGTGAGATAGTGATATTAGATGTATGAATAGGTCATAGAATTGTATGACACACAAATATTCAATTGGATTTAATTTTAATTTGAAAATTGAAACCATAATTTCTCTTTAATGTTTCTGAGTTTATCTATTGGCATGGGGTCATGGTGTGGTGTGGTCTAGTTTGTTTTAAAAGCCACAGAGCTATGATAATGAGCATCATTGCTAAAATCATCACATTTTATTAGCTTTCTAAAGCAAACGTGTTCCCGCTATGGATCAATTTAAGTTATTCCCCTGTCTTATTCTAGAAAATGTCATAAAGAGAAATAAGGATATCTTGCTTTAAACAAAAGTCCTAGTAGAAAATGAAGCAAAAGAAATGGAAAAGACGACCAATTACCAAAAAGAAGAATCCAAGGGGGAATAAAGTAGATAGATAGAGGTGTCCCAAAACAGAATTGATTTTTAAAATAAAAAGAGGGGTCCTTTTCCATTTGATAAATAGTACACAACCACCAAAATTATATTTCTGTACACACTGTGTCTGTGTGTGTTGTAATGCTGGTAGATAGAAGGAAAAGTTTGGTAATATTTGGTTGGTTTGGTGATGCTTTCTAGCTCCACAGTTTCATTTCCAGCTTGTAAGAATCAATCATTAATTTGTGGTTGAAATATTTTATGTAACTAATGAAAGAACAGCCAGAGTTTATTGGTATGGTAGTAGTTCATCATTATAGTCATAATTTTCCCCAAAAAAAAAAATTTCCCCAACCAATAATTTCATTTACGCTCACGTCACGCGTGTGTTTTGTTTGACGTTGAAACTAATTCAAATTTAAATTTCTCAACACAACTATTTTTAGTATTGAAAGTGCAAATTTACCATGTTTCAAACACTAAATTAAACATACTCATAGTAAGCTCTAATTTTAAACTTTCATATTATTATCTTTATCTACATGAACATTTTTTTCACACTAAAATCAAGCACTTATAACTTTTGTCCAAAGCATCCCCTGATATTCTTCTCATAATAGAGTTCTCAGAAGTAAAGGCCATGTGCACGTAAGCATGGGCAGGGGCTACAAGATCTGTTGCACACTTCAGGAACCCGTGAGATGTTGGACTGTTTCATCTTTGTCAAAAAGGTAAGGGGCAAAACATAACAAAAAGTTCAAAAAAGATAATCCCAAAAAAGAAGAAAAATAATCTTCAGTGAAATGGGGCCTGGTTGTCTCTTGTTTTCGGTTGCAACACAACAGTTTTATTATGTATGAACGCATAAATTTATTTAAAAAACGTGCTCTTGTACTAAGAGAAGACAGTGAATGCATTATTTATTTATTTATTTTGATATCATTTTTTCAGCTTCTCAAATTCATTTATTTGAGAATACTAGGATATTGTACAAAAAAAAGAGTATATAAGAATAAGAATTTTATTACATTTTACAGCTGCATAGTATTTTTAACTTTTTTTTTTGTCAAGACAGTATTTTCAAATGAGCTTTTAGTTTATTTTCCAATATATATAAAAAAAAATGAGCTTTTAGTTTGGGTCTGGCCCGTCCGGAAGGCTCCTTGGGCTATAAAATGATTTGGACTAGAAAAATGGTGAATCTCATTCAATGAAGTTCATTGACCAAAAAAAAAAGTCAGATACAATTATTATTATTATATGGTAGCTAATCTGCCAAACTTATAACAAATTTGTAACAGGCTGACTAACAAGTTGGCATAAAGGCATATGATGAGAGTTCCAATAGCTAGGTCCAAATATTTTTTGTTTGGTCTGCGAATAGGTCCAAATATTAACACCGGTTTTTTGCCAAAATCCAGAGCTTTTAGTTTGGGTCTGGCCCATCAAAAGGCTCATTGCCGACCTCATTTATTTCGCACGATTAGGCACGGCCCATTAATCTATTCTTTGCAAGGGTCCTTTACCAATCACTCATTGCTCTAAAAAAAACATCCATCGCTAACATTTGGCCGAAAAATGAAAAAAAAAAAACATTCATTGCAATCTAAGTTGAGGCACCAAATTAAAAGGAAAAATTATAACGAAAAAGCATCTCTTTTAAGTTGTAAATGTACTGGATATGTTGTGATAAGTACTGCCACCCAATTATAAAAAATTAATTAGAATTTAAAAGAATTCAATAAACCATGATAAAACTATATAGTAAATGTTATAACTTATAATGTGCAAAATCTGTAATAATTATTATGTATTAAAAGTATGGTTTGCATTCCACCTAAAATTGTCAACGGTATGTATCAATTTATTGTTTTGAAACAATGTATTAAAATTACGGATTAATTCAAGGTTTTGGTATTTTCTTTTGTAAATACATTCCAAACTTGTTAGCTAGCTACAAGGTTTAAATACGGACATGTCTAAATTATTAGATAGTCGTGGTGAGGATAACCTTAAGCAATATATACAAGAAAATCATATGTAAAAACCTTCATCATTATTTCAAAAAGAATGTTGTGTAATTTTAGGGTTGACCCTTTAAAGTTTGAGTCTACTCTGAAAATTTCACACTTTATTACTATAAAAAATACATCTAAATTAATAAAATATATTGTTAATTTTTTTAATATTAAATTAATATTATTTATAGATGAAGGTCTATCGTGGAGCAATAGATAGGGGTCCTAAAATTCCCCAAGAATGTTACCTCGATCTCCCAAAGGGCCCTATATGTTGGATTTGATTCTCGCATTTGTGTGGTACAAGATCTGTTTGTTTGGCAAACATAATGGAGTCCAGGCAATACTCATCTTTGCATTCAGAGAGCATTTCCATGTAGATTCTGAAATTTCTCTTTGATTTGGAGGATTTTCTGACTATCGCGTGTGGATTTCTATCTATTAACATGTTTGAGATAAGATAGTGATGCTTCTATTAGCTGAAATGATTGTTTCTTATAATAATGATAGTTAAGACTTTTTGTGATGGTGGAGGAAGCAAGTTAACTCATTCCTAGTTGTCTTGTGAGTCCTTTCATCCCCAACTGTTTCAGAACCATTTTATCTTACAAATAACCCGTCACTCTCATGTTCAATCTAGGCCAAGAAGGCTTGTGGTGGTTCTAAAATTGAGCAATGTAGAGTGGTATTTGAGGCTAAACTATTCAAATATGATGACAAACATTAACAACCATACGCCAAAGGAAGGCTCAATGATCACTTAAGCAAAATAGAGAGAGTTTGGGATGTCAAATGCTAATAGTAAATGGCCAACGCAAGAGAGAAGCGTGGTTGATATAAGCATAAAGGGACGAGGGAATTTGTATTTGGTCAGGAAGATTTCAGAGGCATAACTGGATACTACTCATCCAAGATAGTTCCATATGATTACCTTTTGCAGAAAATAAAATCACTCATAAATTTTCCAATGATAATTACTTCATTTCTAATTTCTCTCTTGAGTTTCTATTCAAGTTCAAGGGCCTAATTTAGTAACAATCACTAATATGCAATTATGATCTCACAATAGTTGAAAAATTATAAAAAAGAACTAGAAAAAAGAAGAGCATGACAAAAAATCCAAGTGAGGAGGGGAAAAGAATCAGATAGTCAAACTAGTGAGGCATCGTGAACCTGAAAAGACCAAAATCCTACCATGACAGAGTACGTACATGGGGGCGATTATTCTTTGACACAAAGCTAATATCCTACCAGTTTGCCCTCTCATGAATGGAGAGTGATGGAGATAAGGGTTAGGAGTCAAGAAAGGTTGGGCAACGAGAGTGGTGGAGTAAGGGTTGCAGAAGAGAATAATGAGAAAAAATAAGGAGTGAATAGTGACTGACTTGTGAAAAGCGTAGCCTTAAACATATCCTTTTGTCTTTTAGCTTATAATTGCCTCCAATTTCATTAAAATTGCCCCTAATTATTATCTCCAACAACTGTTGGGAAAATTCGACTTGTTAATCACCAAATAAACCACAATAAAGGTGGTTTATAAACAATGGTAGCATATTATACACCTCTGGTTTCTTTTTTATTTTATTTTCTCTTGTAGTGAAGGTGGGTTGTTTAAACTTTAAAGTAGATAAAGTTTGGATCATACTTCATTGGAAGGGGGGAAATGACCGGCAGGGTTTTACCTTCACAATTGCAACATGAGTATTAGGATGTACTAATTATTGCAGACATATATTGAGAAATGATGAGAAGTATTACCCACAATCAGTGGAAGAAAATATAAAAAAATGATCCTCTCAGAGAAGTCATTAAAGCTTTTAGATTGAAACAATTGTGAAACCTATTGATAAGTTTGTTTTGTAAATATTATTAGCATGTTTGGATTTTCGTTTACACCAACCCAAACATACCGTTCATGGAAAAAATGAGTATTGATAAATTGAGTTGAACGTGTTTTTTACACTATTAGTCAACCCTATCTATGTTTAGTTTGTGGATTATAATATTTGAGTGATTTGTGTTTTTTCTAGATTGCTAAATATTGCATATAGAATTTGAGGTGGAATATTTGTCTATTTGATGAGTGTGACATTGATGAGAAACCACATATTCCTCTCTGAGATGATATGAATGGTCTTAGAATCAAGAGAATTGGGAGGTTCATTTTATTGACCATATTATTTGTAGGTTAGGATTAATTTTACATTTTTAGCATGTTTAATTTTGCTCAAAACAACGTTACAAAAGTGAATTTATTCTAACTCTATTATCTCAATAGCGTCAGATTGGATTCGTGTTTATAACATGATTTTGGTTTTGATATAACCTAAACATGCTATTTAATGTTTGTAACTTGCAATAATTTGGTGCATTCTTATAGACCGCATGTCCAACTCCTTTCAATTAATGTTGCATCTTTCAAATTTGTAAATTATGGTGTTGTATACCTGAATGTCAAAAGCTTTAATGTCAATCTACAATGTGTTTGAGTCTCGGCCTTTTAAGGTTTAACTAATTGCAACTTCATGTCAAAGCAAGAGGTACTTGCTAGTTGCTATTAATATGTTTCCTTCATATTTAAATATAATAAAAAAGAATTATATATGACGGATTGAAATATAAATAAATCTTAATCAATTTTACCTTATTTATTGAGATTATCCTAAAATATCAGTTATTTAATTCTGATTTTATTTTTCAATAACACTATTTAATGACCATGTACAAATACAAAGAAAATATATCCACTTGAAATAAGTTTTAATAAAATTAAATTATTCTATTAAGGGTAATTTAGAAAATATTATTTTTTAAATAATAATAATTAAATTAAATGAGATTAACTAATTTTGGTAATAATTATGAATTTACTTCTTTATTTATATTCAACCCCGGGAGGAGCAAATGATGTGTATTGATTAATTTTTTTGAAATGATCATAAACAAGAATTTCCTGAATTTGGTTTAATGTACACATAATCCATTATTTAGCTTTGAAAATACCGTTCCTATTTTTTTTTCAATAGAACAAAGATTTATCTCTCCAATAAATGGAAGGTGACAAAAGACAAGTAATTTGTATATTTAGGTGCCGAGATGAAAGTAGGAGTGTTCGCGGTTCGATTTGGATCGGTTTTGAGGCAAAAAATCATCCGATCCGATCACTGCGGTTTTATCATTTCATCATCCGATTGATTTTGATATTTTTTCAAATCCGATGAATTTAAATTGGATTGGATTAGATTGGTTTTTAGTTTTTTAAAGTGACAATAAATATTTGATAAAATTGATAAAATAATGAAGTAATAGTAAATATTTTCTTATTGGAACTTATATTTATTAAAATTAATATAAAATTGTATAAAAAGAATGACATGAGACATGAAAACTAATTTAAAATTAGTTTTATATTGATATATTTTTAGAAATATTAACATGACATTAGATAATAAAATCATAAAAAATATATTAGTATAAGTATTTTTATCAATATATATGCGTACAAGTATAAATATATGATTATTTTATAAGTAATAATATATGTATATATAAGTTTGGTTTGGATTGGATTGAATTAGTTTTCAATATAGGATCCGAAAACCAATCCAATCCAATAAAAAATTTTGGTTTTTTGCGGTTTGCGGTTTTTTGGATTTTGGTTTGATTCGGTTCTCAATTTTTTAGTTCGATTTTTACGGTTTACATTGGATTGAATTGGATATGAACACCCCTACATGAAAGCATCAGCAAACGTCCCATAAAACCCACTTGGTCAATGCATGGGATAAAGATGGAAGGCCTCGTATACAACTACTTATATATGTTTGTCGTATCAATCCTCATTAATTACGTGCCGTATAGGAGAAGCACTGACCACTAAGGATAGATGCAAAGCCTTTGCCAGCTGAATCACCAACCTTGACATGGCAATTCTTTCTTGTATTCTTTTTTTAAGTTTTAAAAAGCTATATTAATTAAAGAAATTAGAAAGCCACTCAATGTGTAGATTGCAAATTTAGGGTAGATTGGTTTGCATTTTCATTTCGTGTTTTCATTTTCTGTTCCTGTTTTCTGGAATTTTACAAAAGAAAAACTAGAAACGCTGAAAACAAAAATTTGCTGTTTCGAGCATTTCCAATTTTTTCTTTGTAAAATTTCAGAAAATAGGAAACAAAATAAAAACAGGAAATAAAAATGTAAACCAAACAGACCCTTAACTATTCGAGAAGGCATGTGGACGGTGTTCCTCCCCGCTAAAAAAAGTAAAAAAAAAAAACACGATCTTCGTATTTTTTACCACCTTAGAACTATGGGAAAAAAAACTTTGAAAAGGAGAATGAGATTGTACAAGTGATACATGCTTAATGATTCCCCTTAAGCAAGGTCTTAAGGGCTTGAGTTTTGTGGATGGAAAAATCCGCGCGGGGAGAGCTAGCCCACCATGATGTGGATGTTCGCGGCTCGAACAGGATTGCCTCCCGTGGAGCATACCTGTGGTTAAAAAACAAGAAATGACATTATAAACATTTACATAACTTTATTTCATCATCTTCATCTCGACGATTTCTCAAATATTTTCAGATATTGGTTTTTATAATAAATGTGTAAAGTTTATCAAACATAATTGAAAAGATATATACTATAAGTTTGAAAGAAAGAGAAATATTGAAAAGAAATGTAAGAAAAAGATAAAATGAATTATTTATTAATTAAATGTTTAAGTAAGATAAAAAAATTACCAAAAAAGCTACTAGTATTATACTAAAAATAAAAAATAAAATACAGAAAATATCTTTTTCTTTATTTTTAACTTCAAAAAAAAAATAGAGAAAATAGATAACTGGTGACAAAGGAAAAATGTTTTTGTTTTTTTCATGGATTGAACATTTGAAAAGAGGAGTACAAAATATGAAAATAACACAGCTAACCAGATTGATTTGTACAGATTCCGTCTGAAATAGAAATAGAAATAGCATAGCTCTATCTATATTCGTTAACAAATATTGAGAGGAGTTATTCATTTACTATTGAACTTGGCTTTGTCTTTCCAAAGACTCCAACACAGCACATGCACACCACACTGTTCCAGCTCCACAGACACAGCACTTGCCACCACCACCACCACGATGAAGATACTGGTTGCCATTAAGCGAGTGGTCGATTACGCCGTCAAAATCAGAGTCAAACCCGATAAGGTAAGCATTCAGGAACACCAATGTCGATAACACAAAAATCTCAGAACCACCCTTTTTCTCTGCACTTCAAATTTCCACTTTTTGGCTCAAAAAGACACCATTTTTGCAGACAGGGGTTGTGACCCAGAACGTGAAAATGTCCATGAACCCCTTCTGCGAGATTGCCCTTGAAGAGGCCCTTCGCATCAGAGAGTCTGGCTTGGCCTCTGAGGTTGTAGCTGTCAGCATGGGACCCTCTCAGTGTGTGGACACTCTTAGGACTGGTCTTGCCATGGGAGCTGATAGAGGCATCCATGTGGAGGCCAATGATTCCCTCTATCCTCTCTCTGTTGCCAAGATTTTGAAAAAGCTTGTGGAGATTGAGAAACCTAGCCTTGTGATTCTTGGCAAACAGGTATTCTCCTTTCCTTTCCTTTCTTTCTTTTTTTTGGGGCGGTGGATTGTTGGAATTGAGGTTTATGTTTGCTGGCGATGTTTCATGGGGATGATTTAGGAATTTAATTGTTTAATTATTTGATTTGATTTTCCTGGGGTCATGAGTTTTTGGTTATGGATGGTTTGGAAATTTTGGTTATGTTAATGACAAACCCTAAACCATAGTGGATTTGATTATGTTTTGTTGTATAAATCAATAAATGAAGGGCATTAACTTTTTATCCCCCAACCCCCTCTCCCTGTATGAGGAAGACCCTTTTGTGTTTGATGGTGATACACGGTCACGTGTTTGTTTGTTGTGTAGTTAATTCTCCACGGTCATGACTCATGAGTTTAAACGGGTACATCTGCTTTTGATTTGCTTTGGTTTATTTTTTTTTTCACCTGTCAGGTTGGGATGTTATGGAATCAACTGTGCTTCTCTGTTCTTTTCCATTTTATTACTGTAAAGAAACAAAGAAATTAGAAAGAAGAAGAGAACAATTTATTTATCATTTCTTCAATCTTCTTCTTGCTGAGATTGCTAAAAGGCACACATTAAGAAGAGCCTGTTTTACCGTGCAATGAAATCAACAAAAGATGCTTTTTAGTGTAGAAAAGCACTTTGAATTTTTTTTGAGGTGTTTGGCCAAAGTACGAAAGTGTTTTTCAGGAAGCAGAAAATTTGCTGTTAGGGAAAAAAGATTGATGCTTCTCCTAGGAAGCAATAGCAGAAGCATAAAAAAGCAAATTTAGACAAAATGAATATTCGATATATACATTTGAAACTCTTCTAATATGATTATTGTTGTCAATTAAGTGGTTTTTCCCCCTTAATTCTTTACAGGCCATTGATGATGATTGCAATCAAACAGGCCAGATGATAGCAGGACTCCTCAACTGGCCTCAAGGGACTTTTGCTTCAAAGGTTAGTCCATCTCATCTTCAGTAAACAAGGTCATTATTTATTTCATTGTCTGACTATCTATGATATGCCCAAGTTACATATCACGTGAGATCAATGTAGTCAAATTAATGTTATTTCTCTCCATTCTTAATCCCAGTTTGATCAGAGGTAAATGATCTCTGAGTAACAAATGAATTCCTTTGGAAATGCAAAGCAGTTGATTGGATTTCCTCATGTTTTTCTAGGGTCACATATTTGCATGCTGTTGGCTCTGCATATAATAGCCCCATCCATCTTTGGTTTATTAGAATAGGAATGCAAAGGCCTTTGGGAAGCCATTAAACATGAATCATGTGAAATTTTCTGTGCATTGAGTTTTAGATCAGGTAGATAAATGTGACATCTTAAGTTGGATATGTATATATGACAAAATATTAGTAGTATGTGTGGTTCAGCCTCCAGGTTGTGGATTGTGCAAAAGCTCCGACCTCTATGAAGTAAGCTTTTGCCTAAACCATGATTTATGAATTCCCAAAGGCTAAATCAAACATGCTGTAAGTTAGGTTAGAAATAAGGAAAACAGTCAGGGAATACTGAAGCTCTTATGGTCATGGATGCATATGTATGTATATGAATGATTTCTACTAAGTCTGAAATATGTTTCTTGTTATCTCTTCAATATTGTCAATGGAACTTATCCTTGATTCCTTGTTAGATCAAACCTTGTGCTTTCATTTCACATCAATACTTCTTTTGAAAGAACTTTAGAGTTTGATCATAGTTACATCTTTTGTGTCTGGTACTTAAGAAATTATTGACCAAGTGATGAGCTGTACCACTGCTTTTGGAGTGAATTATCTGTGGTCATCATTTGCTGTCTAGGTAGGATATTTGTTAGGAATCCACAATGGGAGTCGAGAAAAAGAAAGAATGATTTTATTGAACAACTGAGAAATGAACAGAACAAGGAGAGAAATAACTCCTCCAAGGGTTTCCCCTTCTACAACTAAGCCACTGATTTGTTTTCCCAAAGTAACAAATCTGAATGATCCCTCTACACTTCATCTTTTTTATGTAACTAATTCCTTCTAACCGTTCTAACTGTCCCCTAACTAATTTCCCCTTCTCTTCAATCCTAACAATATAGGTCATCTACTAGATTTGAATTAGAGTAATCAGGCTTTTATATGATAGAATATCTTTTGTTGATTAAATTGTCATATGCAGCAGACTTAGATAAGATACCCAAGAAAAATTGCAGTTTAGCTACAGTTCTGAATAACCATTTTAAGCTAAAATATTAAGCTATTTGTTTTGATTAAACTATTTCATCACTAACTGCTGCTTTCCAGTAGGTTGTCCTTGATAAAGAGAAACAGGTAGTCACAGTGGACAGAGAGGTTGATGATGGAATTGAGACTGTGTGCTTGAACTTACCAGCAGTAATAACGTGAGTGTCACATTCTTTTTTAAGCTTGCTGTATCTTACTAAACTATCGTGCTAAATGCAGTTCATTACTAGATTGTACTTTTTGTTTTATTTTTTTGATTGTTTTGCATGGGGATTTTAAAATGATATGTGCAGTAGAATCTGTTTCTTATAATGCTATATTTTCTCTCTCTCTCTCTCTCTCTCTCTGTTTTTGTTTTTATATTATCCCTTTGTCTACTTTCTGCAAAATTATCACCAAAACATGAAATTTTTTACCCTTCACTTTACCAACTTTCTGAATGCAAACATGAAGCATATCTCGTTTAACACTGTGATCTTCAAATTGTGATTCACCTGAAACTATTCTTGAAATTGCTTTCGGATGCACAGCGTTATGATCATAATTATACCAAGTATCTGATTGTTCATGTAAGATTATCTTTTAGCAAGCAACCTTGCTGAAAGTATCAGGAGTCAGGACAATAAAGTTTTCTGAATTTAAGGCAACTGCTAGCTTCTGACGCCCTTTAAAGGATGAGCAATATATTTAACCAAAAGTGCACAAAATGTAATTCATTTTGTGCCTTAACTAATTTATTTTACAGTATAGTTATTACTTATTACCGTCATCATACAATAAAATGCCAGAACTAATGTCTCATTTGAGATTTGACAACATGTAATTTTCTCATTAAACATTGCTTTGGAACTCACATGATCAGTGATTGATTTTCTTTAATCAAAGCGCTTTAAATGAGTAATAACATAAGAATCTGTTTTCATTTTCAAAAACTGTTATATTGATTACTAAGTTTGATGATATGTTGCATGAATACTCACATCTTTACATATAGTATTTGGAGGTTGATAGTAGCACTTATAGTTATGACTTGTTGAAATTTCATTGGAAGTATGTGTGGTTTGTGTTTTTGAGCCTTTTCTTCTTGCAGCACTGATCTGAGATTGAACCAACCAAGGTATGCTACTCTTCCCAACATAATGAAAGCAAAATCGAAGCCTATAAAAAAATTCACTCCGGAGGAGTTGAATGTGGAAATCAGATCTGATTTGGAGATTGTTGAAGTCACAGAACCTCCTAAGAGAAAAGCAGGGATCATTGTTTCTTCTGTGGATGAGCTGATTGACAAACTAAAACATGAGGCTAATGTTATCTGATTATGTTCTCTACCTTGATCAAAATCAATTGCTTCTCACCAAAGGATAAATAATGTTGTACCAAAACTCTGATATTTGATCAAATGACACAATAAATTAAATAGTAAATACTGTTCGTTTTACTTTTGTGTTATTGTCATCATATCTTACATCTTCTACAACCCTGGCATGGCATCCGTCTGGTGCATGCGATTGAGAACCGCTTTTTTGGTGGAAACATTGCAATTCTTGTTGTATAAAAGTAACATAATAAATGGAAGATGAATATTTTTTGACAGCTCTGTTGAGTTTTGAAGGAAAAAAAGTATTTTGAATAAAGTTTTAAAATTGAGAGTTTTTATCTCCCAGGAAAATATGTAATTTGAATATATCTGAAGAAAGCTGTGAAATTTATCCACATGGTTAAGACTATTGAGTTCTCTTCGTGTGATTTTGATGGTTCAAGTGGCGACTTTGATTTTTGGTAAGATCTTACATTCTAGTTCTGTAAATGGAGAAAAGAAAGAAAAAATGTAAGTAGAATTTTATTCACTTAAGTTGATTGATTCATTCGACTCAATTTGGAATAATTGGAGATTCATCTGACTTTTGGATATTGAAAACCATAACATAAAAAAAAAACTGAGAGCTGAATTTTTCATGTAAATATTGTTATGAATATTTGTTGATGCCTATGCCATGTCCTTGTGGAATATATGACAGCTGCATTTTAGCCCGTGAAAGAAAATTGATGTACAAATTCTAATTTAATTTGAACGATGTAATTATAATTTGATGTACAAATTCTTCTCCCTACCCTAAATGCTGCATAATATCATGAGTAAGTAACTCATTGATTTTTCATTGACCAATTTGATTTTCCTGCATAAGTCTATGAAAAAGAAAAGTTGCAAAGAAAGACAATAATTTAGGGTAGACTTAATTTCACATGTACGAAACTATGAATGAATAACAAAGTATTGTATTCTTTCTTTGAACTTTCCAGTTTTTGAATAAGAGTCCCACATCGGCGAAGTTACAAAGCAGCATAGCATGTAACTGAAATAAAAGACGCAGATGGTGATGTCCCAAAGCATACCTTTCTCGGCCTTTTGGCTAAGATCAAGTGTAGTATCTGTTCTTATCAGTTTAATATCTGATACGTGGGCCATTGGTCCACATGATATTAAATTAATTTTTTTAGGGGGAGAGTCCAATACAGTAGCTTGCTACTGGGGCTCTCAAGTGTCGCCCATGTGTTGCACTACAGCACGGGCCTGGCGCACCCCACCAAAATAGTTTAAGTTTACTTCTAAGTCCTTAATACAAATTAATCTCTGATAATGACTTTAACCTATTTCACATTCAGCAGTTCCTGCTATCTCACATTTATCAGTCTTAGGAAATGAAAATATGCCCATTGAAGAGTAAATTTCCTAGACAAATGTTAACTGCATCTGGATTATTTGTACAAAATAATTTCAAGTGTTTCCTGCCAGAGTATGACGAAATAGAACTTAACTATTTCAGATTATCTTAATCTTGTAATTTCAAAGGTGTTGATTTCTGCCAAAGTTATGGCAATTATTCCGGATATGATTTTTATCCAAACATAACTTAATTAGAATAGTAAAGATAATTGCAGCTCCAGACTCTCTGTAGCTTTTTTTCCCTGAATAGAAGAAATTGTCAAATACTCTCTTCCCATCATCATAAGAATAAAAGAAAGTTGTGAAAACCGGACCAACCGGTTGAACTGGGAACCGGTGGCTAGAGCGGTCAAAATAACCATAAAACCGGATGGGGGAAAAACCGGTGCAGAACCGGTTAACCGGAGCAAAACCAGTGGGTCAACGGTTTTTTCCGGTTCTGGTTTTGCTGTCAAAACGACGTCGTTTTGATTCATAAAAATTAAAAAAAAAATTCTGAACTGAGAAGAAGTGAAGCCCCATCTGGTCGTTTTGTTCTCCAATTGAAACCAAAGCAAAAACACTGAAATAGAAACTGAGTGAGAAGTGAGAAACGAGGAAACCCTTTCTTTTTCGTCGCGCCGTACTCCCTGCTGCGTGCTTCCGATCAGCTGCCCGTCCGCCGCGCCCTTCCTCCTGCTTCTGTCGTGATGCCGTCCTCCTTCCGGTGCCGATATGCTTCCTTGTGTCGTTCCCAGCCGCGACGCCGTTTCTCTTTCCGCGCCCCAACCGTCCTCCTTCCGCGCCCAGCTGTTCCTCTTTTCTCCTATGGCCACCGGAGGCGGAGATGAAGCAACACGGCCTGCGCAGGTAACCCTATGACATTGGAAATAAAGTACTCAGTTTCAGTAGAAATTAACCATGATTCTATTTTATTTGATTGGTTCAGATACCCAAATTTGGAGCTGATAAATGGTTTAAATGAATATTCAAGAGTCAAGACCAATAGAAAATCAATGCATATAAAGATTAAGGACAATGAACAATTTATCCTTGAGGTTTAGATACCAATTTTTTACTTCAAACATTCTGCCAAGTTCTCTGGCTCTAGCATAAGGTTGTGATATGTCAATGTGGCCAAATAAATAATTAGGTTGTGGCCCTTAAGTTTCATTGTGATGTAACTAAAAATTCCACATGTTTAAGTGGTGTCCTGAAATTGAAAGGTACATAGCAGTTGAGTTGCTTACTAAATTTAGAAATTCTGTTGTGAAATGGACTAGATTTTTCGCTTGGTTTGTCTCCTTTGAATTGATTTCGTAATCAACAAAGAAATGTTTGGTTTTTCTGCTTTGTTGAAATTTAATTAGGTGATGAAGAAACCGAACTTACAGAGCCACTATTAGACTCACTATTAGACTCAAATGTTGTCCAATTTGGCAGTGATGATACTGGTGGAAGTGGAAGTGGTGCATATGACAACATATTGTCATTTGATGCAGTCAACCTTGATGAATGTTATGACTTATGATTAGGAGAATTGCTAATAGCTACTATTTGACTATATGTTATGTTTTTTTTATTACACGTGTTGTTAATTTATCATTGGTAATGGACAATTGGACATTGTGTTGTCTTTTGGTGAACCTAGATTTCATTTTATCTTGTATTGGACTTTATTTTATATGTTATTATGAATGTTTAACTTATGAATGATGAGTGAGTTTTAATTTTAAATGTTTTGAAGTCATGGTTATCAATTTTTTGCTATTTAAATTTTAATTTATTAGGTAGAAATATAAAAAATATTATTTTATTTACTATCGGTTCGACCACGGTCCGGCCATTGAACCTTGAACCGGTGGCCAGGCCGGTTCAATGACCGGTCCGGTTTTAAAAACATTGGTTAAAACTGAGGCAAAAGTTCACTTCTTGTTCTGAATAACTACGCGGAAAGAACTAACGAGCAGTAGATATAAAATGAATGGGTGCAGCACATAACCTTCACAGCCAGCCAGAGCCCCTATTCAAAGCATTTCAAAAAATAAAAAGGTTACAAAGTATTTTAGAATTAGATATCAGATAATTGCAATTATTGAGAAAAAGACAATATGTCACAGGACTATGCTACTAAACAATGAAATTTTGCCTTCCCACCATTATAGAATACAAAAGCAAATAAGATATAAGATTCAAGGGCCTAGATTGATAAACACACCAATTTTCTGCCAACCACATCTTCTAAATGCACCTGTATTAGAAGTGACAAGGTGAATGTTACTTGTAACAAATTGACTGGTTTATATTTAAGATTCAATAAAACACCCACAGCAAGTTTTCCTCTTCAAGTCCTCCTTTACTTTCATATCCATATTAAAATTTTAAAATATAAATCTTCTTTCAGATTCATTAATAATAAAAGTAAAACATGTTACTGTCATACATACAGTCAGTCTGTCAGAGTTATAGCCCTTAGACAATAAAGAAAAAGGGAAAGATGAAAAACACATAACATCCTGCAGGTTCTACTTCCCAGGAGGAGTTTGCAATGTAATTGCTACAAATCTGAGCATTTTACTTCATTACTTTACGAAAATCTCCAAATATTGTTTATTCTTATCATCACTGTTCCAACAGATGCCCACAATAATGGCCATTACTATACAACACCCACTGCTAAACGTGGAGCCCAGGAATGACCAGCTTCAAGTTCATGTGAGACACGAGTGTTGCAAGAATCATGCAAAGCGTTAATGGAACTATATATTACTTAAAAAAAGGGAAAATTTTCAACGGGCAAATTATAGAGAGAACAAAATGTCTGATAGAGATGTAAAGTAAAATGACAAGCTTGCCGTTGAATTTTAAAACTTGATAAATGATAAAAAATATTATCCTTACAGCTCCACTGAGTTTGATGGATCATTCAAATTTTTCAAACATTTCATGTTGTAATCAATTAGCTAACTAACAAGACCTGCAATAGGTTACTGTACTCAAATTTGCTTTCTCTTGTATTTCCTCTCACTTAAATCAGGTCCAACATGGCTTCTGCATTTTTGGAGAGCTTCAGGGGAATGCATCTGACTAACTTCAGATAAAAAGCACCTGTTTCTAGCTTTGGATATAGAAGGCCAGATAAAAGAATTATCTTTTCAAGTGGCTAAATTTCTAAACAATCCAGTTAAGAAAGCAACAAAAGAGTGAGCGCATAAGAGGTAATGAGTCCCACCTCGAAAAGTAAAGAAAACAGCATAGCATGTAACTAAAATAAAAGCCACAGTGAATCACATTGCAAAGCATACCTTTCTCGGCCTTTTGGCTAAGATCAAGTGTAGTATCTGTTCTTATCAGTTTAATATCTGATACGTGGGCCAATGGCCCACATGATATTAAATTAGTTTTTTTAGGGGGAGAGTCCACCACAATAGCTTGCTATTTGGGCTCTCAAGCGTCGCCTTTGCGTTGCACTGCTGCATGGGCCTGGCGCATCCCACCAAACTAGTTTAATGTTTTTTGGTTTGACTTATAAGTGGGCCTCGCCCACCCCAACAAATTTGCCCAGAAAAGACTTGATGAGGAATATCTTATTTTTAGACTTTTTGAAATTGTTTCGACCAAAAAAAATAGAGTTCTTGAAATTGCTGTTTCAGTAGGAGGGATGTATGATTTCCGTTTTGTCTATCCATTTTTTTTATTTTATTAATAATTAATTAAATCAATTTTTTATATTTTAAAAAATATTTATATAATGCATGGGATTCAATTTTAAAATTGAAAAATGGAAATAAATGTAAAGAAAATATTATGTATTGTTGAAATAATTTTAAAAACTGAAGCTAAAACAAAAAATTATTAGAGAAAATGTTCAAAGTGAATTGTATAATTAACTAATTTCCAAACTGAAGGTAAGTACTCAACAAAAATTTATTAGAGAGAATAAAATGATCTAAGTGAATTGTACATTTCATTTTACTTTCTATTTCTTAAAATTGAAAAATCTCAAAACAATGTTCTCAGCAGAGAAAATTATTTTTATTTTGGTGGAACTTCTAAAAGCTTGATCTTTAAATGGTTTTGGTTTATTTACTTTCTTCTCTTTTAGTTTGTAGACTTCTTGTTCATATATAACAAGCTTGGAGGACATTCAGCCTCATTTTCAATCAAAAGATCCATTCATTTGTACCGTTAAATTTAGTGATATGTACAGTAGATGTAGGAATGCTCACCAAAGAATCATTAACTAAGACGGTCTCTTTCTTTGTAGAGAAAACAAATTGTGAATAGTAGTTTGCAAATTAATAACCACTGAATAGAAAACTTTTACTGTAGATAGTGCGGTCCTATCTTATTATACAACGGGTCCTTTTTTCTCCTGTCACTGTCCCTTATTTTCTTGGAATCACGTAACGTAAGAGTAGAGATTTGTTTGTTTATTGATTCCATGGACCAAAAGATGTGGTCATGTTACAATGCTTCTGGTTCTGGATGTTCTGCACTCTGTAATTCAGTCCTACTCTTCTATCTTACCTCAAATTTAGCCTCTGTTAACTTGGCTATTGGCTTAATTACTAATTATTCTGTTCAACACTAATAACAAAAATTCTATCATTAAGACATCATTATTGCTTAAATTTTATGCAGTGCATTAGTTGATTTAGTTTTCTTCAAACTTCCTTTAACTCTTGTCATTCAACATACCTTTATCCGATATTTTCATTCTTTAAGCCTTATATTCTTGGTAAGGAGAGCTATTCTGATTTAATGCCACGTTTTTAATTGGATGAATCATTCGAGTTATTCTAATTGTTGAAAAGTACCACATTGATTAGAGATAAAACAAGATAAAATATATAAACTTTTAACAATCCTTATCCTATGAACTAGATGTATAGGTGTGTTGGAGAGTAATATTCTAGTTGTTGGAGAGTCCCACATTTTTTCTTAAAATGTTTGGGCAGAATATGATTACAAATCTTCATAACTTAAACGTTTTATTCTCTTCCCACTTAGATGTGAACTTCTTCCTCTGCAGACTATATTCTGCATTCTGGGTCTTCACTACTGCATTGTGATTTACTTTTGGTCTTGATATCAACCTCTCCATCACCCTGTTTGCCCCACAACAGCAAGTACAGGCCAAGGATGACAACAATTCCACCTATGATGCTGCAGATTTTATGAGAAGCAAATTTCAGAATCATAATTCTCATACCAAGAGTACTTGATGTTAAATGTTCATGATTTTACTTAATTTAGGATTCAGTAAAAGAACAAATCAATAATGTCACATACATGTGATTATTACTCATCTCATTAGTAACTATTATGTGTTGGTAATATTTAAAAAGATACTATCACAAATTTAAAAGCCAAGTTACCATGACACCAAATATTATCAGACAAAGAATGAAATTTCTATGCAATTCTTTTTTATTTAAATATTTAATGATAAATTTCAAAGGAAAAACTATCCACTAACTTAATATTCCTAATTTTCAGAATGAAGTTTGTATTTGGAGACATAAAAAATAATTATCTTAATGAGTATAGGGCAGTCTAAAGAGATGTGAAAATTCATGTTAAAACTAGATTTATCTCCAATTCATTGATTTGTTATTTGGAAAAGAAAGGTCAAATTTATGAATTTACCTGCCCATAGGAAGTTTTTCACCAAAGACAAAGTATGCTAAAATTGCCACAAATATCGTACAAAGAGGGTTAAACATTGTGACAAAAACTGGCCCCTTTTTTTCAGTGCACCACAGTTGAATGTACATTAGCAAACCAGCAACGACAATACCCTGCCATCAATGATTGATATTGTTAGAAAACTAGATTTTGTGCTTCTTTTTTTTCCTACAAAGATATGATACTCAGTTATCAGCTGATCATTAATACTTAACACCATATATTGTGGACCACAAGTCAATGTTGAGCCCTATAGTCCATGCTGAAGAGTTATGTTCTGCTACCACTGTGAAAACAGCTGATTGTGCTGCTCCAAGAAAGCACATCCACGTCGTCAGTGACAGTTGTGCAGGGTATCTTTTCAAAGTGGCTGCCTGAATTTCCACAATTACATGATATCAGAATTGAAATAATTTATGTGAATTATATAAAATGTTCAAAATAAAACTTATTTAGGCAATATCATGAACTGACTATCCTAAAAATTTAAGTTGTTGGGTGGAGGACACATGAATGAATATATTTCTAATACGCCATTTCACACAAGAGCCCTTTGAGCTTAAAACGTGACACAGGTCCATCCATCTTGAATTGAAACTCTAAACCACTTCATCACAAAGGCTCTGACATCATATTATAAACTAACTATTACAAAAACTTAAATTATTGGGTGAATGACACCGAATGGATATGTTTCTAATAGCCAATACCTGCATTATGTACCATATAGACCATATAACACAGCATGTTACTGTAAGAAGTGAACCCTTTAACCAGCTTTCATTGATAGCAGCCTTTTTTCCTTGAATATGGATCAGAGGATGCCATAAACTTTTTATAATAGGTCCTTTGTATAGTGTCATGGTCATAACACCAGCTAAGGAGATCAAGGTCCCTAGAACTTTTGCTATACCACGAGGATTTCTAAGATCAACAACCTCATACCTGCATTTAATTCAAATCTCTTAAGGATAAAATATATGTAAAAAAAAGAAATACTATTATGGCTTGTGTATATGAACTCCAAAATCAAGCAGATCAAGAATTAAGTAAACCTGAATGCCACTGCAATAATGAAGGTAAGGGAAGATACTGTGTTGACCATGGCAACAACAAAGGTTGGAGATGTGTACTTCAGGCTTGCAAAGTATAAATTAAGAACCAAACTGACCCTGGAAATTGTCAAAGTGATAAAAATCAAATTTCCATACTTGAGTACAGTGTAGAAGTACACATTTTTATTTGTCCTTACCCTAACAGTGAAAGCACAAAAATTTCCACAAAAAGAGCAAATGTCAGCTTTGGCCTTACTTTTCTGCAAGAAAAACAAGAAATTGATTCTCAGACACATGATAAATATTCTCTATGATAATACCAAATTCAATTGTAAACTAAAAATAAACAGATTCAAATTGGTATCATGAATGTAAATGCTAAATTTGATTTAAAATGAAACCAGAGATGGATAACACAAGCATTAATTAATTCCCTCATTAAAGCTTCCATGAATCAAATCAAGTATATGCACACCACAAATTAAAGAATTGAATAAGAGTGATCATGCTCATGCAAATGCATACCACCCTCATTAAAATCAGAATGCATTTGAAGAGAAATGTATATATAATATATGTAGTACCTCTCCAGAAAGTATGCAAAAGGGAGCAGCACAACCCCAGCTACAACATGCCGATAGGTTACATACACATAAGGACTCATCCCATGATTAAAGGAGGCTTCACATATAAAATTTACAATGGCATAGCCCACCTGAGCAAAGATCATGAGCAGGTGTGGCATGAACTCTCTGTATACAAGCAAAACAGAAAATCTTTTCTGCTCCATGATGAGTTTGATGAGATGGGCTAGCTAGCTTCTTTCCTGCACTTAATCACAAGCTTTCAAGAAGCTCAACACATGCAAATATAATCTATTATATCTATTTATAATATATAATTTCTGATGTGCAGGCTATAGTGTAGCTATATTAGTTGTTATTTTTTACAATTTTTTGCCAAGTCAGTTAATTACTGTAATTATGAGTGCATGAATTTATAATATTTGTGTGGCTAGTTGAATGTGATTCTTAAGGCATATTATTGATGGTATCCTGTTCTTGATTACATTCTCATATAATATTTATATAAATTCCTGACTAGGACTTCAGAATAGACCTGTGGAGAATAAAAAAAGAGTATATATTATGAATTATCATTTTCAAAAAATGCTGATTGAAGATTACATAACCAAAATATCGGTAAATATTTTAAAAAAACTAATTGATTCGTCTTATTGCGTGGGTAAATATAAATCTTTGTTACCAACAATGTCCGACACAGTTCGCAGATAGTTGAGTCCCGTAATTAGTATCTTGACAGGAGTTCGATCCATGACGGTGTATATGGAAAAGACTTTGTTGGGAGGCACAAAACCCCTTCAGTGATCTCTATGCCTCCAAAGAGACTAGTATCTAGTTATTAGTGGAAGATATACTTGGTCGGTAAAGCCATTGCTTTAGACCCCCTATTTTATAAGGCCTCAATTTTTATTTATCAATAATATTTTTTTAAAAAAATAAAAAATAATTAGTAATTAAATGATAAGTAATATTAGTTTATTATGAATAATTAAATATTTGTTTCTAAAGAAGGCCTTTCATTCTCTCATGATTTTCTCTCTTTCTATAAATATTACACTTATAACATGTTAAATAAATATTAATTTTAATTCTTTACTTCTTTCCCTTTTTACACCCAGTGATTTTATTTTTCCTATCACATCATCACATAAGAAAGATTAAATGAGTAATTTTATTATTAATTTAAAAATGCTAAATGAAATTCATCATGCAAATTTAATAAATTTTTATATTTAAACAACAAATTATGATAAAATAATTTTCAATAATTTAAAAGACCTCATCATAACATTCGCTTTAAGTCTAAATAAATATTGGACCGGAACTTTCTCAATCTTAAATTAAAGCACTATCTCATTATACCCTAAAAATTTTCTATTACCAAAAAATATATTTTCTTAAATAATTTATTTAATTATAGAGTGACATCATGAGGAGCCAAATTGAATAGCTATTTGATCATCTATTGCACTTCCCTATAATGGACATAACTGTGTGCACATATAAGGCTTAAAACTTGATATGATCCTTGGGAAATCTTTTGTCCCACTCTGATGTTTCCCCCATTATTGATTCTTCTACACTGTCTGATTTGGTAAGGGACAGAAGAACTTAGTGCACCACTACAATAATCCACAGTTGTTGAGATGGTGATGTATTAAATTTAATATTCAAGCACTTCAATTCCCATAGCTAGTCCTTCTAGAGAAAAATCCCGCATTACCTTTAATTTTCTTTTTCTTAATCCAAACCAGTTAACCTTCAGTGCATGCATAGTGTGAAGCACTCAAGCAATAATAGCCCACAGCTAATTGAATGTATGCAAAATACCATAATATATAGTTTATTTATACTAAATAATTCATAATCTATAAGCATTTGTCTTTTCAGCTTTATTAATGGAAAACACTTTCTTAAATTGTTTAATTGAATGCGTGGATAGGATTATACAAAGATTAGTTCAACTTTTCTTGATTGATTGCCATTCTATGTTCAATTTAATTATTTTTACTATAAAGTCATGTTTCTCGTCACTCTTATGCAGAAAATAAAGCTTCTAACTTGGATTGCACAGGGTGATTGATGTTCTCGCGTTAATGCATGTTTGGTTGGAAATTTGGAAAATTAATTAGGAGAATGATGATGAAAAGATTCAACTTCTATCTTTCATTCCTCAATATACTTTGTGAAGAATTAAAGGAAAAAAATATAGAAATAATTAGTCTTAACAACTCAATAGGTTTACTAAATTAATAAGTAGTCTTTTATTAACTACTACTTTGATATTTGTTAATCAATTAATTAATTGTTCTTAAATTAAAAACATTTTTCCTAAAAAATTATATTTTAAAATTTTCAAATTATTTATTTATTTATTTATAATCTTGATAGTATTTTCATATATTTTCCCTCACACTTAGAATAAAAACAAGTTGCAAAAATTGATTCCAAATAATAGTTACAATATTGTATTTCATTCTCTCTTTATTATCTTACCATATAAGCATAGAAAAATTATGAATAACCACTCGTATATTTTAGTCATTTTCAATTTTCATAAATTTTATTTTAATTTGTAACATAATTTTTGAGTTTTTTTTTTTTAAATTTTGGTTCGGTTTAACTCAATCCAAAAACTTGATTGTCGTTTGTTGCAGCCTCCAAAATTTATTCTAAAAGAGGAAAGTGCAATTTAACTCAATTCAACAACTATAGGCTATAGCTTATAGCTAGGGTAAGGAACTAAGGATTGCCTTTTTAATTGTTTGAAAGTCTAGAAGAGGAAAGTGCAATTTGATCTTGCTTATGTTTGTGGTAAACAGCTTTGTTAGTCTAAGAAATAAACCTGAATCTAAGCCCACAACAACATTGTTTGACATGTTCTTAAATGTTTTATTAGTTGACAGGGAGTAAAAAGTAAAGAAAAATAAAAGGTGGTTTATTTCCCTTAATTTCTACTTTCTAGGAGCAATTTGTCATGATGCAGCTCTAACCATCATGATTCATGAACCACTTGGGCCATATCAATAGCCCGGCAACTTTGCAGCTTTCAACGCTTCACTTACTTTTCTTAGCTCATTGTATATATGCCTCAGCTTTTATTCAAACTAGCGAATCTTGTTCGACAAAATAAAAAAAAAAGTGTATCATGTGATACTATGGCTAATTTTCAAATAAAAAAAAATTTTGGTTGCATATAATTTGTGGAATGTAATAATAATCTCATTTTATTTAATACTATAGATGCTTCAACTTCCAAATTTTTTTAATAAAATACAAGGACAATCATGTTACTACTAATTCCATGAAGTCATTGGACAGTTTAATGGGAGAAAATGAATACATAGTAACAATATAAGACTAAAAGTAATTTAAAACGTTATTAATAAAACACTTAACCAAATAGTGTGAATATTAAACATTTATTTATGTTGCTAAAAAAATAGGTGTTCAAAGTTGAATATGGCCGTCCAAAACTCCCACCTCAAGTTTTATATTGTTATGAATAGATGGATTTAGGGCATTTTTGTTTTTACGTTTGTGAGGGGTCAAATTAACGTACATTCATCCGAAACAACAATTTGTAGCTTCTCATAAATATAGTTTTGAAATACATGCAACATTAATCTCATGCAAATCCAAATTGGAGGCTTAAAAATTTTAATATAATTAAGTGACCTAAACTTATTGATTAAGGGATATATACATATATGATATATGTAATTAAATTATTTTTATATTTTTAACATAATAAATATGCCTTTTGTTAGTCTTCCCTTAGTTTCGATCAATGTTTTAAAAATTAGACCGGTAATTGAATCGATAAAAGCACGGATTCACGATTCATTGGTTCAATTGTGCTCCCCCTCTCCCCCTCTCTCGCTCCCCTCTTTCTCCTCCCTCCCCTCTCCCTACTTCCCCTCTCCTCCCTCTCCTCTCCCCCTTCCTCCCTCGCTCTCCTCCCCTAGGCCTCCCCCTACTCTCTTTCCTCCCTCCCCTCTCCCTACTCCCCCTCCCTCGCTCCCCTTTCTCCTCCCCTCCCATCTCCTCCCTCTCTCTCCCCCTGCCCCTCCCCTACTCCCCCTTTCCTAACCGGTATAAATTAAATATATTTTTAATATTATATAATATTTTAATTAAAAAATAATTTAAAAATATAAGAAATTAAGATAAAAAATAATAAAAATTTAAAATTTAAAAATATTTTTTAAAAGAACTAGTTCAACTGATTTTTTGATATCAAATTCACCTGTTTTTGTCCGATTCTCGATTTTGAAAACTACCAATTTTTTAGAGTTGAATTGACCGATTACCAGGCCATTTCAAGGTTAGATCGATCGAACCGGTCAGGAGACTACTTTATATAGTGGGTGAGGTGTCACCTTTCCAAACTCACTGACTATATTTAAAGTAGTCTCATGACAAATTTTTACTTACCATTACTTAATCACAATATTGCATGCATTATTTCATCATTACTTCATGTGCCAAACCCATCCATTTTTCCACTATTATCCAATCTCCTTCACCCTTTCTTTTATTATAACTGACAAAATAGAACACATTTGCAGCACCAAAATTCCCTTTTCATAGTTGAAACACCTAGCTATGCATACTATGCATGAATGAAGAATAATTTTCTTACCCCTAGTTGTAATATTTTGTCTTTTATATGGTTTGATGTTTTCAATTATTTTGTGCAATGTTATGCATTGCTTGCATCCATGGCATGCAGTTGAGTTTTGTCTACATGAAGATTTATTTTGTCGGTTTTATATTACTTCTATTTTGTTATAAGTATTTTTATTGGATTGATTAAGTTTTTATTAGGAGGTCTTGTTCGGTTGTTTAAGTTCATTATATACTTTTTGTATTGATAATTGCTACAATAGTGTAAGGTGCAAAATTATTATCAATTCATAATTCTAGAGCTTTGTTATTTTATCTCCAACTAAAACATGATGTTTATTAATTTTTACATATTATGTTATTGACTAAATGAAAGACATATATATCAGCTTCAGCTTCAATAACTAGAACGATGATGTGTGTGCCTATTTTGTGTGTAAATCATTTTATATAAATCAGAACATATTTCTAAGTATATTATATTTTCTTAGCACATCACATTTCCTCTGAAAAAATTGTAATTTGTAACGTTATAATTATTATTTTTACATTTTAAAGTTTACACTTATCATAACTTAACTCATTATAGTTATTATTTTTACATTTTCAAATCTACAATTATCATCACTTAAATAAGTATACTTATAATCGGTATCAAAATATTAATATTCTACAACAAAAGTGTTAGTAAATATAATTTTTCTAAAGCTATATTTTCATTTTTTAAAATGCTTTAATGTTAATTTTCACAACTTCACAAGTTTATTATCTATTAATCTATAAAAATTAAAATGTGAACTCTTTAATTTTCATTTACTATATTTATTTTTAATTAATTTATTATTTTTAAAAAATATTTTAAAAAATCCGCGCTATATATATCTTGTTTAATCCTAATTTGGTGGTGTCTCTTTAAGCCAATTTAAGCATCAAGACGCCACCTAATGTCTTGTGTTTCCAAAGCCACAAGTTTAGATAAAATAAGGAGCAAAATGCTATTTTAGGAAGTTGTTGATCTGTCAAAAACAAAAAATGTTCCACTCTCCTATACATACTGTTGTACACATGATCTGGAATTCTGGAGAATCTTGACGTTTATTTTGGCAGTGACACTGACATGTGACCTTGCTTCTGCTTTCTTTAGTGCCAACTAGCCAATAAGGCTATTACTTATTAATATGGATGATGATGACTAGGGTTTGAGCAACAAAGATACTCTACTACCCGTTTTCGTACCCACATTTTAAAAAAACTAGCCAGTGATTGATCTTGAGACTTATTGATAGTCATAGCATATGAAACAACTAAAGGAAATTGTCTTCTTATAAGCCTAAAAGGCCATGGTGATTGAGAAGGAGACATAGACATTCGAGGAATGTATGTCAAATTTCCAATATTCTTTCCCGATATGATCTTGGCTTCAATTACATGATTTGCCAGCTTTGTCACGATTAATCGAGTGCCGTTACACAATCCTTCAGATTGGTCCAAATTTCTCAACAACATAATTGGAGCACAAACTTTCAATTTGATTTTTGTGATTAGGTAGAGCTGAAGTTTGAAGTTGGTTTAAAAACTCAGGAGTAAGTGCCTCGAATGCAGGATTGTTAAGTGCTTCTACTTTGTCAGTTGAATTAGAGCTTAGATATTCTCTCTCATCACCTAAAATCAAAGAAATATTAATCGTCAGTTTTATGAACAACTTCAATAGTTAATTCTTATCATAGTTTATATATTCATATAATCACTCGGTATCAATGAAAGAACATAATCATTAATTTGATCAACAATCTCAATAGTTTATGCTAAAATTGCTCTTGATTGTAGAAAGTCTACATATAAGTATTGTTGCACCAAGTCAGGATATGTATTTTGAACTATAGCATTTAGAGGATTGTCAAAATCTGTGATTATCAATGTTTCAGGAATTTGTATTGTGGCATAACCATAATTTGACTCACCAACTTTTCCATCTCCAACATCTAATATCCACTGTGAGTAGTGATTATAAATTTATAATACCCATGTACTCTTGTCTTTATTCATTATCGATATCCATTATCCGCATATTTATTAACTATAAAAATAATAAATTAATTATAAAATGAAAGTTAATTAGAAAAACTTTAGCACAAACGAAAAATAATCCATAAATTATTCAAGTTTAACTATAAAACAACTCTAGTATGTGGAAGTGGATCACGAACGATAATAATGAGAGGAAAAATGAAAATTAGTTCAAGTTTTATTATTTTAGTGTTTAGGGATACAAAATTATAAAATTTAAATTAATTAAATTAATAATACATATTAATAATTTTTTGTGACTATAATATATATTAATATTAATTATTATTTTTAAGAAAAATATTAATTAATAATATAAACATATATAAATTAAATTAGTCATATGTGTATAAATTAAATTAATTATATATATATATATATATTATAAGTGCATGTATGAGTAGGGTATGATAGGGTACTATAGTACCTGTACCGATACTCGTACACATTTAAAAATGTGGGTAATTACCTAGATCCCGACCCAAACCTATTTAGTGGGTAATTACTCTATCCATTACGGGTACCCATTGGGCCTGAGTCCAATTGTCATCCCTATTGATTAGTGTAAAAAAATTATTTAATCATGTATTATCAGAACATTTAATAAAGAGTTTAATATATGTACACTGTCAATGTAAAGAAGTTTTACACAGATATTCAATTATGTGCTGTCATATCATTTATTGAATTTAATAACACATGAAGTGTCATATTCATTAACACATGAAGGATTTGCCTCAATAAATGATATAATGTAAAACTTTTATACACGTTATATATCCATTAAATCTTTATTTTTATAGGTTGTCCTAGATCCAATATTATTATGAAAACTTTTCATTATGTCATTAAGTTCGTTTTGCTTTTAATTAAACAGAATTTAAATGTTATAATCGAATAATTATATCAATTCTAAAGACAGAGAGAGGGAGAGAATCAATTCAACGGCTGAAATAGCTTTTGATATGAAATTATAATGGTCATATGAGGTTCGTTTCAGGCATGGAGTTACTATACTCCTGTCATAATCTAAGATATTTTTGAGAGTGGACGATAATAATAGTTCCTACTTCCTAGTGCATAAAATAAAATCATCTACATGGTACATTATTCAAGACGATTCCCCAGTACTTATGCGATTCCTAATAGAGTCGAATAAAAAGTTCCATCAATCCTTTTGTAAGGAGGGTTCCAACAGCAAACCAATCAATTCCTAATTTGCTTTTCTTAAATTAAATCAAGATAGCAACTTTTGGTTAGTTGTTCTATATCTTATCAAATCTAACAACTTTTGGTTAGTGCTTTACACCTCTCCAAGTCTCTAGTTCTTTAAGCAACAACAGATTCGCGAAAGGTGATCATCACTGTCTATCTTTTACAAGGTTCCTTCTCTTGTAGTTGTTGCTATAATGTTGACTTTAGCAACCAGTTACAAATCCAGGATGAGTACAAAGGTACTCCATTCATGGCTCTAAGAAAATGATTTATGTACAGAAATTATCACAATGGAGACAAACAAAAGCCCTTTTGAAGTACCTGATTGATTCTTTAGGGTGTGTTTCTATGGAAGGTTTTAGAGGGAAGAATATCTATATCATGATGAGATTAACTCTCCAATAGGGTTTTTTTTTTTTTTTTCCATTCACAATACCCAAATTCAGGACCTTGCGAGGGACAGAAATCAAGTGTGTACCGCTTGAACCAACTATTCGTTGGTTAAGAGATTTATTTTTATAAATATTATATAAAAGTTATATAGAGTTATATAGTATTTATAAAAATAAACAAAAGACTAGAATAGAGAATATTAATTAAAAACAAAAAAATTGTCCTTACCTCTTTTTCCCTCTAAAACCCTCCAATACAAACACAACCTTAGAGGTGAGATATGAGAAAACCATATAACAAAAAACATGTATTGGCAACCCAATTTCCTGCAAACAAAAAGGTTCTGACCTTCTAGTCACAGCACATGTTCAGGAAATCAGCACACAACACTATTGGTAGACTAAATTTCCTTGCAAGGCAAAATCACATACATGTTTCTTTTTTCTTTCTCTTTACATTTTGATGCTATCCCAATTCCGGTTGAAATGAAGGAATCGATTTGAATGAGTGTAAACCTCTACTCTATTTCCTTTCCTATTGACACATTCAAAGAAAATTTTCAATAAGATGAACACCTGTTGGATGAGAGAGTTCTGGCAGAATATAGCCTCTGCTATCCTGCAGCTAATAGCCAAAGCATAATTAAGGATGATATTGAAATTGGTATCCAGCTCAAGAAGGCTAATGCAACTGAAATCTGATACTTTTGGCATTCATCTCCAAAATGGCAATGTCCCAGATCATTAAAGTACAAAACTGTGATCCCAGCTGAGGAAGATGCTGCAGCTAGAGATAGTATTGCTGTTACCTGTGGACAGTGGTCAAGAAGACTTGTAAATGAAAATTCATGACTTCAGAACTCTCACTGTGTGTAACAAAACAAATAGAAAGAGTAAAGGTTTTGGCAGAAGCTAACCCAATCTCCAACCACAAAGAGGCTAACCAATACAGGGTTGTGGAGGACCTTCTTTCTCAACAAGGCATATGCATCCAATAAAGCAAGCACAAAACTCCAAATGACTTGTAAACCCATTGAAGCTATCAAGTAACTGCAATACAAATGGAACAGTCAGCATTAAGTTATTCCATATCAAACACCCAAGCATGCTATTGATAAACTACATGAGTAAAATTCCAGACCACCATATTGATAGAAAAACAGTTCATGACATGCATATTTTCATTACTATATTGGAAAAACAAGAATGTAAACATGAAACAAAACAAAATTGATATTTCTGCAGTCATCTCACACTCCATCAAGGTTTTACCAAAGACATCCTCTTTGGCCAACACCCATCTCTATCTCGCCTCCAAGTTGTCTAGTTCCATGCTCAGCTGAGCTGAGTTCATTTTATTCAGAATTCCACTACCAGTTCAATCACCATTTGCATGGAGAGCCAAAGCTCATTAGCCATTTTAATTACATTTTCTCAAATTTTAGCATCCAAGCATACAATGGTTAACAAAAGAGCTTAAATTTATTGTCAACATGGCAAACAGATGCCATTTTCAAGGAAAAGGTGTCAATATAATCAAGACCAAAAATCTGAGTAAAGCCTTTAGCTACAAGATGAGCTTTCAAATAATCCACCTTATCATCTAGACCTACTTTGACAGAGAATACCCATTGACAGCCAAATGTAGATTTTTCAAGAAAATGTGGAACACGTGCCCATTTCATGCATGAGCATAACTAGAATCTAAGGCTGTCATCTCATCAACCATAGTTTGTAGTGAAATTTCTTCCTAGATAGTTTTAGGAATAGGAATGGACAATAAAGCAGAGATAAAAGCATAGTGGGAGGGTGGTAAACAATAATAGCTCAAAAAATTACAAATAGAATGAGGATGCTTGGTAGAATGTATACCTTTATGAACAACAATAGGTAAGTTGGCAGGAGATTTAGGTAGGTATGGAGAAGGTGAGGATGCTGTAGCAGGAGATGAATCACTGGATTCTAGAACAGGGACAACTTTTGGAGACATATGATGAGGGTGACAACGATAAGTAATGAGTGGACATAGAGAAGACTGCTATGGTTGGAAAGTTGCTACTTGTTGGTTCTTGAGGACTTGAAAGTTGAGGAGGAGCAAAGACAGGATTACTCAAGTAAGGAAGTGGTAAGACGTGAGACATGGAATCCGGTTAACTGTGTAAAGAAATAAGTAGTTTCTTAAACTTGGGTGATGCAAACAACAGTGAAGAAGACTACAGGACTATATAACAGCACATATGGTAGGGGATGGATGTTGAGGATAATAGAGCCCACGTGATTCAGAGCCTACACCAATCGCCTGTCCTGTATATGGAAAGATTCAGCAGAAAAGGTTAAGGAACAATTAAGAGTATGAATAAGCTGGCTAATGTAAATTAAGTTTAAAGGGCAGTCAGAAAAAAAAAAGGGCATAATTCCAAGTTCAAGATCGGAGGGGTGTGATCATCATCAATGGCTTTAGCTTTTGTTCCATCAGCAAGAGTGATGAAATGAGGAGTTTTGGTAAATGGTAAAATTGATAAAAGAGAGGAATAACTAGCAAAGTGATAAGAAGCACCATAATCAGGATCCAGCATAGAATGAGAGAGAATGCCATAAAATAACCAATATGGACTACAGAGGTTTAGGAAGATTCTGTAACTGCCTTTAGTTGAAGATACTCCTTATACTCATTATCTAATAAAATTTACAGTTTTCTTTCACGGAGCTTGAAAATGCATAGGAAATAAGACCCTTTTGAGACTTGGAACAATCAAAGCCTCAAAGTTTGGTTCAAGATCCATAGTAATGATTTTATAATGTGCAGTGATGAACAGTGTCAAACATGAAGACCAGAACTTGAACACTAATGGGAACAAAAGACCCATTATCTAAACAACGAGGAGATTAGCCTGTGACTACTCAAATAGGACCGAGAGTGACAGACAAACAGGATGTGACCAACAGCAGCACAATCTGATGGCAGGACAGTGGTGTGTGGCTTTAATGGAGACTGAATTCCAGCAACAGCAATGTGTTAGAAACCACTCATTAAGAAGTTTTACAGTAGGGAGAGGAAGAGTGGTAATAGAGTATTAAAGCCACATGGAGTTATTAATAATAGTAATTGTCTAGTAGACAATTAATTGTGATAGTGGGGAGCAGGAATCAATAGGGAAGAGAAGGAGATTGTAACTGTCCAGTGGGCAGTAAATTGCAATAAAGGGGTGGCTGGTATAAATAGGAAGGAGGGATATTTAGAGAGGTACTTCAGATTAGGATTTGGAAAATATTGTGGTGGGAGAGTCCAGGTCTCTAGAATACCTGGAGGGACATTTTTCTATTTTCTCTGTATTTGGCATCTCTATCTCAGTTCATATATCAATCTGATATTTATTCTGAACCAGTTCTATCACAATGATGTTCCTGGATACAGCTAGAGGGGAGTGTCTGACATGACCAGATGACCTAAACCCTTACTTTCATGGTGAAGGGTCCTCGAGACAGAGATACTCATACTAGAATGGGTTTGATCCTAGTACCATCTTGAGAATAGAGCATGATGTAATTTGTGAATTGCTTGACTTTGTTACATTCAGCTTATTATAAAGAGGACGAGAAACATTTCCTAGGATCCTATATTTCCAATGCTACTTGAAACTAATTCCAATGTGAACTCCAACAATGTTCATAGTCTTTTGAGTGAACGGAGAAATCCTTTGTTGAAGGGGCCTTGGAGGAGAGACCTCTCTCCTATTCTCAATCATTCAATAAAATTGTTCTTTTCTTACTTAGTTTTAATAAATTTTCCAATGCTCTTCTTTGGGTTTGTAACAGAAATAGATAGGGAATTTCATGTTAACATGTCCATTAATGAATCTGACTGAACTGAGATACAGCAGCACACCCAATGAATAACTAGTAAACATTGCAGTTAATTTGTTAATGCTGTGAGGAAATAACTAAAGATAAGATTAACGAGGAATGGCACATGATTTCCACTTCTTATTTACACCCTCACTTTAGGAACAAGTTTCATGAGAATGCTTTTAAGACCTAAGAAGATGCTATTCCCATTCCCACCATCCTCACAACTATGAATACCCTTTTATTCCTATCCTCCTATTAGACATCCAGGTTCAGAAGCTGATTTTGCTGATTCAGCAAATCAGACAATTGTTTATTTAATTATTCTTAACGAAACCTGTGTCAATAAGGTAAATAACTCATTAATGAATTTTTTTATACAAGATACATTGATTCAGTCATGTCAAAATTATGATCAAGTATATTTTATCCAAAAATTAGCTCATGGTTATCAGAGTTCCCAAATCCCAAGAACAATGTTAAATTCCCAGAACACATTCCTGTCACAACTGTTATAGACAAAGTGTTAACCTTGCTTGATTAAGCTAAATTGACTTACATTATATGCATACATCCACACATGAAACTAAATCAATAACAAACAGTTGAATAAATATAAGTATAACTAATGTCTTTTAAGAATATGACAGTCCAGACACAAAATCATACAGAAAAGACATAAATGCATGAAAAAGTTTCAGAAAAAAACAAAATCTTTAAATACCAAAAGGCCGTGAAATTAAAGAAACTGGGTGTGGTAGCCATGGAAGCAATCGACCCAGCAGCAAAAATGAACTGTGACATCCTTAGAACCAAACCAAGGAAAGTGCCAGGTGTCCCAGGGAAATCCTTCATCTTTCTCTCCAAATCAAGGAAATGCTTAACTTTTGATGGCTAAAGATGAACACCCATCTTCAGATTTGAGCCAAAAATGCAGAAAAGAATCACCAAAGAACCGAAAGGCAAGACCTTCAATAGCCAAAACACCGCAGAAACAGGAAAACAAGGCCAAGACAGGAAAAGAAGACAAATGATGGAAGATGCCAAGGGAAATTGGAATCTGGGGTGAGCACAAAACCAACCAATGAAAATGGAAAGGTAAAGTGTGAAGGGGAAAAGAAAAACAAGACAAGGAAAAGAGGAAATGATGATCTTAATCTTACATTAGAGGAGCAAGTTAAGGTTGTCAAATAGCTACAGTCAAAAGTGTGACCAAACAGAAAACTACCTTGGTTGCTTGCAATTGCATGCTCCTTCTTCTGAGTTCGGTTGTGACGCAATGAAAGTGAATACTCACCCCACGCGTCCGTAGTAGCGTGCAGGTAAATTCCATAAGAGTGTGTGGACCCACTAACTAAGCCTGCAATACCATGTCACCTACATTCATCATATGTTTTTTTAGAAACTCTTCTGTTGAATGGACAATAAGTATTGTCAACTTCAACCCATGGTAGTAGGTATTGGACATTTGGGGTAATATACCTATTTTTTATTCTTAGTTTTGGGTTATAATTTTTATGTTATCTTTAATCCTTTTTTTTTAAAAAAAAATGAGGTATCATATACTTCTGGTTGACTTTTGTATTAATGCATCTTTCAATTTATTATATTATGTTCTTATTTAAAATTAAAAAGTAACATTTGAAATAAATATACAATTATTTATTTATGAATGTTAGTTTAATTTTTGGCATAAACGTTTATTAATTATACTTTTATTTAAAAATTAATGAGTTTCATTTGATAGAAAGTCACTGTATCAAAATATAGTTTATAATATCAAATTATAATAAAAACATGTCTTTAAATTAAAATAATATAAGATACAATGGATTCAATTAGTATAAAGTTCTAGGACTCTAGGAGGCTGGCTATCTTAGATAAATGGTAAGCTATCCAAGTGGGTGTCAAAGCAGCCCTCAATTGTTGTAAAAATGAAATTGAGTTTGTTTCTGTTATCCAGCACAGGCATTAAAATAATAAGTTAAGAACGTTGATTTGCTGAACCATTCAAATCCAAGAAAAACTCTTATTAGAGCAATACAGAATTGAAATAAGACATGAGTCATCTTTGACTGTAGCTAATTCATGGATGGAAAGGCACTATAACAGGCCTGAGGCCTATAATTCTAAAGTACGACAAATTCTCCTCTCCATCTCATTTTGACCATCTTATGCAGCCACACCCACCATTCCACCAACATCTTAGATCCATGAAGATAAGTTCCACCTCACATTAATAATCTACTTCACCTTCAGCTTTTGGATTTTTCATTAAAATTCAACTGATACCCTCCACTTTTTCCCTACACAATAATTCTCAAATATATAAAGTCAAGTGTAACCTTTTCCCTGCCAACATACTAGTTGCAAAGAAATGACCAATACAGTCCATTAACTCATTTAACTCAGGAAAGGATCCATTACCAAGCAACGCTACTTGATTGAAAGACTTCAATTCAAAATATTCAAATGATTTTTTTCTTTCATTTGGTTACAACAACAGCAAAATTCTATACCGTAAAATCAGAGAACTGGAAAGACCAAAAAGATTAGTTCCTAAAGAAAAGAATGAGAAAAAGGAGCACAAAGAAGGAAAACCTAAGGAATCAATCTCTATCAATTGTATTCAGCAACTTAACCTCAAGCTCATGAACAATAAAAGCTACAACTTATAGAATCTAATAATACTTCTGGTAGATTGAGGGAAAATTTCAGTGAGAGAAGAATGATCACATATGATCTGTAATATAAGCTTGTGTCTTGTGATACAAAAGTAGGAGCAAACTATACTCCAAAGGACGAGAGAAAAAGTGGGAGGGAAACTGTCTATTAGGAGTTGGGGGTAATTCAAGCTGGACAGATATATCCATAGCTGAATGATAAGATACCATTCAAGCAGAAGAAATTTCTAGAAGATGACTCCTAAAAAATAATTTCAAATCAAATTTGACATCTGAACTAACTTATTTTGCATGTCAGTTGATATAAACAGAACGCAATATTACATGCTTAGCCAAAACTAAAAGAAGACAAAGAATACATGTACCTTGTACCACCTATACTTTTAAAATTAGCACTGAACGATAGCATGAATAAATATACAATCTTGTAGTATTGTGCAAGATATTGATGAACTCATGAATTTATATGTTGACTAATGCTCATATAGATACCCAGATTCCAAAAGTACACCTCTGCTTCTTGATATAATTGAAAACTACTCAATAAACAAAATGAGTTCGTGATCAAATATATTGTGAAACAGCAACTGTGGCACACATAAGAAATTGATTATGAAGAAAACCTTTTAACAAATCAAATGCTCATACAAAATTATTGCAAAAGCAAAAATTGAAATTTGAGGCTGATTTATATTAAATAATAATAACAACCACAACGGTGACAACCAAGCCTCGTCCCACTTGGTGGGTTGACTGCATGAATCACATGACATTATAATTTCCTATCATGCATTAAGTTTAAATAGAAATCGCTTATCTCTAAACCTCTCTTAATAGTTTGGCTATAACTCTTCTTGGTCTCTCTCTATTTCTAATTATTACTTGTACATCTTAATATTCTCATCTTTGCACACTAAATTTACTTTTTCCTTGGCTCTTTATCACCCAATATTCAGTTCCATATAACATTGCAGGTCATATAATTATGCAGTAAAATTTTTCTTTAAGTTTGACTGATACTTTTCTTTACAGATCACATTCAAAGCATTCATCCATTTCATCACTTGCTTGGATCCTATAATTAACAACTCTCTTTATCTCTCAATTAGTTTGTATAATTGACCTAAGGTATTTAAAACTCGAGACTTATGGTAACGTATATTCTCCCATTTTCATTTCTAAGTTATGATTTGTATCTCTCTTGTTAAATTTACATTTTATATATTTTGTTTTACCCCTACTTAGGTGGAAGACATGTATTTTTGATGTTTGTCTCCATGTTTCTAACTTTTCATTTATTTCACTTCTGAACTCTTTAAAAAGCATGACATTGCCTCTTATTTATCTTCAAAAATCTTGTTTAAAACCAAGATAAGAAAATAAAAGCTCAAAGTTGTCCTAGGTGCAAGGTTGTTTTATATTAAACATTCACCCAAAATTCTTGGGAAGAAATAACTTCATCTGCAATGAATACATTGCATGAGACTATATGTTCATTCTTTACCTGGCAAAAATCAAGAGAACGAAACCAATCTAGCTATTACAATCTCAGTTCAGATCATTTTCATTGTGTTCTTCTCACATTCAAGTCTCAATAAAAAAGGAAAATCTGAAGGAAGGCACTTAAGATATATTTAATTAGTATTAAGAAAAAAACTACAGCATCACAAACTCAATATCACACTGCAACATGATAATTCAAAAAGTACACCCAACCCTGTACATCAACATGATAATTCAAAATTACACATCCCTAACGAATAAGCAAAAACATGAAATTTTGAAACTAAATAATGTTCAGCGAATTTGAATCCAAATATCCAACTATAATCATGAACAGAAATACAAATCCCAAATTTAGATGAATACTACTGCTGATTCATAGTTTCCAACATAGTGTTTCCCTGTAGCTCCATCATCACAAAATTTTCTGAATTGATGAAGGAGCTCAGATAGATCCTGCTTCCTACAAAAGCATATTTACTTTATGAAATGAGAACTTTATTGGAACGATAAACACTAGTGTGAAATTACTCTCTGAAACATTCACTTACATCATCTGTGTCTTCTTGTGCTGTATAACACTCAAAGTTCATTTCTGAAGAATCCGGAAAAAAAAAAACAAATTGACATGATTTAATTATAATTTTAAAAAAGAGATAGATATTGAAATAAAATTATATTACCTTGCATGTCAGTCCATAGCCAATCTTTGGCACACACCAATGCCTCCACTATCTCTGGGCGCAGTTTCCTGCGAACTGGAGCAAGAAGCCGAGCACTAGTACCAAAAGTTGACTCTGAAGCAACTGTGGATATAGGAACTGCTAGGAAATCTCTGGCAATTCTCTGCAAGGTAGGATATTTAAATCCATCTATTTTCCACCAACCCAAGATGTCAAACTCTTCATCTAAATTGATAGGCAATGGTCTCTCCTCTAAATAGTGGTCTAGTTCTGACTTTATATTCATAGAGGCAGAATTTTCGCACACATACTTAGCAAAGTTAGACCGCCAATCTTCCTTTCCTCTAACAGAACTTGTATCTGTTACAAATGCCGTTGCAGATGAGGAGCTAGTCTCACTTTCCTTGGACATGTTCTTGTACTCCATAAATAAATCTTGGCAAACAGTTTTTACCTTTTCAATTTCTTGAGGTGCATTTTCTCCATATATACGAGGAAAAAAGTAATTCAACAACACCATCTTGTACCTAGGATCTAGAACTGCTCCCACAGCCATGACCTCATTGATCACACCCCAATACTTGTCAAACTTGGCAATCATGCTTGAAGCCATTCGCTGGATGACAGCATCAGTACAGCTAAGCCATTCTCTCAAAGCCAATCTAACTTCACACATTTTTGGGAAGTAAACATTTGAAGTTGGACTCATAGGACCAAAAAATAATTCAGCCACACCATAAAACAATTGCAACCTTTGACAAATTGCCTTTGTCATATTCCATTCATCTTCACTTGGCAAAGACAATTCACGTTGTCTTTTTGCCAAGCGATGAAAAACCTCCTTATATGATATAGCAGAATCAAGCATTGAAAAGGTAGACACCCACCTAGTTTCACAATCAAGAACAAGTTTTTTGTCATATGGAATTTTCAGTTGATTGCATGCTCTTTTAAATCTGCCCTCTGTCTTCTTTGAAGATGTCCAAAAGTCAACATTTTCTCTAACCTTTTCAATAGTATCAGAGATTAGAGACAACCCATCCTCCACCATCAGATTTAGTATATGATTACAGCAACGCATGTGAAACAATTGACCACCCAAAACAAGTGATCTAGGTGAAATCTTATTTAAAACACACTCAAAGATATCACCACTTGTGCCACAATTATCAACTGTCAAGGTGGATAGCTTTTGATTGAGATTCCAATCCATCAAACATTGCACTATAACATCAGAAAAAGCATCTTCTGAATGGGGAATAGGCATATAAATGAAACTGCAACACATAACAAGTAAATAATCTCAATAACACAAACAAAATGACCAACAACCAGAAAGAAATAATAAGATTAACAACCCCCAAGTATTTCCCCACTAAATGGGTCTGTTACATGGATCATACAATGCTATAAATATAATATCCTGTCATGAATCAAGTGAGTCTAATAACAATGGTTTGACCTACCATTTTCCTTAATCTCCTACTAAACTTTGAAAGAACAAGATATTGGGGGAAAAATTGCAGAGTGTTGATTATTACCTCAAAAGCCGGCTTTGCAGAATCCAAGATTCGTCAACAAAATGTGCTTTGATGGCCATATAGTGTTTATCAGGGTCGGTAGAACTCCACATATCAGTTGTGATTGCAATCCTGCTCTTATTCTTGGACAGCAGTTTCATCATCTTGAATTTCTCATCATAATAAAGCTTTAAAATATCTGCCCTAACTGTTTGACGATCCATCCTGAATAAAGGGTTAAGAGCGCTGCTTAACCTTTTAAAACCAACATGCTCGACAATGGAAATCGGGTAGTCATGACAAATAATCATAGCAGCAAGGTTCCTCCTCCTCGAGGCTTCTGCACCATTAATAGAATTACCAAACCCAAATGTTTCATCGGCAGATGAAGATTCGTGCCCTACATCTTGAAAATAACAGGTTTCGAAGTGGTCGATCAAATGCAAGGTGTCCTTCTCAGCAGCACCTCCAGCCCCAGGGAGCTCAATGCCACAATTATTGCAAGTGGCTGTCCAGTTTCCATCGTTTTTCTTTTGCCTTTTGAAGTGAATCCAGATTTCTGAAGTCGAAGAGGAGGATTGAGGTGCAACTGCTGCTGCACCTTCGACGTGGATTGGGTCATTGTTCGACATTCTGGCAATAAAGAAGAGAAGGGAAAACATTACATCAAATTGTGCATTTTTAACTTCATTGAAGGAAAGGAAACCAAAAAAGAAAACAGGGAGATTTAATAATAAAAGTAAAATGGATCATTAAATCATAAAAATAAAATGAATAAGATCGTACTGTACGTCGTTGCCGGTGGTGTGCAGAAACAACACCGCTGTGCGCTGTGGGTGTTGAGGGGGAGAGTGAAGACTGAAGAGATATATATAGTGGTGGAGTGAAGTGAGTGAGTGTGTAATGTTATTGTTATGTTAGGGCAAATTTAAAATGCGGGTATAGGCGGGGACGGGGACGGGAGACGTTTCCCCGCGGGGAATTCTCTACCCGCGGTTTTCATAACCGTTAACTGATTATATTTTATCTTTTTTTTTTTTAAGTCAAATGATTATATTATATCTATATAGGATGATTATGGAGTCGTTTTTATTGAGTTTCTATCTACACCTAAATCCTTAATTTTATTATTATAAACAATTAAATTAAAAAAATTAATATATATTATTAATTTTTTAAAATATTAAACTTAGATTGGATTGGCCGATTTTGGACCAGGTTTTGAGAACTACCGGTCACTAAACTTTGTTGGCCAATGAATGTCAGTTCTCCTACCTCTCGACCTTAGATTATTTTCCATCCACTGCCAAGCATCCGGAACTCTCCAAGAATGAGAAATGGGAGCTTGCATTTTCAACCAAACTGAGCTAGCAAAGGTACAATCTCGCAGTATATGCAAAACAATTTCAGAATGAGCCAAGCACAAGGGGCATATATCAGAATCTGTCAGAGAGCATTTCAAACGTTTTTCATTTGTCTTAAGGCCATCCTTTAAAACCAGTCACAAGAAACTTTTGACACGCTGAGGCACATTTAATTTCCAAAGTTGTTTCCACAGATTAGAGGTATACATTCTGCTGTTAATATTTTCAATCAATTCATAGGCAGACTTTGTAGAAGAAACACCATCACTAGTTAGTCTCCAAGCCACCACATCCTCATGAAGATTCTGATTTGGAGGAAGGGAAGACAGAATTGAATTTTGAATATTAAGAGGAATTAAATGTTGAATTCTGCTAATATCCCACTGAGAATTGTCTGTTACCAAGTCAGGAAGGGTAATACCCTCTAAAACAGTAAGGACATCATAAGGAATTGAATTTGCAATGATAGAATTATCTGGTAACCATCTGTCAAACCAGAAAGAGATGCTAGAGCCATTTTCATGTTCCATTTTAGACCTTATATTTAGAAAGTATGTCAAACTCCGACCTTAAAAAATGTTTGATTTTATTTTAGTTTTTCAAAACTGTTTAACAAAACAATTTTGGGTTAAATATGTTTTTTGTCCTAAACTTTCACCCGAATTTGATTTTGGTCCCTAATCTTTTTTTTCGTTGGTTTTGGTCCCTAACGTTTTCAAATCATTGAAATTAGTCCCTGCCGTCAACTCTGTTAAATATAGGGGTGACGGCAGAGACTAATTCCAATGATTTGAATATGTTAGGGACCAAAACCAAATTCGGGTGAAAGTTTAGGGACCAAACTCGAATCTGGATTTGGTCCCTAATCTTTGTTTTTCGTTGTTCTTGGTCCCTAACGTTTTCAAATCATTGAAATTATTCCTGTCGTCAACTCTGTTAAATATTGGGGTAGCGGCAGGGACTAATTTATTGAAAACGTTAGGGACCAAAACCAACGAAAAAAAGATTAGGGACCAAAATCAAATTCGGGTGAAAGTTTAGGGACCAAAAACATATTTAACCCAACAATTTTAAAGAACTGTTTTTATAAATAAAATCATATATTAACAGCATTATTATTATAAAAACGAAAACTAAAAAATAGTTTTTTTAAATATTTTAAAATAGTTCCAAAATTTTATTTTTAAAAAAATAAAAAATAATCACGATTTTCAAAATTGTGTTTAAAATATGTCTATTAAATAAATTTTTCAATTTTCTATTTTAAAAAACAAAAAAAATAATAAATAAATTAGCCTGGAGTGTGTTTGGCAAGGTCAATAAGCTAGCTACTGGCTTATTTGACTAGCTTATAGGCTAGTTTGACCAACACAAAAGTGTTTAGTAAGGTACCTCAAAGTAGCTTATTTTAGGAGTTTCTAGCTTATAAGCTATAAGCTACTTCACCTAGCTTCTAGCTTGTAGCTTATTTAATTTTTTTGCATCACTATCCCTATATTTTAATACATTTCCCTTATTATTTTTAATTTCTTTTTACCTATTATTACCTATTTTCAATTTTAATGATAAAAACCTTTCAATTTCTTTTACATATTATTACCTATATAATAAGTAATTTAAATAATTATTAATTAATTAATTTGTTATTTTCTATTCACTATTTTATGAAATTATTTTTATATTATACTATTTATTTTATCAATTTCAGTAATTATTTTAATTTTTAATTAAATATTTTATTATTAATTTAATTATTTTTTTAAAAAAATCTAAAATTGTAATTTTATAATAATATATTTTTGTCCTGAAAATTCAAATAGAATTTATATAATAAAACTTATGTAGTTTATCAGCTAGTTTTATCAAACACTTCTAATTCAATAAACAAGCTTATCAGCTCGAAGGTAGCTTATTAGCTAGAAGGTAGCTTATCAGTTACAAGCTAGCTTATCAACTAGTTTTGTCAAACACACCATGATCTATTTTCGATCATGACCTCCATATGGATAAGTGTTGTGATATTGTAAAACTCGGTTTGCGAAATTAATTTCAAATTAATTCCATAAAAAGAAAAAAGTGTTTCATAGCTCCTGGACAATTTATTTTCAGTCAATAATTTAAAATTCAATTCAACTAATTTTTTTTTGGTGCACTCATGCATTCTATCTTTATGTGGGAAAAAAAAGTTTAAGCATATGTTTTTTCCTTGTAAAATATTTTCCTCAATTCACTCTTAAAATATTCGTGGAACCTTACACTGAGAAATCAAACACCAAAACCAGATTGAACATTCAACACTGCGACTCTTCCCCCTTTTCTTCTCTTTCTCTCGCGTGGTCCTTCTTCTCCTGCAGCTCCAACACACTAAGCGAGAACGAGAGAGAAAGAAAATGGGGTTTTTCTCCTTTCTGGGTCGTGTCCTCTTTGCTTCTCTCTTCATCCTCTCCGCATGGCAGATGTAAGTCCTTTCTCTCTCTCTTTCTCTCCAGATCCATCCATTTTTGGGCATCTGAGTTTTCATTCAGATTCGTGTTTTCAATTGTAGATGAAATTCAAACGCAAAATATTGTTTAAAGAATATTTGTTTTTATATTTGAGTTTTTCCCATTGTTCAATTATGCATCTTTTATGTCTCCGGCGCTTCATGGTTTTTTATGTAAACTATTGATTAATTAGTTTTCCTAATTAAGCTGACATGTTAGGATTGTTATGTGATCTTGAATGTAAATATTTGTATGCAATAGCAATAAAAACAACCAATGTTCTCCTGGAATCTTAAGTTGCTCATCAATTATGGGTTTAATGTTACTTTTCCTTTTGACTTACTTCTTTCAAATCACCGATGATATATTTTCAAGTTTGCATTTAGTACTCAGAATTTGGTATCAAGTTTGGTATATAGACCACTACCTGATAGATTTAATCCCTGAAACATCTCGTTTTTAGTTTAAGAGAAATCAATGAAAATATGGGTAGTGAATAATGCGTGTAATTTTATATCTTTATGAATGTAAGTGTCTAACTTTTTCCATCTATCTCAATCTGAGATTATACCCAACAATCTAAGTCACACATATAACTGGAGGGTCTTCATAATAAATTATATGAAGTGGTGATAATTTAAATGGCTCATTCAACATAGGATGTGTACAAGTTTGTGCCTGACACGCAATATACAAGGAGCTATGGGACACTAAATAATACGATAAAATGTTCTTAATCTTGATAATCAGTTTGTTATATTGTTATTCCTTTACAGTTTTTGTTAGTTTTTGTCAATACTCAATAGTAATATTGAGTTCTTCTACTACTATTGTTCTGAAAGTCCTGGTTTTCAGTTATGGATTCTGCTGACTGTAATGTTACATTTTGTCTATATTGGGGGGATGAATGCATATTGAATATAAGAGCTTAATAGATGCCTAGCTGTGCTGTGAAATCAACTGATTGAGCGAGAACTCAGATGGTTGATTTTCCAATGATATTTGTTACATAAAAATGCAAGGACCAAAGTACTATATGCAATTTGTGCTGACTGCTGAGATTGTGGCTCTACTAAATTTTATTGCTCTAACATGATTTCTTGGAGATTTGTTACTTGGAATGCATTTATGTAGTGAGCCACCGCCTTTTCTGCAGCCTTTAAGTATCATTATTTTGTGACTTGCTTACTGGTGGATCACCAATTTATTGTTTATGAATGTGCTTTGCCTACCATATACCTTGTTGGACAATATTTTTGCCAATAAATCGATCGCTGGGTTGCTAAAGTAATTTCTAGTCTGCTAATAATACTATTAAAGCAACATTTTAGTACCTTTATATTTATATATAGAATGTATCTTTCTAGGTTTAATGAATTTGATGCCACCGGTGGGCCCATTGCAAAGGAATTTGTTCCCAAGCTCACTATTGTGAGGAAAAATTTATCCTCCAAATTGGGGGTGGTGATACCAGACATCAATGTAACTTATGTAAGGCCATCCTTTCTCATATTATCAATTTTTTGGAACTGGGCTCAGATTTTACTTGTATTTCCCTTTCTGATTAAAATGCTAAATTCAGGTTCGGCAAGTCATTGCCACTATCATATTTCTGAAGGGGGTTGGAGGGATTCTATTTGTATTTGGCAGCACACTTGGAGCTTATCTTCTGGTACAGGCTTCCTCTCTTAGCTTTGGAATGAATAAAAGTTGTCATTCTTAAATTTACTTTTCAAGTTTTGATCTTTTTGTTTTTGGTCCTAAAACATTATAATCCAAATTGAAATTATTCTTCTGCTTTTTTGTAGCTTTTGCATCTAGCGCTTACTACTCCAATTCTGTATGATTTCTACAACTACAAACCTAATAAGCCTCAATATAGTTTACTGCTGAATGATTTCATTCAGGTACGTGCAAACTACTATTATTTCCTTTGTTTCTGGCTAATGATTTTATCTTTGCAAGAACTTAATTTAATATATGTGTTCACTTTTGATGGCAGAGCACGGCACTTTTCGGTGCATTGCTATTTTTCATTGGGATGAAGAACTCAATTCCCAGAAAACAATTCAGGAAGAAGACGCCAAAAGCAAAAACAACATAGAAATTAGAAAGAAAAAAAAGTGTATCTGTTCTCAATTAACAGGTTGCCAAATTGCTGAGTTGCTGCGTTTTGGAATAGTTACTTAAACCTTTTTGCATTACCATTTTTGTTAGTTGGCACATGATTTGATTATGGATATGCTTGAGCTTTCTTATACAATTCTGTTGTAGTTGCACAAAGAGTAGCTATTAACAATAGCTTTGGTTAGATTTGCTTTGTCAATCAAGGTTCATTGAATAAAATATCAACCTAAATCATAAATCTTATATGCAAGAAAGGACAAGGTAATAGCTATCCAGACTAAAGTATATCACAGTGTTTTATCCAGTTAAATTTGTTTTATTGTCTTAGTTACCCAATATTGCTGCTAGCAATTTAGATAGTTATCATGGATATGTGGGTAAAAAGCTACCCTACGCTGAAGTTCTGTCTTCCTCGCTTATTTATGATTCTTCAATTTTCAGAGGGCAGTTTCATAGAGAGTTTATCAGGAGAGAGATGGGGTTGGGAGAAGTGAAAGAAGATTAATACAGGGGCAAGGCAATAGTGTGGAACCAAAATATGTATTTATTTTAGTCAGTTATTTTATTTTATATATCCATACTAATTGGTAAGCAAAGTTCTTTAGTAAGTTAAGAGTAATAATAGAGGTCGTATCATGAAAAAAGAGATGGGTAGAGTACATGTGTGCCATGTCAACATGGATTCATGAATGAGCTGGTGTAACCCTTCTAAGCAACCCTTCTAAGCAAGGAAAAGATAATTTCTTATCCATGCATAAAGGCTGGGCATGATAATGGAAATTGCCTTTGCAAAATTCTCCAATAAAGCATATGATTAATTAAAGACTTGCAAGTCACGTACACATATAACATCATCAACTTTCATCTTATTGTTGATGACTTTTCCGATTATTAATTGTTATATTCTATGTTTTAACGTAATTTTAATATAATACAAACATGTTATTAAAGTAGTGAATCAATACATATGTACTGACCGAATTTCATGATTGTATCTTTTTAATCACCACGTTTATAATAATTTTTAAAAAATCAACATACTATATAAAGATATTATTATATACATTGACATCATTGATTTACTTTAATTTCTGTGTTCATTAGAAATATTGTCCTGTGTAAAACACAGACAACATAGCTCATACCATTACGGCTCACATACTAGTTTAGTAAAAAAAAAATTAAACTCATGTTTGAGAGCATCACTTACTGTTATGGTTTAACTTCTCCTGTTATGATTTAACTTCTCCAGCGAAGCATATAATTGTCGTTCATGCCACATTTTAGTATTCTACCACTTGCCTCCCACATTCACGTTGGGAATAACAAAATTAGAATTCAAATATGTGTCACATGATCAATTTTAGACAAAAGAGTGTTTCGTTGAAATTAATAACTGAAATTAGTAAGGTAACTTTTTGGAGTAACTATTAGCTTTTCAGTTTTCATCTAGCATTTCAACTTTTAGCTAACTTTTCAACTAGTTTTACCAAACACACTTATAGCGAAAGTCTTCTACATATTTAATTTTGACTAAGTTAACACCACAAACAATTTGATTAAAGTCAGATTGAACACTGCAAATATTGTGTTTCAGATATAAATTTACTTCCATCTTAACTAAAGGAAAGTTATTTGCGAATATTTTTTCTTTAAATATATATACGAGGGTGCAGAGAAAATAGTACTACAAGTCTATAACCCATGCTGGTAAACCAGCCTCTGCTAGCAAAGCGTTTCTGTTAAACTACTTAACTCAAGCTTGCTTAAGCTGCAACGTGTTAGTGTATATATGCGTGTGTGTTTGGTTTAGCGTTGAAACAGACTAAACTCAAATTTAGATTTTCCAACGAAACTATTTCTAGTGTTGGAAACGTGAGTTTACCACGTTTCGACGCTAAACCAAACATAGACCATGTCTTGTGTATACCCCCTACCAATATGCTTCTTTTTTGTTATAGCTCTACCAAAATATACAAGTCAGTGGAAGACCGACGTTAAGTTATATAATTTCCTATAGCAAATTGACAAATTACAGACACTTTTGTCTAAAGCCATAAAACTGGTACATAGTATTTTTATAAATGGCTTCCACATTGATTAACCAACTGGAGAGTGAAACACAAATCTCACAAGGATGGAAAACTGTGGAGAAAAAAGAGAGTGGTAAACTACAAAAAAGAAAAAGAAAAAGAAATTGTCAGTAAAAATTCCCAAATAAAGGTCCTAAGATCTTCTTGTAAGGGATCAAACAATGACAACAGGTAAGGTTTTATTCTCATAATGGATCAAACAGTGAAAGGTAAACTCACACTTCAAATAACTTGTTCATGTTGCATAACGCCCAGTCTGAATCATCCCTTGAAGCATCTAGACCACCTCCATCAGTGCTTATGGACTCAGCACCTGAACATGATATCAAAGCTGGAAATGTTTCTTTGCCAAGGCCATCACTTTCCAGTTCTTTATCCTCGGTTTCAGTGAGTTCAACATCACTGTTCAATCTTTTACCACCATCTACTTGAGTACCTGATAACCTATTGCTACCACAGTCATTGGCAAGATCTTCTTCATCTGATAAGCACCTACAACAGTCAAACTCATCAAGCTCAACAAGTTGGCTCATTAACCCTTCCCTCCATGATATCCTCATTTGGGATTGTGATGCATTCTCTGTTGTAGAACTCGATAATCGAGGATCCTGATTATCCAAAATTTTTGGAAGTTTGCTGAGATCAATCGATTCATAAGGCACAGTTAAACAATCAAATTGGAAACTTGACTTAACAGAATCCTCCAATGGCAAAGATCTATTGAGAAGGAAGTTTTCTGATAGAAGAACTTCGCTGAGTGAATTAAGGTCAGGGTTAGAATTCTCTTCATTTTGACTGTCTGCATGCACCAGTGACAGTCCAACATGTAAATCTGAACTGGAATCTGACTCTGGAGTTTGAATAACATTTTTACTACCAAATGAATTCAGGGAGAAGGGAGATTTCTCTTCAAGGAGATTGTATTGATTACTTTTTTCTTTTTCTGAGTTACCTGCCCTACAACTAGGTGTGCAATTGGGAGAAAACAATATAGATGAATAAGAAGGTGATAATGTGGAATCAAAAGGAACTTGAAATTCAGAAAGTCCACTTGGAGAAATTGAAGAACTCATTTTCCTCCTGATACCATTAGCAGCACTAGAGAAATCACTGCTATCACTTACATTCCAAAAAGTTTTAGAACTGGATGATGGTGAAGTACTGGAACCAAAAATTGTGGACTCCGCTAGTCCCTGACTTTGATTTAGTTCGTTTTCAGACTTCCGATTCAGAATTTTCTTTCCCTTGTTCCGTGGAGAAGAAAGCCAGTGCACCAAAGCTTCAGTTGGCAAAGGCAACAAGGAAGGACTAGATTTGTTAATGACATCCGTTATTTTCTTCTCATCTTCATCAAAACCATCAACAGCCATGTTAGCAAAGCCTGAACAGTTCTCTTCTACGGTGAGAATCCCTCTAGGCCTACATTTCCTCTTGTCAGTTACACCAGAAACAACATAGCCTGCACCATAACAAGCAGGTGTGGTTGTTGAAATCAAAGAAGACCCACATTGTATCTCTGGGGAAACAGAGTTATGAATTGGGGGTGTTCTACTAATGCTTGTGTTTGGGTTCTCCTCCACATCCTCATAAATTGCAATAGCCAAATCTGACCCGACAACTTTTTTACTCAAAGGAGTCAAGTTTGGATCATTTTGACCCAATTTGAGATGAGCAGTCCCCCCAGCATTATCATTTCCCTCTCCTAGGATATCCTCCTTTTGCTTTAACTCCTTGGATGCAGATGGCAACGTAGGTAAAAATTTGCCATTTTCATCCAAAGGCTTAGACTTTTGGCCAGTCCTGGAACCAGATCTCTTACCAGACTGCCACTGGTAGAGGCATGGGGGATTCTTCCTATTGGTCCGTGACTTATCTGATACAAGTGTTTTCTTTTGCAACCCAGGATTACCCTTTGGAAGGTTCTCCTTTGAGGACTTAGATTTAGATTGTTTTAATGCAAGTTCATGAGGGACAGAATTGGGAGTTTTGGAAATACTCTTGGGTCTATGGACAGGGGTCTTAAAAGAAGAGGAAGACAAGAACCTGAGGCAACCCCTTGGGGCTTCAGTGGAGACACTAGAAGAAGCATCACTACTGTTGCTGCTGCTGGAAATGCGGTTGAGATCCTGTAACGGGCTTCGAGGACTTTGCTTCTTCTTTGAAGAGGATTTTGCAAATGTGGTTGGTGTAGGTGGTGGAGGCAAAGTGGAAGCTTTCTTTGATGAAAATGCTCTGCTCATAGTGAGGCCTGCACTGCTGCAGCCAGTATCTACATAACATTGAATTAATCTCAATACATTAACATGACATTCTGCATAACATAAGCAGCACAATTTTGAAAAAATTGGGGGAACCCACAGAGGTATAACAACAAAAACCTAGCATGCAAAAGTATCCTTGCTAAAAAAGGAGAGTTTTTCAATTGAAGAAAGAAAGGCATACATCATATATCGATGGAAAATTCAGGGTGTAGAGTTTCTACCAATAGTTCATTCAAAAAAAAAATCCTTTGGAAGCAGAAGTTGAAAATGTGGTGAGAGATCAGAAAGCCAGAATAAACAACACAAGTATAGAGTAAAATTTTAGAGGAAGAAGTGGTTGTGGGCGTTACCTGTGAAATGGGAAGGTGGGTGTTATCTTCTTCTCGGTGTGGTGGATCTCAGTCTCAGGTCTGAAGCAACATGTGCTTGGATTGAATGAGTAGTTTTCTGATTAGTGGCTACTCTGTTTGTTTTAGCAACCATGGATCTGAAACTGAAACCAAATAACATAGTTCAACTTCAACTGGAACATACCTTCGATTTGTGTGCCGTTTTGGCTTGCTTTCGTTGCGTTTAAACTTTAAGCTTTTCATTTTAAATTAAATTTTAAAATTAACTTAAAATAATGTCATATAATTTGCTCTTTATAGTTTAAACTTCTGCTAATGCTTGTGTAATTGTGTTTGGGTTCTACTAACGCTGGTTTTGTGCAAACTATAAAGAGCAACTTAAATAAAGAGAAAAGGGGAGTACCGGAAAAGTCTATGTTCCCCCGAGAGTTTGTGTGTGTTTGGTTTGGTGTTAAACTTAAGTTTGAATTTCATAACAATTATTTCTAGTATTGGAAACGTGAGTTTATCAGTTTCAACGCTAAATCAAACATGTTCTTAGCAGCATTTGATTAGACATATCATGTTCTTAAGTCCTCAAATTTAACTCTTTTAGGAGTGAAATGTCGTAGAAATGATTAAAGGGGAGAAAAACGGAAGAGAAATAAGAAATTTTTCTAGTTTGATGCGGTTATCTAAATAGTAGAGAAATGTTCATATTTGAGAAAATATGGACCAGTGATCAGAAATTCACATCCTGTATCCAACAAGCATGGAGAAGACTTGGTGCCCCTTGTTCTGAGCGAATAAATGCCACCCGAGAACAACTGATTTTTCTAGATAAAGAAGTGGGGTCACACATGCGGCAGATTAGACAATTGGAGAGGAAAATTAAAGATTCTGAAAGATGGGATCCTTCACCTGATAATATTGCCAAACGGAAGAAGTTATTAGGGGAGTATGATGAAGTACTTCGACTTGACAGCTGTATTGGAAACAGAGATCATGTGTCTTATGGTTACAAGAAGGTGACAAGAATACAAAGTTTTTTCACAATAAAGCCTCCATGAGACAGAAGCAAAATACACTAGCAAAGCTGAAGAATGATATAGGGGAGTGGGTTTGCGGTCAGAATGCAGTGGGCCAGATCATCCAACAATATTTCCTTAAATTTTTTGAATCCTCCTATCCCTTAATTTGCTCTGATGTTTGCAACGCTGTAACTAATAAACTAGATGATGTGGTGCGAGAAAAACTGGCCCAGGCCTATACTGCGAATGAAGTCAGAATAGCACTTTTCCAAATGCACCTACTTAAATCACCGGGCCCAGATGATTTCCCAGCTCTATTCTACCAGCATTTTTTGGAGTTAGTGGAGTCTGATGTTACTGATATGGTGCTTGATATTCTCAATAATAACAAAGACCCCACATGTATTAACCAAACTTTCATTTGCCTTGTTCCCAAAATTAAGCATCCTCAAACACCAAAAGATTTGAGACCTAATAGCCTTTGCAATGTGATCATGAAAATAGTCACAAAATGCATTGCTAATAGACTTAAACCTTACCTTGATATGGTTGTTGGAGAAAATCAAAGTGCTTTCATCCCTGGTAGATTAATTACTAATAATGCCTTAGTTGGTTTTGAAGTATTTCATTATATGAAGAAGAAGAAAAAAGGCAAAAGAGGTTTCATGGCTCTAAAGCTTGATATGTCTAAGGCTTATGATAGGGTGGGGTGGAGTTTTCTAGAAAAAGTTTTGCTGGAAATGAACTTTCCTTCTACTCTTGTCAATTTAATAATGCGTTGTGTCTCCACAGTGTCTTATTCCACTCTTATTAATGGTAGACCAACACAATGGTTTTCTCCAAGACGAGGCCTTAGACAAGGGGATCCTTTATCCCCTTATCTTTTCATTCTCTGTGCAGAAGTTTTCTCCGGTCTTATCAATCAACAAATTTCTGAAGGAGGCATACATGGAGTGTCGGTTGCCAGAGGTGCTCCGCCCATTTCCCATTTGTTCTTTGTAGATGATAGTTTGATATTTGTACGGGCAAATGTTGAAGATGAAGGGAATCAAGCATGTGGTCAGGGTGCAGCGGAAATAAATGGATTTCCTCCCTTGTTATAATCGTTTTGCGAAAACACGAATCAAGGCATAAAAGGTATTGAAACGAAAGGTCTTACCTTATTAGGATTATAAACGAGGCAAGTGTAGCCACGTCTCTATTGGTATCCACGCCAACAGGCGAACTAGGATACCCTCCCCAGCTCTGCTAGTAGCCTTAGAAAGTAAGAAACGATTACTCATGTGTCTCTAGGGTAGTGTGTATCTTATGCTCTATTTATAAAGTTGGTGGCTAGGGTTTTACCCCCCTCACTCACTTAACCCTCACACTTATGGGCCTCACCCATTATGTAATAATTCTAATTTAATTTAATTAGAATTATTATCCTTTCCTAGTGGCTTGTTGTATGCGTGTGACCCAATAGGATTTTAATATTTGGTTATAATATTAAAATAAAACCCTTTTATATTTAATATCATAAATAGTGAGCGGTATCTAGCAACACGTCACTATCCAAATATTGAGATTATCAATAACTTTGATAAATCCTATTTTATTATAATAATTTATATGCCTTGTCCCTTTGTCCAAATATCTAATTGAACACAAGGGCATGGATTGTGTCAACCTTGTATAGTTCATTTAGTAATTTCAAATTATTTTATTAAAACACAAGGTAAAGGTAAAGGATTGAAAAATGAATGTAATAATAGTTTTAAACTTTCATAAGTATTTTTGGTACAGGTAGAAAAGAGAAACAAGGGAAAAAAAGAAAAATAAAGAAAACAATCACTCCCTTAGAAAGTGAACCCAGAGGCATCAGCAAAAAGCATGAGGTTCATTTCTATGGGGGGAATATCAAGGAGGATCAAGCCTTCATTCTGGTGAGCCCTTTTTTTAGCAAGGTAGTCAGCACTATTGTTGCCCTCTCTGAGGATGTGCTTGAGATTTATAATCCAGTCCTTTTCAATAAGATCCCTAATGTTCATAACTGTAGAAGCATATTGATGGTAAGTAATATTGTCCTCCAAGATGAGTCTGATAGCATCTGTAGAATCTGAGAAGAACTCCACCTTTCTAAATCCCATATCCCATGCTGTTTGAAGCCCATGATACACACCCATCAGCTCCGCCAGTAAGTTGTCCGCGCGACCTATGCTCCCAAAGTAACCCACAATCCAGGAGCCATTAGCGTCTCGAATGGTACCACTGAAGCCTGCTAGACCGGGGTTCCCAAGAGAGCTGCCATCAGAGTTGACAGCAACAAAGTCATGGATTGGAGGAGTCCAAGAAACCATCCTAGCAGCAGGAGGGTAAGGATTTCTGTACACTGAGTCGTTAATTTCGAACTCCATGAAACGGATTTTACCAATTATTTGAGAAATTGATTGACGTTCCCTAGCTAAAACAAGAAGGTTGCGGGCGAGCCAAATGTTCCAAATGACCAATGGGAAGTTGATAGGGTTGCTGCGCGAATTATCGTAGATCCAATTCTTGAGATCTTCATCGGAAAGAGGGTAAGTAATATGCACACCTAGTGTTTGCCATATTTCCCTAGCCAAAGTGCATTCTCTGAGACAGTGAGATAAGCTCTCTGGTTTGTCATTGCAGATAGCACAAATGTCAGATTGGCTTAGATTACGGGCTGCTCGCAGGGAATTGACGGGAAGAGCCTTGTGAAGAATCTGCCAGAGGAAGAATTTGATCCTCTCAGGTAAGTTAGATGCCCAAATCCAACTCCAAGTAGAGTTTTGATTGTTATTTGTGCTGGTTAGCCATTTATAGCCTGATGTAGCTGTGTAGGTTCCATTTTGCGAAGCATTCCAAGAATAGACGTCTTGTAGATTATCATTTAAATGACAATTATATTGAAGAATTCTTTGCTTGATATGAGTGGGAATGGTTGTAGCTAATTCTTGAATCCTCCACCTTCCCTCATTCCAAACATCTTTAATAGTCAAGTTTGTGTCTTGAATATCAATGAAATCCACTAAATCACAAATCCTATCTCCATTGAGCCAAGGTGCGTAACAAAAGGATGAAGCTCCATTCCCCAACCTAAAATTGTAGCCATCCGCAAGTCTGTTCTTGGCTTTCAGAATTGATCTAGCAACATGAGACCCTGCATGAAGAGAGGTGTTAGTGCAATTTATAAGATAAGTATTAATGTCATACCTGGCTTTTAGGAGCTGAACCCAGAGTTTATTGTCATTGTTAGTCATGTCCCACACCAGCTTACCCATTAAGGAGGTGTTTTGGTTGCGGGCTGACCTTATACCAAGCCCTCCTTCATTTTTATTTTTTGTAATTTTTTCCCAACTAACTAAATGGATACCACGACCTTCATTGCTGCTCCAGAGAAATCTGCGGGCTGCACTATCAATTTTAAGGCAAATGTTGTTAGGTAGCCACTGAATTTGCATAGAATAGAGAGGTATAGATGTTAGGACAGATTTAACTAGAGTGAGTTTACCTGCCCTGTTTAACATGTTTCTCTTCCAAGATGCAAGTTTAGTAGATATCCTATCTACAATAAAATTATAGTCATGCATAGTACGTTTCCCAGCCTTAACCACAAATCCTAGGTATTTTCCTATATCATTAGTAAACCGAATCCCTGATATGGAAGTGAATTTTTCTTTCTTGGTGACAGAAACTCCTTTAGATGTAAAAGCTCTAGATTTGTCCATGTTAACCTTTAAGCCAGAAGCAAGACATAATTTATTTAAGGTATCATTCATAAGTCTCACCTGTGAGGCTTTACCCTTAGTGAACAAAATAGTGTCATCAGCAAAAAATAAATGAGAAATGCTAGGGCCATTTCTAGAAATTTTTATAGGTTGCCAATGACCATTCTCAACAGACTCATTAATGACTAAAGCAAGTCTCTCCATAACCATGACAAATAGATAAGGGGAAAGGGGATCACCTTGTCTAAGGCCCCTACTTGGGCAAAAAGATGGAAGTTTATTACCATTCCAAAGCAAAGAGAGAGAAAAGGATGTAACACAGAACATAATAAGATTAATAGTTCTAGCAGGGAAACCAAAAAGCTTAAGAGTGTCTTTAAGAAACTCCCAGTCGACCATGTCATAAGCTTTCTCAAGATCAAGTTTAAAAACCAAATCACCTTTCCTCTTTTTAGATTTATGCATATAATGGAGGATTTCTTGAAGAACAATAGCATTTTCTGAAGTACCCCTTCTCGGAATAAAAGCACTCTAAAGAGGCCCTATTATATTTTGGATAAAAGGACGCATTCTTTGAACAATCACTTTGGTCAGTATTTTGTATATAACATTACAAAGACTAATAGGCCTAAAATCTCTGAAAAACTTTCATAAGTTGATTGCTGACTATAATTTTTTATGAATCAATTTAATAAAGTTGCAATCTCACGAGACTAAATTAATATTAAATAATAATGGCTTCGAATTATTATTTGTAAACAAAAATGTTATTCATAAAATTTTTGGTTCATATCATAATCAATTAGTTAAGGATATGTTTGTAAATAAGAAAAAAGAAGGGGTAGTTAGGGGAGAGGAGATTTGCATTAAGCCCTCTTTTATATAATTGTGCGTTTTTTAGTTCTCTTTTCATACAAATTGCCAACTCTCATTCTATGGTAACCCTGTCTTACTCTTCCCTCCAAACTCTCCAAGACACTGTTACTGAAAGTCTGTCCTCAGTTCAAACCCCTTTGATAAACGCAGGAAGCACACAAGCGAAGAACAAGAGCAGAAAAAACAAAGCCTAAAAGGAAAAAGCACCAAATCTGCGAAGGCTAAAAGTTCTCACAATTCTCACTCTCAAATGGTACAATTCTCCCCCTCCTCTCTCTATCTGTTACCTTCACATTATTGTTCTCATTTGGGTATGTCATCATGTCACAGGATTACCTTAAATCCGCGCTTCCTTCACAAATTATGTCTGAACGAGGCTCCAATATAGTTGTGATCAACCCAGGTATGCAAAAATTCCAATTTTGGACACTACCCATTTGCAATCTTCTTCCCATAATCATTTTAACTGGGCGTAAATCAACACCAGGAACTTAAATATTCTAACCTTGTTGATACGATACCCATTATTACTCAGGTTCTGCAAATATTAGAATTGGCTTGGCTTCTCAGGACACCCCTTTTAATATTCCTCATTGCATTGCTCGCCATACCACACAAGTTCCCAAGAGGAATGTTCAAGATCAGGTTTTTGTGATAATTTGATAGTTTTATTTCACACTCCATTTTATTCTATTGTTTTTTTCCCTCTACTGGCATGTATGTTTTACTTCAGTTGTTGTTGGTGTTTGTATTTTGCGATTAGATGCTTAATACTCAGGTTACAACCGCACAACACATGGAAAGGGAAAAGGCTTATGATGTTGTAAGTTATGACACGTTGTGAAGCTGTAATTTTTATGTTACAGTTTGCTAATATTGTTTTTCTTTTTTTTTAAAAAAAAAAGATTGCTTCACTGTTGAAGATACCATTTCTGGATGAAGAAGCTCCCAGTAACACTTTCCCCAGGAAGGTATATGGAATGTCTTGTTCAGTTACACTTTGAATGAACGCATCACTTCTGTTGGATTTCATGTTCATTTCTTGTTTGTTATGTTACTGTAGAGTAGACTCAGTGATGTAATAATGATTGGAGGGGGCTTTCATTGAATCTGTTGGGGGGGGGGGGTAATATTGCCCCCTTTCAAAAAATTGCATATCAAATAGTGTGAAATCTGTGGCAATTTTGTTGTACTTGTTACGCTAAAGATTTTGATCTAAAAAAAGTGATCAACTGCAGAGGATAAACATGTTGACAGATATGTTATTCATGAAGGAAAGAGTGTTGTAATTTGATTGACCCTTTTGGGCACCCTTTCATTTCTATAATGTTACTACTCTTATTTAATCCTTAATATAAATAAAGCATTTGATTTATATGCTTAACTGAGTATATAAATACATTGTTTTATTTATATCCAGAGTTGTCAATCCCAGATAGCGGCGCGTAGCGGCCCCCTGCCGCTACGCCGCTATAGCGCCGCTATTTCCCGCTAAACTACCCTGATTTGTATAGCGGCAGGGGGCCGCTACGCCGCTATTGACAACTATGCTTATATCTATTCATGGATGATTCTAAGATATATTTGATGCGTATCTTTGTGATTTCATGTCATGCCTGAAGTTTGTCACTTCACACATGCCATTTAAGGGTTCTATGAAACTTGGCAGTAAAAAATAAGTATCATCCAGACAGTTCTGCTTTTAATGGTTGTTTTCTTCTAATAACTTTTATATTTTTTTCCAATCAAAATAGAGCAAAATCTAGTTTGTAAAACTGTAGAAATACAGAATTTCAAAAAGCAAAATAACAGGTTATGCAATGAGAGAATATGGTAGTAAATCAACCTTTGGAGTCATTGCTGTATCAGATTATTCAATAAATCTATGAACATTTTAACAAGTATAAATTCTAAGATTTCTGAAAATTCACTTTTCCACTCTCAGGACCAGGTAAAAATCATTTATTTGGAAAATCTTGTCTAATATTTAGGAAGTTGTTATTGGTTTTTTGCAGGATTGGTATATCACCATAAAACTGATCATAAGTCATTGTTAATACTATGAGTTTCAATGTACTTTATGTGCAGATGGGACGTGTTGATGGACATAATCCACATAGTACCAGGAAAGATTTGCCCTTCACTTGGACTAATGTCTATGAGGAGGCCACTCGTTCGTCTTCAGCATTAGGTAAGAAGAAATTAGTCTCTTTACATATTACCTAGTACTCTCTTGTGTTCTTCAGTTCTATTTGTGGCTTTAGATTTGTTTATGTAATTATGTCAATTAGCTTAGTAGTTGATTTATCTCAAGTCCATTTTACGAAGTACCTAATTTGAACTGAAAAATAAATACCTAATGAGATGACAATTAGGAATTTAGGACAGGTATAAAATTCTCACTTGGAAGTTTGAATCTAAGCATAATAGATTTCAACATTCTAAGATGCATCGTTACTGCCTTTAGTATACCTGTCTTAGAGTTAGGACACAGTTAGATAGGTTGCTGAAGGCTTGCATGAACGCAGTTTTAACTGGTAGGTCAGATTTACTTTTTGAAAATTTAATGTTCACTTCTTGTTTTGCTGCCTTCATAAGTTTAGACTTTTGCAGGGTTCATCTCTGGATACTTTCAATGTATAGGTCACACTCCCTTGTGTCTTTCTGTAACGTACTATGGCTCATAAAGAAAGGAACTTCAGAAATAGTTGTCTTGCACCAAGTTCTATAGTTCATCTTTACTATTGGTGATTGTGAATAGAATATTTTCTGCATCAATATTATTAATGGGATTGCACTGACTCTCTAAATCTTAATCTGAGTTCAACTTATTTGTTATGTGAACAAACAGAATGAATTTTATTTTCTGGTTCATTTTGACCCATTATCAGCATCATAGACTCACGTAAGACTGTAAGAGTATATGGCATTTACTTGTTGCTTTGATTTAAAATGCTGCTAATTTTATATTAATCAGTACTGTGTTATGTATACAAATTGGAATTTGTAGGGTCTTCAAGTAAAGATGAGATTAGTGCGTCTTTGGATCCAAAAGAAGGTGCAGCTGCAGATTCAAAGGAACTTGGTGTGAGCGAACGGAAATTCAGAGAGTTCATATGTGGTGAGGAAGCATTAAGAATATCCCTGACTGAACCGTATTGTTTATGTCGTCCAATCCGCAGAGGACACTTGAATATTTCACAATATTATTCCATGCAACAGGTACTTATGACTTCAAAACCAAAATATAATCCATGTCCGTTAATAATTTTAGCTGTCGTATAGTTAATTGATGAGCAGCATATATATATATATATATATATATATTATTTATCTTGGGAATTCTGTATTTTACCTTATAAGTTAACTGCTACATCATAATGCAATGTCAAAGCACATGGTTGTCCATTAATAGTTTATTATTACTACTTTTAGATGCAACATAACAATAATTTCATTTTTGGAAATGTTCATAGCCGGCCTGCTTATTCCTGTAAATGTAGTAGAAGTTTTATGTCAAGTTTCTTAAGTTCTTATAAAATATTGAAATTATATACTTTGACTTTTCATGAAACACATGATATACAAGTTTCAATAACAAGTTATTTGTTTTGTATTATGTACAGACTTGTTCTGTGGCTTGTGCTTGTTTTCACTTGGAAAGATTAATCATAGAAAACAAAAAAAGAAGAAAAGTACTTGTAAAAGCCTCGAGTCTTGACTACCTACTGCAGTGTATGGGAGTTAGTGTTTGTATTTGTGATTTAGGGAATAATTGGCATTAGTTTGGGAATTTATGGTTTAGTTTCTTGAGTCATTGGATATATAATACAGAACTGAATTATATCTTTATTTTACTTCCTAGGTTGGGCTCACTTGAGTCTTTAGTTTGGGTTGCTTGTCTCAGTAGTTTAGGGTCCTTTCAATTGCTTATATCAGCCATGTCTTAGAGGTGTTAGATAGTTAACTGAATAATGAGAATTTTGAGTGTCTCTGAGATTATTCTTGCTCTCATTCTACATCACTACTGCTTATTGTTTACAGGTTCTTGAGGATCTGCGTACTATTTGGGATTGGATTTTAATAGAGAAACTGCATATTCCTCGCAATGAAAGAAATATGTACACTGCTGTTCTTGTGATGCCAGAAACATCTGATAATCGCGGTATGTAGAACTTAATTTGTTTAAAGTGTAGAATGTTTCACCTTTCCTTGTCAGGTGTCTGTGATAACTACTTTGAAGATAATGTCGCTCATTATTTTGTATGTTTGAGTTTCCTTAGAATTCGTATTTTCACACTCCTGATATAATCATTTTTGTTTGTGTCCGCGCCGCGAGCAGAGATAAAGGAAATTCTATCTTTAGTACTGCAAGAACTTGGTTTTGGCTCAGCAGTGGTACACCAGGTACGACCTTTTATCTTGCTATTATAAGTTTATGTTGGATTGATTGACAATTATTATGCGATGATGAACATCATCATGATGATCATTGTTATTTTGTTGCTGTTGTTAATATTTTTAAAATTACTTCTGTTAGTATACCAAACTCCCTTGACACCGGTGAATTAATGACTAACATACCGTCAGCAAGCTTCATTCTGGAGGGGTGGATTCAGTCCCTTGAGATTGGAATCAAGCATGATGGTGATGAATGGATAGTATAGAATTTGAAATTCTGTGTGACTAATCAGTCTACACAAGCTTGTATTTATATGCTGTACAATATTAATTACAATAGGAATGTGATACTAAATCTAAGGCCTACAAATAAGTAACTGCTAACAAATATATTGCTAAGAATCAGTAACAACTATTCTAAAAAAGACATGTGACTAATGTGATTAATTCTAACACTCCCTCTCAAGCTGGAGCACATATATCATATGCACCAAGCTTGTTACAAATATTTTCAACTCGAGGCCCCCTAAGAGACTTACTAAAAATATCAACCAATTGATCATTAGAGCCAACAAAATCAGTAGTGATTTCTCCTGAAAGAACTTTTTCTCTTACAAAATGACAGTCAATCTCTATGTGTTTAGTTCTTTCATGGAAAACCGGGTTGGAAGCAATATGTAGTGCAGTTTGATTGTCACAAATTAGTTTCATCTCCTTGAAATCTCCCAATTTGAGTTGTTAGAGTAATTGTATCAACCATGTAAGTTCACATGTTGCTGCTGCCATAGCACGATATTCCGCTTCTGCACTTGACCTGGCAACTATGTTCTGCTTCTTGCTCCCCCATGAGATGAGATTACCTCCAACAAAAACACAATATCCTGAAGTGGATCTTCTATCTGATGGTGAACCTACCCAATCAGCATCTAAATAGCTAATTACTTTGGTGTTACCTTTGTTTTCATATAGTAATCCTCTACCCGGTGCACCCTTGATATACCTCAAAATGCGAATGACAACGTTCCAATGACTTACTACACTTACAACAAAGGTAATGTCAGGTCTGTAAAGTAGTTAAGTTTGCCGACTAGACGTCGGTATCTACTGTGGTCTTTTAGTGGCTCCCCCTGACCCGGTAGTAACTTGAAATTGGGATCCATAGGAGTATCACTCGGTCGGCAATCTAGCATCCCGGTTTCCTCAAGTATATCAAGAGCATATTTTCGCTGGGTGATAGCAACACCTTTTTTGACTGAGCAAACCTCAATCCCCAGAAAATATTTCAGAGGACCCAAGTCTTTCGTCTGAAAGTGGGTGGACAGATGTTGTTTAAGTTGATGGATGCCAACCTAATCATTACCTGTAATGATGATATCATCGACATAAACAAGCAGGTAGAGACAGGTGGTTGGTGATGAATGCATAAAGAAGACGGAGTGGTCAGCTTCACATCTGGTCATCTTAAATTTTAGGCCGGACCTAACTCAATCCTAAAAGCTAGCTTGTAGGGTGAGGACTGCCCAAGGTTTATATACTTTTATTTGGCCTTATCTCTAGGCAACGTGGGACTCCGGCACACCCCCCCACGCCCAGGGCTAGACATCTAGAGTGTGGACATCTATACGGGTGGCGGGCCAATAACAGCGGATCATCTAGGATAGACTCTGATACCATCTAAAATTTTGGACTGGGCCTAACTCAACCCTAAAAGCTAATGTGATTAATTATAACAGATTGAATTGAACTAAATGTGTTTGAGCAAAGCAGTATTGGTCCTCAATTTGTTGGACTCTTAGTGAGACACTTCCTTTTGGTAACTTCACAGTCATAGTTTTGCTTAACAGTTTCCAAATAAAACTGAGTCTTTCTTTTGCAAGGTGTTAGGGAAGACTTTATTCGAATTTCCCAAGTCTCAAACTTTTTGCTCTTGCTTTAATAATCCTTTATACTCTGTCTAATGGTCTCAAAGTCTCAATCAATATATTTGATCTACATGATCCTTATGGGTGGTGAAATTTAATCAGAGAATGGAGGTGGTGGTGATCAAACACTGGGGCGTTTGATCAAATAGGTTTCTTGTACTTAGAAGGGAACTATTTGTCAGGATTTCTCCATTTGTTTCTAACGATTTCACATGGATTTGTTTGATCAGGAAGGTCTTGCTGCAGTTTTTGGAAATGGATTATCGACAGCATGTGTTGTAAACATTGGTGCTCAGGTGACATCACTTATATGCATAGAGGTAAGTGAAACTTCTGTGTCTTTTTGCCTTTTATTTTTATTATTATTTTTATTATTATTATTATTATTTTGTAAGTTGTAACACATCTTGTTTGGCACTAAGTTTGGTTTAGTTTATAATTGGATGATGTCGTTTAATCCATGTTGCCGACCCACTTACTGGAAAAAGGATTATGTTGTTGTTGATATCTTGGAAGTTGGAATGACTCAATTATGTAACAGTTTGTGTGAACGTGAATCTATAACTTGTCTTTGAGGATTAGTGGTTCTATGATACGCTACTCTTACAACCAATATAGATCTGTATGTCTATCCAACAACACCAGGTGATAGATTAACAAGAAGGGAAAATGCATGTACACTGCCCGAACTTTAATTCATTTTGAATTATCCACCTTGAACTTTCAAATTTGGAAGAGAAGTCCTTAAACTTTCTAAGAACCATACAAATAGACCCTCATGTCCACTAATTAAGCTAAAACTGATCATTAGGTCACTTTTATTTGTTGATTAATGCATTTGACAATATTGAATTTGTCCATATTATTAAAGGAAATTTACATTGGCTGACCACATGCATCATCCTTGAATATTAGCATGTGCTTGGTGTTACTGTTAACTATCAATTTGAATTCTCTCTATACTTGATGTTAGTTCAGATAGATAGAAAAATAAATGGTGACTAATTTTGTTGGTAACTGCTTTTGTTGTTTAGGATGGAGGTGCTCTACCTTCAACTGCGAAGACTTTAACTTTTGGTGGTGAGGTACAAAATATAGTTTAATATTGATGTTTTAAAATAGTTTGGAACTTGGAAAATATGTACTCGCTGATGTGCTTAGTACACCTATTATCTGTTTGTTTTATTTGATGAAGCTTTTCTTTGTGTTAGTTTATCAACTCTGTCATTTTCTTTTCACCTATGTGACGTGTGTAAACCATAAATCAATGAAGTTGTCTCTTTTCTTGATAAAAGAAGAAGCTTATTAAGATAAAGTAAAAAAATTACAAAGAGAAAGGAGGATATGGTTTCATCCTATGCATAAGAACAAAAAAGCTGTTGAAAAATGGAAAATAAAAGAAACAAATGATCCATTATTATTGGGTCGCCACCCATAGATGTCCACACTCTAGATGTCTAGCCCTGGCCGTGGGGGGGTGTTAGAGTACCACATTGCCTAGAGATAAGGTCAAATAATAGTATGTAAACCTTGAGCAGTCCTCGCTCTACAAGCTAGCTTTTGGGGTTGAGTTAGGCCCGGTCCAAAATCTAAGATATATAAAGTTTATAAACAACAAATAACAATGACCAAAGCCTGGTCTTTATAAAAGAATAAATTCGTTATGGCGGAGAGAAGAAAACCACAACAAATTTGGAAGATAAGGGATTCTCCATGACGAAAGAAAAACACAAAAAATGAAGAATGGAGCAAAGCTGCCCAAGCCAGCCTATATGTTAGGGAAATCCCCTTATTGAGATTGTGTGCTTTATATCAAATATAAGCGAAATGCCAAATTTTATCCTAAATCAGCTGCTGAACCAAAGGAACTTCCTTAAATATGAGTGTTATGATCCAACTAAATGCACCAAATAATAGTATAGATTTCACATTGCCATAAAAATTTAGCCTCTTAACTTCTACCAAATACATTATAGATAGTCACCAAAAGTTGATCTAAGGACCTAGGGCACACTCACCATTCACCAAAAAAGACTGAGCACTGAATTCCATAAAAAAATAACATTATAACAATAACTGATTTTGAACAAGCATTGCACTAACACGCAAAGAAATAGCCTTTTGAGGTCTATATATCTGTAGGAAATCATTTGTATTAATTCTATGGAGGATAGTAGTCCAAACAAAACTCTTCTCCCAGCCTTGGTGTTCCAAAAAGACCTAAAATTGAAAAATTTGAGCAATGGGATTAAGAGTTAGAAATTGGAAGAAGGACTTACTGGCATAAGAACTTCTGTTTGACAAAAAGCTCTGATGCCATGTCAAAGAACCACTTACCTAACGTTGACTTTATAAATATTCAACAACACTCCCTCCGAAACATGTGCCTTATTTAATTAAATAAAACCGTGCTTGTCAATTTGTGTCCTGATTCTTGATCATGTGATAATGTGATATGCAGCCATTTTCTATCTATGTTGTGTCATGATTTTTACTGTAGTTCTTGGAATTATGTACTGATCTTATCTTGTGTTCCAAAATTTGTGTTTGTTGTAGTATTTTATGTCATTATCCACGTGATAACCATATTTTCAGGATATATCAAGGAGCCTTCTCTGGACACAAAGGCATCACCAGACTTGGCCACAAATTCGTACAGATGTTTTGACAAAGCCCATAGATCTGTTAATGTTAAATCAACTGAAAGAAACGTATTGTGAAATAAAAGTGAGTTCTGCTACTCTATCTCATTTTGCCAAAATACTACTTTACTATGAATGCACCATTGCACCTTGTTACTAAATTTGCAGAGATTTCTTTGAGTAATTTAGAGCTCAAGGTCACTGAGTGCGAGTGAGATTTGTAATTTGTAAACGTTATGCCCCTTGGTAATGTTTCTATTATTTGTAAATAACACGGACCTTTTTTCAAATAGATAGAGCAAGGGTCAATATTTACTGTCGTCTTGTATGTAACATGTGCAGCATCTCAGGTTCCATTTCACCACAAACATCTCTTTCTTGTCAGAAATGGACCCCAGATGTAGATGAAATCCTGAAAATCATATTTATTTTTAAAAATAGTTATTGTTAACTCTTTAATTCTCCAATCCCCATGTTATCTCTTCAATGCACTCCTGTATGAGTTTGCCACTTTCTAGTCTTTATGAAGTAAAATATATTTGGATTAAAAATAATCCAAATCATATTGAACATGTGACTGATGACTTTTGAAAATGCATCACATCACATATGACTTGTGCTACTACTGTTAATTCTACTTGCTTCCAAACTTGGATTCATTTTTTAATTATCCAGTGTACTGTCTATAGGAGGGGGAACTTGATGCTGTTGCAGTAGTTTATTCCTATGAGGACAATGTGCCACCTGGATCTCACAAGACGAGACTTACTGCTCTTAATGTATGTGTCCTCTGTAGAATTTTTCTTCATTTTCCCTTGTATTTTCCCTTTGGATAATACTATGCTTAGAAAATGACAATTATTATTGCATAGGTCCCTCCTATGGGGTTGTTCTATCCAATGCTTTTTGTTCCTAATGTGTATCCTCCTCCACCACGCACTTGGTTAGTTCATTCATGAAGTTCTCTCTTTGCCGTGAGCATGTTTGTGAACAATTATATGTTTACACAACCCTAGTGGTTTCCCTTGCTAGGTTTCATGACTATGAGGATATGCTAGAAGATACATGGCATATTGACTTTTCCCGAAGGTCTGACATGTCAGATACTTTCTATCCTAATGTTAATGGAGGGTTACCCATGTGGGAAAGCTATCCAGTTTTTTCAACTAAGCCAAAAAAGGAAGAAAATGTTGGCCTTGCAGAGGCTATTACCAACTGCATTCTCTCAACTGGTAATTTTTATATATCCTTTTCTTTATTTTATATGCATAAATTTTGAAGCCTTCTTTAACTGTTTGGTGCTGTATTCACAGGTCGCATAGACATCCAGAGAAAATTATTTTGTAGCATACAATTGGTGAGTTTTACATGTTGAGCTCAGTGTATTTATGTTCTTAATATTACATGTTAATTGAAAGGAATTGACACATTTTATCTGGAATAGACTGGCGGGGTGGCTTTGACGAATGGTTTAGTTGCTGCAGTAGAGGAAAGGTTTGTTTCAATTTTGATTGACCTTAGCAATTAGCATTTTTACCTACCTAAGTACAAGCTACTGTGATATTGATGTTTGCAATGATAATAAATGTATTGTTTCATTAAAGAAATAAAACTAGCCAATGAGGGTTGGCTCAATGGATGGTATCGAACATTGATAGAAAGGTCCTGGTTTTAATTCTTACCTGTGCTCTTTCATTGGTAGGTTATCTGTAATATAACTCGTCGCCCTGACCTCGGAATGGGAAAATCAACCTCCTTCCCCTAAACTTCTTTGTATCCAAAAGGAAAACAAAAAAGACTGAAATCACCAGCATCCTTGTTAGGATGGCATTGTGGATATAATAAGTAGATCAACACAATTTGTCTGTAATTCATGTTAGATATTGGAATGAAAATGCAATCTCTCATTGATTTAATGACCTTAAGTTTTGACGTCAACATCAAAGTAAAATTTTTGGTTTCCTTTTGACTAGTAAATTTTAACATTAGATTTGTTTGCATCTTAAGTTGTTTCATCTTTCCTCATCCTGTTTGAAATTATTCTGTTTTTCCTTACCTTTTTCTGAAGAGAACTGTTCAGTTAGCACTGGCCATTATTTTAGACATTTTCATGTTTCCTCATCCTGTTAAACATTTGTCAAGCTTCAACACCTAGCCTCATGAATGATTTTGCTAATTATTTGTTGATGTTAAGCTAATTGGTGAATCCGGATATTCTTTTATGTCACAGAGTTTTACATGCTATTCCTCCAAATGAAGCAATTGATACTGTGGAGGTTAGATTCAGATCCTATTATCTATGTTGTTCTTGTTGTTGTTGTTATTATTATTATTATTATTATTTGTACTTAAATGATAGATGTATGCATAACTGGCATTGCTGGCTATTAGGACGCTATATAATCGTTATAATGCTATATGAATAAATCATCCATAAACATTGTTATCTTTATAGGTTCTATGTGAAATTAGGTTCTAATATCTACAAAATAAACCACTTCAGGAAAGTTGTTCAGAAGATATATATTTATGAGTTCAAGACTATAAGTTTCTTGTGAATTTGTGATCAATTCCTGTTGCTTACTTATTTTTTGCATGTATTTCTGTATGTAAAAGTAAAAGCTTTAAACCTACCATTCCTTCTACTTGTTACTTACCCGTTGTCTCTGATATACTTGTGTGACATCTTTTTGTTGATGGCGCTTAGGTTCTACAATCAAGGACAGATCCAACATTTGTTTCATGGAAAGGCGGGGCGGTATGTTGAGCACTTTGACCATCATGCTTTACTTCTTATTTCATTAAGTTCTTCTTGTTGGTTATTTAATGGTTCTATTAGTAAAATTTCTGCATTGCTGATTATTCTTAAATTTTCACTAATTATATTTTCCAGTTCTGATGGATCTTTATTCATCAATATTTTGGATGTTGATGTTGAGATCTTCTGACATATTATTGGAATAAATGATCTTGTTAATTATTCTTCATTCAAAGTCATTCTATTCATGAATTTAGGGGTTGAGAGGGAAATTGAGTCTGGGTTTAGCAAAGCTAAACAATTTCATAGGTGGAGAAGATTTCTTTCTTCATTCATTTTTTCTGAATTATATCAAGCAGAGAGGCATGGGTACAATGCATTAAACATGTGCCAGCACATATTTTAGTAGTTATTTATTCTTCTATATATGTACATAGTGTGTGTTTGGTTTGGCGTTGAAAATGGCTAAACTCAAATTTGGATTCTCCAACGCAACTATTTCTACCATTGGAAACGTGAGTTTACCATGTTTCAACGCTAAACCAAGCATGCTTATAGTACATTATCATTATTATTTTTGTTTTAAACAAAAACATTATCATTATGAGTAATGCAATTCTAGATGTGGACCTTTGATATTGAAATTAGAGGCATAGTTAGAATGGACAAGTTCCTCAATTGCAGTCCACTATGATGTTACTTTAGATCATTTGGTAATTTGCTGGTTGGAACATCTAGTCCTTGGGATAGTAACAATCCTTATATCAGATTTTAAGATGTTAAAGCTGAGAAAAGCCTCATCAAGTATACCAAACTGCTATGGTCTTTGGTCACATCATCACATGGGTTAAAACCCTTAAATTTTACTCATGTTGATGCCTTATACTTACCCTTAATTTTTACCATATTAACGTAGCTGATATGCCTTTGCAGATTCTTGCAGTACTTGATTTAGGGAGGGATACATGGATAAATCGGGAGGATTGGATTAACAATGGGGTTCACGTTGGAAGTAACAGAAAGTACAAGGATTCTTATTATCTACAAGCTCAAGCTATGTGTTACATGAATTCTTGAAAGGCCGGTGATGTGCTACAATGAAAATAGATCAGAAAAAGGAATGTTAACAGTGTTTGAAATAGGCTACTCGTGCACTGATTACATGGATTACAATTTCATCATTCCATGTTACATATGTTTTTGGTGACATGTCATAGGTTTAAACAGTTTAGGAAATTAATTATGGTCTTTGTACTTCAAAAATCTCCTTGAAACTGTAAGGCTTTTTAATCCTGGTGAGTGGGAATGAACTAAACTTATAAACACAATTTTAGAGTAAACTAACAAATCAGTCCCTAACTCTGTGGGGACCATGCAGTTTCATCCCTGACTTTTCTAAAATAGCACTTTAGTCCCTAACTTTGTTAAAACATGAAGTGCATGTTTTTCAATAAAGTAAAAGATTAAAGTGCATGCTTTTTAATAAAATAAGGACTAAAGTGCATGTTTTTTAATAAAGTATGGACTAAAGTGCTATTTTAGAAAAGTCAGTGACGAAATTGCATGGTCCCCACAGAGTCAGGGACTGATTTGTTAGTTTACTCCACAATTTTATATTGGGCCTCAAGCCTTTTGACAGCCAATACAAAACGTCATTTTGCTAATTGGCTGCTATAACTATATCATTTTGCTCTATCACGTTGCTGTAGATCCCACATCGACAAGGTAAAGCATGAAGAATGGTAAGTGGTTCTTATAAATAGAGATAGAGTTGTGAATGACCGCTCCAACATGAAAAGTTCCAGTTGGCTTGTTATGTTAAACTCGTACTTTTTTTTTTTGGTCTATGTTAAACTCGTACTTGTATGGTGAGTTCTAAATGGTTAAGGCAGGCATAATTTGTGGAACCCAACAGGGTTGTCTTGTTCAACATACTAAAAGTATCATAATAGTGAAAATGTTCTAGATTGCCTTTGATTGTTCAAACATGAATCACTTGATTCTCCCATCTCTGCCAAAAAATGATGCTTTATTTGTTTGTATAAACAATAATTTACTTATTTTTTATTGTTTACTATAAAGCAACAGGTAACATTACTCAACCAACAACAGTTCTTTAAGCTGTCAAATATTATGCATTTATTATCACTTTATCATCGATCTTTAACTATAGTACTTTGTTGTTAGGTTGCACTCGTATCATCTAAAAAAAGGCCTTTTATTGGGCACTTTGACCATCATGCTTCACTTCTTATTTCATTAACTTCTTCTTGTTAGTTTCAATAGCTGTGGCAATAAAATTTCTGCATTACTTACTAATTTTTAAATTTTCACTAATTCAGTCTTCCTGTTCTGATGGAGATATATTCATTCATCATTCTATGGATGTTAATGTCGAGATCTGGCATGAAATATGGCATCTTAAATCTTAAATTATTTTAAAAATGATCTTGTTAATTGTTCACCATTTAAAGTCATATAGTTCATGAATTTAGGGACCGCAAACAAACACAGACAAACACTGAAGACACACTTCAACAAGGTTAAGCCATTTTCACAATGAATCCTCATGCTTCCACCTTGACGGCATCTTGGTCAGCTCCATACAGCAGAATTAAGAAAAAGGCCAATATCAGGAGTAAGAATTCAGCAGTGGTAGGTGACACCCAAGAATAAGTTGTTACTTGAATTCTTGAAAGGCCAGTGACACAAAGGAATGTTAAAATATTTGAAATAGACTCTACTCTTGCACTGATTACAATTGCATACATCATTCCTGGTGCATGTTTTTCGTGTGCCATAGAATAAAGTCAACTCAAATGGGTTTATACAGTCTTGTTTAGGATATTAATTATAGTCTTTGTGCATCAAAAATCACCTTGAGACTGTAAGATTAATTAATCCTGATGATTGGGAACAACTAAACCTGTAAATACAACTTTATATACTAGGCCTCAAACCTTCAGAAAGCCAAGGCAAAAGCTGAAATTGCTGAAGGCTAGTCTTTCACATTTGCTATAATGTTGTAGGAGATCCCACATTGAGAAGGTAAGGCAGGGAGAATGGGAAGTGGAACCTATAAATAAAGCTAGAGAGCAACGTCTAAAACTTAAAAAGGGTCAGTTGGCTAAATATGCCACGCTCACCCTTGTTTGGTGAGTGCTGTATGGCTATCAAGACATATGGCTGACATAATTTGTGGGACATCGTAGGGTTGGCTCGTTTGGCCGACCCTTCATATCTAAGTCTAAATTTGATTTACAGTTGTCAAAAGTTTGAAATTTGTCATATCATTATTAACCTTTTTTTATAAATTCGAAACATTGTTTTATACTTTCTACCTTATTCATATAAATTTAATTCACTTTTCGTCAAAATAATTACTGAGCCTTTTCAGAAGGTCTCTACTTCCGGAATCCAAAGAGAAAATTAAAATGTATTTTGAGTATAAAATTACAGTCAAAACAACTATGTTTATTCAATATAAATTTACAGTGGAAAATAACAATGATGACAATTTATTTTATCATATAGGCCAAAAGCCAACAGTGACTGCGAGAAGATTCATCATCAAGATTTGCTTGATTTGCTAATTCATTGTCTAGAACGTTCTAGACATATTACCGAATGCAAACTTGTTCTTCTTCCTTTCTCAAAACCCAGACACCAAAAACAATTCTTTCAAAAAAAAAAAGATACCAAAAACAAGTATGATGCCACGGACCTATAATAGTCAAAATGTTCTGGATTGACTTTTGATTGTTCAAACATCACTCACTTCCATCTTTGCCAAACAATGAAACTTAATTTGTTGGCACATAAACAGTGTTTTTCTTTTTTTATTGTTTTCTATGAAGCAACATTGGTGGCTCCGTTTGATTATTCAGGTTTCTTTGTTTAACATTGCTCAACCAATAAGTTCTTTAAGCAGTCAAATATTATGCATTTATTATCACTTTATTTTCTCTTTTAACTATACATTGTTGGGTTGCATCATATGGAGAAAAGGTCTTCTATAGGAAATTGATGAAATCCTAGTTAAAAATGAGTTATAGTGAGGGTAAGATATAATAAGGTTCCATATATCTCCTTTCTCATTTGTAACTTTCAAGGAATAAAGGAGGAAAAAAATTACTCTACAGATTGAAGTATCACAAGTTTTTTTTTTTTCCTAAATTATGTTTTTGGTTTCTAAAATATCACGATTTTCTCATTTGGTCCCCCAAAAATTATAATGCATTCCCATTTGATCCCTTTGTTAATGCACCATTTATTATCTCTGTTAAATGCTTGCGTGACAACTTAGGTGGACGAAATAAGCCTATATGACATGCTTATGTGTTCTACATGACTTATATCACCACCCTTCATGAAAAACAATTAGAGCTCATCAATATGACTCACAAAAAGGCGCTGATTAACCACTTGTAGGCTTATTTTGTCATGTAAGACATAAGATGACACACATGCATGTCATGTATGCTTATTTTGTCCACATAAGTTGTCACACAAACATTTAACAAAGATAATAAACGGTGCACTAATGGAGGGACTAAATGGGAATGCTTTATAATTTTTGGGGGACCACTTGGGAAAAAATTAGGGGACCAAATGAAAAAATCGTGATATTTTGAGAGACCAAAAACATATTTTAGTTTTTTTTTTTTTTGTCAATAAGTATCACAAGTTTAAGCAAAGAGACTTTGGTACATATATGTGTAACATGTCTCCTAGTTTTAGGCCCAATATCTAGTTTTTGGTGTTAAGAAAACATGAATCCCCTATTATCATGTACAATCATGTTCGGGGTTTAGTCATAATTATGACTTTCACCCCTCCCTAAGAGTGTGTTTAGTGGAGATTGAAGTTGTGGGCTTCCCACAATCTCAGTCTGAATTGCCACTTAAGTCACAACTTTTGATACCCAATATCTAGTTTGGTTGGGCTATATATACTATGTGGAAAAATTTTATATATTTCATCTGGTTTATATTTGTACTTTTTTTAATAATGATATTTATATAAAATCTATTCTTGTAAATTCTCGCAAAATCTAATGTAAAAACATCAAATCAGTAAAAAATATTAACAGTAAGAGTGTAAAACTAATATGTTATTTAATAGTTTACATAAAAATTTGTAAGGGTTTATGAGAAATACTGGAATATTTAGTTTGATGCGAATAAACTGAATTGAGTTCATGTCTTCAAGATGAGATAACTTTAATGAATTTATATACTATATTATATTGTTGAGATAAATTATTCATACAATAAAATTGTACGACAAACTCATACAACATACTTTTTATTTCTATCTCTTCTCATCATATTATCTATCACATCACACACTTCTCTCTCTTCTATTCCTATATCTATCTATGTTGTAAAATGTTGTACAAGATTTTGTTGTACAATTATGATTTCTCTATATTGTTATCTGTTGTCCTGCATGCACAAACAATTAAAGAGTAACCACCGAGCACGTGGATAAGTTGGTAAGGGGTTGTTCCAGCTTAACCAGGTCTCGAGTTTGAGTCCTAGGTATGCAGCTGTGTTAAATACTCGGAGGGAGAGCTTTGCCGCTCATAGAGGTCCTACTCGGCTCGAACAGGATTGCCTCCCGTGGAGATTAAAGAGTAAAAAACTACTGTTATTAGTAGATGCATTTGCTCACATTTTCATTCTCAAAGTTACATGTCCATTTCATTTTTTTTTGGTATATTTTGAAGAAGTTGGGCAAGTATTTTCTTATGTAATAATAAAATAATAAAAGTATAATATAAATATATAAATTATGAACTTAATTATAATTAAACTAAAATGGTGATAAAAAATGAAATCAAAGATAAATTAGATCTTTGAATGACTAATTTTATGTTAATTTTTTAAAAAATATTAATGTGGTTTTTTTTAAGAGATTAATTTGTCAATAAGTTTTTTAAAAAAATTGTTAATAAAATCTTTTAAAGGACTAATTGATAAGTATATAATTTTGAAAGATTGACTTTAATGATTAATAATAAAAACAATTGTGCCAAGTTCAGTTAAAATGGGACTTTGGGAGGGATGTACATTTTTAAAGTGAATTTATGCAACATTTTTATAAAACAAAGTTTCTGAGTGATGAAAATTTAAAGATTTTGTGCGTTGTTTTTACCACCAATCATACTTATAAAGGCAAGAATACATATTTTTTTTATATTAATCATATGTATTATCTATTATTAGGGATAATTCCCCATCCATTCGAGAGTATATTAAATAGAAATATCAATAATTCTTCTCACAATCTTAATATGTATAATAAAAATATATAATAATATATAGATGAAATTTATACGGAATTTATTTTATAAAATTATATCTTCTATTTTTACACATCAACCAACTTATATTTATTTTTGGTGCAAATTACACGAAAAGTTTTTCATACCAATTTTTTTTTTCTATTTTAACTGCGGATAAATCTGGATCTAATAGGTCAAGTGACACGTGGATATTATGGGTCAAAATTGACCACGTAACCTAGATGTGAGTCGTTAGATTGAAAGAGATTTGTGACCGTTGGATTCATAGTTAGGTTTGCACTTGAATTCTCAAAGTGAATGTGACAGCGACGGCGCCATTGCTTTTTGAGTCAAAAAAGCCGGTGATTTTACTTGGTAAGAGTTTTTTATAACCTTGAAATTAAATTGGTTTAACAATTTTTTTTAAATTATTTTAAAAACATTTTTGCAAATTTATTTTATATAATGTTTTATTTATTATAGAATACATATTTGAACTGAAAATGAATAAAAGACTGGGGTATAGTTTGGTTTCAAGTTTGAATAATGTAAAACCATAATTTCGTGGAATTGATTTTAAATCATTTTCATCCAATATGTTTCGTAAAATGTGTATCATACTATCACTCATCTCAATCATTATTTTTAGAATCAATTCTACTCAATTGTATCACTCATCTCATGCAACCATTAATTTTTAGAATCAATTCTACTCAATTATAAACCAAATATTTTTAGACTGAAAATTGATAACTCAATCAATTTTTTTAGATTTTCTGTTTTTAAAAATTAAAAACAACTCACTGTGTATTTAAACTAATTTATTTTAAGTTACAACTATAATTTTTTTTGGAATATTTTTTACAAAACATAATTATTTTTTAAATTAAGTTTTTTTTTCAAATTATTGATTAAATAATTTTAGAAATAAATTCAGATTCAATTAAATATACAATTGCGTATGGTACTGAAATAAGTTGCATTAACTTTGTTTGAATCATTTTTAATAAGAGTTTAATATTATAAATTTTATTAATGTTTTGAAAGTACTGAATAAAACGAAAATTTAAAACTCAATATTATCATAGAACCGGTCATGATGACAATTCAAGGTGATATCATGTGTTTAAGTTATCAATATAATATGAGTGGCTCCGGAGATTATAAGTTTGAGTTTAATGATTGAGAATATTTTATACTACGGAGTAATATTTGAAGTTCCACTTCAAAAAAAAAAAAAGTCGTTGTGAGATAGCCTTTATTGTTTAAAACGAAAATTATATTTACACTCGAAAAATGTAAAAAAAAATGTAAAGACGAAAAATAAATCATAAAAACCGTTTCGAAATAAATGGGATTCAGAAAATGAGTACCACGTCTGTTCCTATTAATTCGTCTAAACTGATGAGAAAAAAATTATTCTTATTTATCTATTTACTTACAAATCTAAAATAATATTAATTATTTTTTAATTATATATTTATATTATATACTTAGAGGGAGAACTTAGTCATCTACAAAAAATCCTATCCACTTCTAACATGATTACTTCCATATATGCACTCTTACATAAAAAAAAGTAATTGTCAATTCAAATTTCGTAATTTTTTAATATAATTTCATATACTTTTGTGTCATATAACATGAAACTAAAATGTATCAATAGATAATTAAAAGATTCAAGTCGTAGCACCAATATAAACCTAAATTTTTCTCCGAACCATTTACTTGAGGTAACAATGTTAAAGTGAATAATATTTTTCAAAAAGAGAATATATATATATATATAATAGATTCTAAAATAAATTTTATGGGAAATTTGATTTTTGAAAGAAGACAATTTTATTCGAGTTAGAAGAATCTACATCACAATAAGGTTAACTCTTCCTTTAATGGTTTTTTTATACTAAAGACTCAGAAATCTTGTTTAAGGAAAATCAAACATTAAACAAGCCCGTTGATATTAAAAGTGAATTTGCTATAAAAGGATTTATATTTAAAAATATTTTTTCTTAAAAGTGAATTTGTAATAAAATTTAGTGTAAAATTCCCATCCCTAATATAAAAGTCAGGAAATTTTAGGATGAACCATAGAAAAGTGATCTACGGTAGATCTTTATCATAAATAGTATATATTTAATATTAAATTTTATTTTTATAATAATAAAATTGAGGAGAAAAGTGCTAGCAACAGACTCTCTAACACACATTTTCCAACACACTTTGTGATTGGTTAAAATTTGCATGGGTCCCACAACATTGGTAGTGGGACCCACATAATTTGGTGGGACCCATGTATATTTTAACCAATCACATGAAGTTTGTTGGAAAGAGTGTGTTAAAGAGTGTATTCCTAAAACTCCTCAATTGAGGATTTACTCTAAACCAAAACTTAAAAAGTTCTATCCTAAAACCACCCATAACTAATTTCAATCAAAATCAAAATCAATTATGAAATAAAAAACATAATCTTAACGCAGCACCAAATATATAGGATATGTTTGTTTATAGTTTTTATCAACTGTTTACTATTTTGAAAAATAGAAAATTAAAAAATCTATTTGACAGAACAGACCATTTTTAAAAATAATTTTAAAAATTTTGACCTTTTTTAAATTTTAAAAAACTAAAATTTTAAAACTACCATGTGATGTTTTGAAAAAGTTCTTTTAATTTTCTATTTTTGTGGTCATAACTATGAGTGATCATGAGCTAAGTTATGTTAGGTCTAAGACACTTACGGACCCAATCCCATAAAGACATATTGAGTTGGGTTGGATTGGACTTTTTCATTTTTGGAGACTTACCAAATCCAACCCAACCCAATTATAGTTGGGTTCGGTTGGGTTAATTGAGTCCAACATTTTAAAATGCTTGTGTTTGTAAATAAAATAAAAAATAAAAAATATAAGTTGTCATTATAGGTATGATAAAAATAAAAACCTATAAAAAATATTAAAATAAGTAACTTATTAGTACAAAAAATTATAAAAAATATTTTTTTTTATCAATGGTTGGATTGGGTTGATCGGGTTGAAATAGAATCCAACCCGACCCAACTACCCAACTCAACTCATCATTTTTTATTTGGGTTGGATTGGGTTAATCAGGTTCACTTAATCTACCGAACTCATGATCACACCTTAATCTACCGAACTCATGATCACTCATTCGTAACACTATAAATAAATCTTCCATTTATAGAAAATAATTTTAAAAAATTATTTTATGAAATTCTTTTAAAAAAACTAAAAATTAAAACAGAATTAGTCACACCCATTAATTTTCCTTTTTGCGCAAATTTTAGTTTAAGTACTCTCTAATTATGTTTAAGTGAATTTAATGAGCAACCAAACACCTGCACAATCAACGCATTTAAAATGAAATCCATGACCTGTCACGATCGTTGGATGTGTAATGTGTTGCTGTGAAAAAATGAGTGGTTTGATTCTCGAGCATGTATTTTTTTTGTTTAACCACATGTATCCTCCACGGGAGTTGATCTTATCCGAGCCGGGAACATCCACGTCATGGTGGGGCTAGTTCTCCCCGTGAGGATTTTTTTCATCCACAAGATTCAAACCCAAGACCTTGCTTAAGGGGAATCAAAGCATGTACCACTTGAATCAACCTCATTGGTATTTTGTAGCGTATATGTGGGAGAAGGAGGGTTCAAATTACATTAGTGTAAGTTACATTATATCTTATATAGTTGATAACTTTAGATTTAACGTGATTTTAGTAATCCAACCGTTAAATTATACTTATTCATTATTTTTTTTTTGACAAAATACTTATTCATTATTTTGATTATTACTTTGTGTTAAATTCATAAAATTTGAACACCAATAAATTATTAATTAAATAATTTTTTTTCATATATTTCAAATGTATATGTGACGTTAATCTTGAGACATCTCAATAATATATCAAATCTTTTTTATTAATATAAAATTATATATATATATATATATAATTTATATAATAGTAACTTTCAATCCAACAGTGGTTCTTTTTTTTTTTTGTTTAACCAAAAGTGTCCTCCACGAAAGACAATCCTGTTCCACGAGAGGCAATCCTGTTCGAGCCGGGAACATCCACATCATAGTGGGGCTAGCTTTTTCGGTGGAGATTTTTTTTCCATCCACAAGACCTTACTTAAGGGGAATCAAACATGTACCACTTGAATCAAACCCGTTGGTCAACAGTGGATTATTTAATGCAATGATCTATTTTAAAGTTATTTTTTTGGTTTAACCACAGGTATCCTCCACGGGAGGCAATTCTGTTCGAGCCGGGAACATTCACATCCTGATGGGGCTAGCTCTCCCAGCGGAGATTTTTTTCATCTACAAGACTCGAACCTGAGACCTTGTTTAAGGGGAATCAAGCATGTACCACTCGAACCAACAATCGTTGGTTATTTTAAAGTTATTTAATGGTGCAAAACTTGGTGTAAATTTACATTGATATAATTTGAACCCTTGATGTAAAGGAAGATGCACCGATTATCTTGATTTAAAAATTAATGAATGGATTAGGTCACTCAAAAAATTGAATAGTTAAAAATGTTAATGGAGAATTCATTAAAACCAACAAATTTTAGTGTTTAAGAGATTAATTTAAATTTTATTTTAATATCCCATTTTATGATTTTTTTTGTTTGATCACAAATAAGTTTTTTTTTTAAAGAACCATAAAATAAATAAAGGACATGTGTATTTTTTATTACTAAATTCTTTATTTATAAATATATAATATAAATATTTTTATATTAATTTTAATTTTAATTAAATTTTTAAATTTTATGTTAATTAATTACTTAATAGTTAATATACTACGTAACATTTGAAATCAACTCTCTATATTATAATTTAAAGACCTCTTCTTGGAGAGTGAAACACCCACTCACTCTACTCTCTCTTAATGATTTTTAACATTCTCTCTTTCTCTCATTTGATAGTGAATTTCACTCACACTTGTGAGAGTGAGATTCTTCCTCTCAATCATTAATACTAATTTTCTCCCTTTCTTTTTATTTGAATTTTTAAATGCTAATAGATATTATTTTTAAATTTTAAAATTTATTAAGACTCAAAATCTTGTTATATTATTTTCTATTTAAATCTTTTTTCAATATATAAATCTTTATTCTCATCTTTAAGATTTAAATTTTTTTATTATATTTTATTATCAAATAATAACATAAATTATATTTTAATAGTGACATATAATATACTATTAGAATTTAAGACTGTAAAATTATTTAAAATTATTTTATTTTAATTTTTTAAATTTTAAAAATATTAATTTATTAAAAATGTAATTTTGATTAAATAAAATATATATTTATTTGCGCATTACAAAAATTTATATTTAATCAAGGGAAAATTGCACTCACTTCCCATGAGGTTTGCCTAAATAACAAAGACCTCCCCTCTAGTTTTTTAAATGCAGTCACCTCCCTTTCCTAAAGCAGAATGATAAAAAAACTCATAGTTGTGGATATTCGTAGATATACCAGCGATGAATACCCGCATATTTATTAAATGAATGAAGATGGATATTATACTACTCGTCCCGCGAGTAGCCGCACACTCACGTATATATAAATTGTCATTATTTAATTATTTATTATTAAATTTTCATTTTATGAAATAATTTTTTATATATTTATGTTACTTTAAATTAATTAATTTGTTTATTTTTTGTAATTTTAAATTAATTAATTTATTCCTTAAAATATTATAATATTAAATAGATATTTAATTATTGCCAATTTAATCATAATTACAATAATGATTTAATTTGTCAAAAAAAGAAACAATAATGATTTATAAATTAATAGTTTAACCGATATAATAAGTGATTTAATTTTTGAAAATGAGATTAGGATTACATATTCATTACCTTTTCGATCACATATCAGCCATTATAAATTAATTAATTAATATCTTTACGAATTGAAAATCACACATCCGATATTAAAAACGTTAATTTATAATCGTGATGTGACGAGGCAATGGCATGGAGGGTGAGGGACCCAGATAGTGCGATTATTATGTGATGATAATAGAAAAACGTCAAAACAAAACAAAACAAACAAGGCCGCATTATCATATCATATATATCTATCTTCTTCTCTAGGCCTGTCCTGTCTTAGATTACAATAAGATACCTCTCTGACTATCATTCAAACTTTGACTGTGATCCCACCCATACATCCTCTTTTCACGCCTTTCCCAAATACAATTAGTTGCAATGCAATGCACCCACTCAGCTCGCCTTGCCTTTGGCTTTGGCTTACCCTACCTAGCTAAGTTTTTCTACCAAAAAACAAAAACATTAATATTAGTATTAATATATACATGACTAATAGTGGATGTAATTATAGAGAAATAATAAAAGTGATAGAAAAAGACTTCATTGAATTATTAATGATCATGAATATAAATATATATATATATATAGAAGATTTGAATTTAAAATTTTAAATTTAAAAAATAAAATATATAGAATCTGATTGTTACAAGAAGATAAAATTCTCTGATGATGAGAATAATTATCTTATTCGATTTGTAATAATTAATTTGTTTTTTATAGAAAAAAGAATAATATTAAAATAATTAATTAATTAATTTTTCTTTCCTTTTCTGTTCTTCTTATTTAATTTTTTAATTTAATTCACTTATTAATACTAATACATAGCTGAATAAATAATAAATTCTTTTATATCAAGATTTTATTATGCAAATTATTTGTATTGATTATTCTCTTTATAAATTTCAATAAATTTACACCTATTTAATACTCATATAGAGAAACATAAATATAAAAATTTAATACAAGAAAATCTATTTTAAGAAAAAAATAAAGAAAATTAGGGAAGCATAAAGGTTTTGTATGGTAAGAGCCGAGCTGTATGACAGGGAAGGAGAGAGAGCCCACATGGAACTGAATGACCCTTTCATTCAGCTTCTAAACCGAACGTGTGGCTCTTTTATTTATATATAAACCTTTCCAATAACCACCACCACCTCCTTCTCCAACATAACAAAAACACTCTTCTTTCATCTTATATTCTCCTCCATGGCAGATCCTCAGAGAAACAATAGCCGTCATCAACCCAGCCGTTTGCAGAGACGTGCGCCCTCTTCCTTGCAGATAAACCGCGCCGTCGACTGGAACGTCGCTATCCCCTTGCTTTCGCCGTTGGCCTCGTCGCCTCCGCCGCAGATGCAGGAGATGAAACCGCCGCAGGAGCCGCCGCAGCGACACACCGCCGAGCCGGAGAAGGTCGTTGTGTCGTTCAAGAATTGGCAGCACCCGGCGGCTCCGTTCTGTTACGAGCCGGCTCCGATTGTGCCGCCGTTCGTTCCCGTGTAGATACTAGAATCAAGAACACAGAGGAGGAACAGGAGAGTTATTAGGATGTGATCTGATGGTTGTTAATTAGTGAGGATGAAGATCTAACGGTGGATCTTGCCTTTGTTTATTTTTGTTGGGGAAAGGTTTTAACCGATTTTGCACACGAGGCATATGAATATATGAACATAGCCTTGATGTGTTTCTCTTCTTAATTTTTTTTTTTTGGCTTTTCCCCATTTTTTTTGCTTATTATTTTGGGGCTTTAATTAAATAACTCCATAGGAATATGTAACTTATTTGGACAAAAGAAAAAAAGAAAAGAAAAAGAATTGAGCCTTTGCTCAATCTGTTCCTCTCTTTCTCTCTCGGATTGTGCATACAATTTCAAGCATATATAGTTGTTAACTTGTTATTAATCTTCTATGAATTTGTGTGTGGATGTGAGTGGCTCAAGATTTTAACATGGGGATTCATTCATGTGCTGATCCTATCTTTCTGTCTTTCATCATGATCATATTTATTATTTTTGCCGTAGATTTATGAAATTGTGTTACATTTTGAGAATTTTAGATGGATTATATTTGACATTGAGAGGGTACTTATATTTAGCTTCCTTTGGCATAGAAAGCATGAACAATTTCAATGATTTTTTGGCGCATTATTGAACCTTTCTTGGTGTAACCCCCCAAAGTGTGCAACAATTGAAGGATAGCTTTGAGTACTCTGAGTCTGAACATTCCTGATTCTCTCCCAAATCTCAAGTAATTGTAAACCTTTAGAATTTTTTTTTTTGCTTTTTGGGATTAAAGGTAAGTGTAACCAAATGTAGAGAAGAATAGTAACAAAGTGATGTCAATAGGATTTCAACTCAAATCTTGATCAATCAATCCACAAAAGAAAAGAACTTGGTGCTACTTGAAGGCTCTACATGAAAATGTAGCTGGTGTCTGTCTATGCACAGGGACAGAAAATGACCTTCACGTAACAACCGATATAACGAGATTTGCCAGTTGCTCATTGCTGAATAGCAATGCAACTAGAGGGCAGGGCCACTTTTGATGCAGAACAGCTCAGCAGCCAAGCATGCTGACACCTATTTATGTCATCTTCTTTGTGCAAACAGCACATGTGGTGTTCAGAACAGGAATGATACAAGAAATATCTAACCCCCACATGTTGAGAGGACACAAAAATTGGTAATGCTAACCACATAATTCTTGCTTCTATCATCAAAACTAAGCATGATTTTACAGATTGCCCATCTATTATTCTATTTCATTTTTTTATTTTAATGTGAAATGTCCTGCTTTTGTAAACTCAGATGAATTCCTCTGTATAGTCCCATATAATTACTGAATTTGGAAGTTATGTATTTACTAGGACACAAAACAATTTGTGAAGAGTGATATAATGTTCTAATACAATGTTTAGGCTTAGGCATCTGATTTGGTTGGAGTGTTCTGTTTTTTTTTTTCAATGACTTGCAAATTTTTTGGGGGACCACATTTTGAAAGTTATGTTGAGTGTAATTTTGCACTGCAAAATTATGTTTAGATGTTTATCAAATAAATAAACTTGTTTTATTCTATGAGTAAACACCTGTTTTCGATTTTTCAAGGATATATGTGATAAGTATTACATTATTCATTTACCAATGATATAGAATTGGTCTTTTATTAATAATTAATTAATGTTATCAATTTTATCTTGCAAAAGCTAATTTCATATCATTTTAAGAACAGTATTTGATGGAATATAACTATATATAAAAGACAAATATCTTAGAAAAATCCATCTGATTTATTTATAAATGAGAGATCACCAATGTAATGCTGCATATATCATTAGGATCAAAATGGGCGCTTATTTTGATTTGATTCTGTGGCAGATATGTTATTACATTAGTTACTTTCATTTATGGTAATCAAATTATCAAAAAGCTGTTTTGACATTGGGAATGATTTGCTGTTAAGTTTTGTTTGATACTTTGCTGTTGATTATTGATTCTTTGCATGGTTAGGTTTAAAGTAATTTTCTATACAAAATATACTAAAGGGGTCATATGTAAGAAGTGGGGTAAAGAGTGGTAGTCATATATATATCCTGTGAAACTTTGAAATGGGGAATAAGATAACTTGCTTGATTCAGATTACAGAACTTAGAAATGCATGCACCACAGACTTGTAATATGCTTAAGTTGATGCTTCTACCATCACTTCTTTATCAAAGGAGTCATAGCTTTTACTTTTACGATTTTATTTTTTTATCTCAGCTCTAAAGCATTAGAACTATTCATTAATAAAATAAAATATTGTTAACCCTACATCACCGGAATTTAGTTTATACAGATATGAATTTAGGAATCATAAGCTAAGAGAATATGAGATTTGGATCTCATATAAAATATGAAAGAGGTCAAATAGGCAAGAAAAATAAACAATTAACTATGTGTGTTGAAAATTCGTTCAACAAAAAGAAAAAAAAAAAGGAATTTAGGAATCAGGTGCAGCTTATCTACTTGACCCTCTTTTCAATGTTTTATATTATTTATGTATTTATGATAATTTTCTAATAAAATCACTAATAGCAATAAAAACTAATCTTTTTTTTATCGAAGAATTCATATTATTCACATCTTTGAATGTAATTTTTATCACTCTCTACCTGATTAAGATGATATATTGTATGACAACAAAAGAGATTGCAATAGTAAAGGAGGGAAAAGAGGAATAGACGATTATAAAAACAATTTTTTAACACGTGTAACATTGCACATGATAATAAATCAAAAGTGAAAATGTTTTATTAAAAAATGTAGCATTTAATATTATCAATGCATTGAATGTTGTAATAATTGCATTTTCCAATAAAACCTTTACACTTTTATTTTTTATTTTTTGGTAACAGGGCAAAGAAGCAAAGAACAAACAGAAGAAAAAGAGTTACACACGAGGAAAGCAAACTCCTTGAGCATCCGCCTGCAGGAGAAGAGAAATCCCAACAGGGGGATCTGCTAAATTAACCAGAGTAAGCTCACTTGTTATCACCATTTTAGCCATGAAATCTGCACAATGATTGCCCTCCCTCAGAGTATGATCCAGAGAAACAATCCAGTCCCTACTCAAGAACTCTTTGATTAGCCCAATAAGAGTGGCTAGTTGATGAAAGTTAGAAACTCCCTACTCAATACATTTAACTGCTAGCTTGGAATCAGTCATGCACTTGATATTGCGCAGATTTATGTTCCAGCAGATGCGTAGACCCTCTAGTATAGCTATCAACTCTGCTTCAAGGATATCCACATCCTTCAGGGCCCATAATATCCTCCCAACCACCTGCCATCCCGTGTACGAATAATCCCACCAAAGCCAGCTCCAATGTCAGAAACACTCCCATCAGTGTTAAGAGCAAACTGATTGTGACTAGGGGGTTTCCACTTTTAATTTATTATCTTGTGCAATATTACACGTGTTAAAAAAACGTTATGAAAATTAAGGCAATTCTTATGGCCCGTTTGTTTTAAATTTGCACAGTAGAAAACCATGGTTTTGCAGAATTGATTTTAAATCACTTCCATCTAACGTACTTCGTAAAACGTGCATCATCCATATCAACTATTCATTTTTAGAATCAATTATACTCAACTGTAAACCAAACAGACATTTAGTGTTCAACTTTCTTTGCAAAGATGGAAAAAAGAAATTAAAGAAAACAGGGTAACCGGTAAAAAAAGTTATACCTCAAGATTCAGAAATGCTAGCTGCTGATATGCAAAGCAATATTTCATGGTTTTTTTTTCTTTTGTCCTTTTGCATTTCTGCTATGGAGTGAGCAATAGTTTCCGGTGAGTAGTTGATCGCCCATGGTGGTCAACGTTAGAATTCGACGGGATTGTATCTGCAAAGGTACTCCAACACTCAAGTTAGATTGTGCAACAAGTAGCGGATTTTTATCGTATGTAAGCGTACCTGAATTCGGACATCACAATTACATTTATAGGATGATATTGGCGAGAAATTTTGTTGACCAATTATAACAGATATCGGGCTTGACTCCAGTTTTATGTTTTTCGTTTAAGATATAGGAGGAGGAAAAATCTTTGAATTTTCATTTAAAAACATCTTTGAGGAGCTTTAACTGTGACTAAGCTCCGAATAGCATTACCCTGGTAATATGGGATGCCTATGGTGAAAACCAAAAAAAGTAACTCAGAAAAGAGCTTGCTGCAACTATTTCAGCATGCAAGTGTAGGTTAAGAGAAGGATACCTGCACTAGGAAAAGAATGAGTTTACTTCAAGTTTTTAAATTGAGTTCTGAGAATATAGAGGGGAGAAAACAAACAAACTTTGCATCATTCTTCATTGAAAGAACCAGAGAGTAAGAAATGAGATAAGAAGCAAAAGATACTACCCGTAGATGAGAAGAGAAACCTGGTTCCAAACAGTGTTCAACAGAGGAGATGAGAAAGGTGATTCAGAAGATATGAACAAGAAGAAAGTTGTGTGGCTCGTGCTCGCCCAATTTCAAACAGTGTAGTTATGAATTGAATAGTAATCAGTTTATTAATAAATAAACAATAAGAATAATAATCATTGTGATAAGAAAGACCAGTGAGGGCGCTTCCACAGTAATTTTGAGGGCGCTTGTCAATGCCCTCTTATTTCACGCTCTCGTAGGTACGAAAAGAAGAGGGCATTTACAATACGCCGTAAAAATAAAACAGTTAAGGGTGCTTCCTCGATGAAAGCGTCCTTCCATTTTTTTAAATATGTATCAAGTGAGGGTGATTAACAAGGAGGAATCTCCCATACTAAAAGTCCAGTACTGAGAATACTTTTTAAAGTGACTTATGAATTACTGGCGGTCTAAAGCCGTTATTAAATGCTTATATTTGTAAAATTATACATTGCTAGCGGCCAGTGACCGCCACAAACTGCATATATTTGTAAATTGTGCATTATTGGGGGTCGTTGACCGCTATAAATGCATCTGAAACGGTTCTCATATATTAAATATAATACATCAACATCTTGAGATACAAGTCAAGCTACATGTGAGGTAACTACAAATTAAATGATTTAAAGTAAAGGGAGACAACATCACTATAAAAAAACTTTAGACCAATTTACATATAGTATCACATTGGTCTTCTGATCAGCTACCATCAAAGCAAAAACCTAAACTTGCAATCGTTTTGCACCGTTTAAGGAGATCCCTTCAATAGAGAATCGAAAGCCATATCAATTAAAGAAAATTGACAAAACAAGCACAGGCAGGATATAATGATTCTAAACTTTGAGAATTTGGAAATGATAGAGACTAAAAACAAAAGTATCATTCTAGTCAACTTTAAGTATTTTACTCCATATTATAAAGGGTTTCGAATAGAAGAAGGATAAATAAGCAATGAAGCATGCATTAAAGCATTATGGCCAATGCTTCTCACAAAACCTGTAGGTGTGAAGTGATTTGGTGCAATGCCCAACTAAACAGAAGTTGTGGCCAATGCATCTCATATATTTTTTAAAGTTTGTAGGTGTGAGGTAATTTGGTGCATTGCCCAACTAAACAGAAGTCCACCATCATAATTTTCATCACTTCATGAAGTCTGTAGCTCTCTCTCTCTCTCTATCTGAGGAACCTGATCTCTTCATCAAAATTTTCAATCTCTAATCTCTTGATCAATCTCTCTCAAATCCTAGTTCTATTTCTCTAAATCTCACCGAACCATAGCTTGTGCTCTTTCTTTCGATTTCTTTATTTCTCTCGATTTGGTTCGCTCCCGATTTTACTTTCCCTCGATCTTTTTCTTCCATCACTTTTTCTAATGGGTGACTTGTTTTCTCTTCTTTGTTGCAGGTTTTGTCTTTAGTTCTTTCAAATTCATTGGGTATTTGAACCACATCAGTTGAGAGAGCTAGGTTTCAGTTCTAGGTTTTTGCATTTGTTGAAGCGCATCAGGTATGTTTCTTTACTTTTCAAATAGATAGGTCAGTTGGTTCTATTTGTAAATATGCAGTGTTTGTTTGTTTAGGTAGATATAGAGATTTGCATTCACATGGCTATACTTGGTTAAGATGATATATTATATGACAGCAAAAGAGATTGGAATAGTTAGGGAGGAATAGACGATGATGAAAATTAAGGCAATTGTTAATGTTGAACTTTCTCTACAAAGATGAAAAAAGAAATTAAAGAAAACAGGGCAATCGGTAAAAAATAAAGTAATACCTAGCTTAAGATTCAGAAATGCTAGTTGTTGATACGCAAAGCAATATTCCTTGGCTTTCTTTTTCTCTTTTGTACTTTTGCATTTCTATGTATGCACGGGGTTTTAAATAATTTCTTGCTCAATGCTCATTTGATCATGTCACGCGTTATCCTATTTCGTCAATGTAACCACCTCCTTAATTGACATGAAACATATTGAGTTGTAACTATACTGTGAAATTCCTTAAACTGATGGGCGAGAATATAATTTGCCAAGATTGTGACTTGAGCTAAGATCATTCCAAGAAGATTTTGCTCTATATATGTTAACGTTTTTTAATATTTGAAAACCTTACCAAACTAAATAAGTTCCATATTACTTGGATAGCTAGGAAGCATCTAATTAACTCGTGTTTTGAGTTTGTAAAGATGTTTGTGATGCAAATTAAATCCTACACGTGCTTCCAAAGTGGGTTCCATGTATTCATTCATCCAGTGGTGATTATGCATGAAATTTTTCCAAGGACATAAAAGAATTTTTCCGTGTAAGTTAGAAACACTAACTAGAAAAAAGGTTTTATGTATAAACAATAATTCCTCTTCTTTTTGTTTTGTTGTTGAGTCCTAGCACGTTACTTTCATGGCAGAAGGGGTTCATTCATGTCTGCGCTAGCTATTCAAAGGAAAAAAAAAAAGAGATTGAGATTCAAATTTAGAAATATTCTGAAGGCATTAACAAACTAAGGTCAAATATTTCGGTGTTGGAAAGTTAAAAGAACACACACACACACACACACACATATATATATATTCAATTCATCAAATATACTATCCCTAAAATTGTTGTCACATTTGGACTAATAATTAGCTAGCCAATCAATTTGCACTCGAAAAGTTTGATCAGGTTTCTTCTTTTATTTATATTTTTGGTCAATCTGATCAGGTTTCTTCGCACAGTAGATGTGACTGCGTCCTAACAATGGGCTAATTATCTTAAAAATACATCTTATTATATATAGCTCGAAGTGGACTGCGATATATAATTGGCTTTTGCCTATGTGGGGCAATTTTTGTGTGCTCGAGCTTTTATATATGAGTATGGGCTGTGTTAATTAGAAAAATGCTCAATTGTGAGCTCTAATACATTTTTTTTTTCAAAATCATGGCAATTGTAAGAGAAATATTGAGAGAGAGAAAATTGCATCCAAGTTGGGTTCTTGGATCGTGAAAGACACTTGACCCAGTCGGTGATTTTTGCGAAATAAAATTTCAACGAGAAATGATTATATGATGACTCTCTAGAATCATAAACAACCTGTACATCAATTTAATCTTTTTTCTGAATTTTTTCTTCTTTTGGGGGCATAATTTATCAGCAACTGCAACAGTCAAGAGCACATGTGTGACTTTGCTAGTCTTGGCAAAATGTTTTAGAATAAAGAGTTCAACAAGGATATTGGTATATGCATTTGTACGTCTTATATAACATGTATATGTCTCAACAAGAGCTAGCTCTGAAAGAAACCTCTGTATCAATCAAATTAAGGAATGCATTTTGCAATCATATATATAGATTTTTTTTTAAAAAATTTATAACACAAGCTCCTTTTAAAATGTTTAAGACGTCCCTTCAATATTTTGCATGATCCTTCTTTGAATTTTCTTATCAAAGGATAAGGCTATATATATGTGTAGGTAAATACGTGTGTGACAAGTTGTTGCCCATAGTCAGTTGAGCCTAAAAATTGAAGAAACAGAAAGCCTAAGACACATAGATGTACGTTGTCCATAAGGGTTGATTCGCAATATACATAACCTCCCAATATGTAACAGACCTTCCTGGATGTACTGAGATATCAGAATGATAGTAATTGCTAGGAAGGTAAAGCAGCAGAGGAGAGAAGAAAAAGTGGCATTACGGTTTTTTAGTGTGTAAAATAGAAAGTAAGTAAAGAAGTCAGAAAATTGATAGGTTAAAAGTATCTGAAATTTGAATTCTGAAAATACTTTAAAATTTAATTCGAAAATCAGATAAGGATGAAAACCAAAGCTCATTTCAGATAAGACCAAAAAAATAGGGTTAAGGATAGGATAAGTAACGAATAGTGGTTACCAGAAAAATAGCCAGAAGCTCAAGTCAAATCCGAAATTAAAAAAATGGAGCAAAAGTAAAAAGCATGTAAGGCCCAATATTATCACGTGGAGGAAAGGCAAATCCACCGATTTGCATTGAACCAAACTATCAAGGCTTGTTCTCATGCACGCCGGCCTAAGCTTACACAAGTTGTTGTAAGGTCCAATCACATTATAATATATAAGCACTCAACCATGTTCTACTCCAAGCAATGCGGGACATTTGTTTTAGAAAGGTTCTAAACTACACTAAAAACTCACAACAATCCCCCACATATTTCAAAACATTTTCAAAATAAAGAAAGATAGAAGGAAACTACTCTTGGTTACTACATGAATGTCAATGCGTCGAATCTGGTGTCTTTTAGACTATGAACCATACATAGACTAGTAGGACTTAACATAGAAGTGAATAGATAAACCAGTACAAAGTTAATTTTATTGTTCACGGTATAAAACTTTAAAAACAATAAACAAAATGAAAACAGAGTAATGTTTTTATAATTAAAATTGAAAATATTTTTATAATTAAAACTAAAAAATAAAAATGGAAACAAAATATTTTTGAAAATAAATGGCCCTTATTTTCACTGTTTAAAACTTTGAAGATAGAAAAAATGGAAACATTGTGATATTTTAATAATCAAAATTAAAATTATTTTTATTATTAAAACAAAAAATAGAAAATATTTTCTAAAAACAAATAATCCCTAAAGAAATAGAAAATGCAGCTTAGAAAACAACTTAGAAGCAATGAGAAATTAGTAAAAATAGTCAGAGAATAGAATAAATATTGAAGTAAATTTGTTTTGGTCAAGAAGTAATTTATTTAATTGAGTTATTATTTTTCCTTTTTCTCTTGACATCAGTTACTATTGTTGTTTCTATTTCATTTTTTTGGGTCAACAATATCTATTTCATTGCAATAATCGACTTGTCCTGATGGTTCAGCAGTTGTACCAAGAAGTTGCAATTATGGGTCAGCCCAGTAAAAACAAACCCAAGCCCACAATATTTGCGGATGGATTGGCGACTGCTTGCCATAATAATCGGCCACGAATTCGACCACAAAAAAGGGGCCAAGCAGGCTGGATCCGATCACAAACATGATCCATCATCTTTTGTGAGATTTGAGTGAGAGTCATTGACCAAAAAAAAGAGTGAGAGTCTAAGATAGAGATGTTAGGTGTAGGCTCTGACGAAAAAAAAAAAAGAGATAGAGATTGCTCTGTTTGGCAAAAATTGATGATAAGCTAATTAATAGATGAAAAATTAGTTGAAAGTTGAAAAATTAATTGATAACTAAAGCTTGAAAGTTGAAAAATTAGCAGATTAGCTTATTGAATTAGAAGTGTATGTTAAAATTAATAGTTAAAGTAACTTATGAATGTAAATGATATAAAAGATGTATTTATATGATATTTTCTTATAAACATTTTTAATTTTACTTAATAAATAAAAAATGTTTTTGGATTATAGATTTTTTTAGTTAATTTTAAATTCTTATAATATTTTATTGAAAAAATGTGTTGAGCCATATTAATTATTAAATGTTAAATCTTCTTTAAATAAGCACATTAACCTTAAATTTATTCCAGTTAATCCTTAGACTTCAACTGTTATTATAACGTGTCCGTTTGTTTTAAATTTCAACAGTACAAGACCTTTGCATAATTGATTTTAAACTACTTCCGCCCAACGTACTTCGTAAAGTGTGCATCATCTATTTTAATCATTCATTTCTAGAATCAATTCTACTCAACGGTAAACCAAACGGGTCATAAGTCATTTTGTTGAATTGAAATGAATAGTAAATGAATTCCATCTACATCTTATGGAATCTAAATTATTGATTCATATTTTCTGTTTTAAAAAATTACATTATTTAATTTTAAATTTTTAAATTGATAAAATAAGTAAAATGCAAAAAGTTTGTGTCTTACTTTTATTAATTTAATAATTTTTTAAAAAAATAAATGATGTGATTTTAAAATAAAATACACCAAATTATATTGATATAATGAGATTTTATTAAAATATTGAGGATAGAAATAGAAAAAGAAAGCTATAAGCTCAAATTCTAGAAAAACGCTATAAGCTATCAAAATAATTTTTTTTACTAAACACATGTAATTTGGTCAAATAAAATTTTAAATTAGTCAAATACGCTATAAATTAATATATTTATTTTGTCAAACACACACAGCTAGTGTTATTGAAGCTACAAGATTTGAAAATAGTAATGGAGCTATTGAAGCCAAAAAGCTATTGGATAACTTGTTATGATAATACTCATAATAGTAGGAGTTCAAGTATTAATTGGGATGAAATGAAAGTTGAAAATATTTATTTGTAAAGGTAATGAAGTTTAGGGTGGTTGAAAAAATATATTCCTTCCGGTACTAATTATAATTTATAAGAATTTTTTAACTTCTTCACACGAATTAAGAAAGTTAGTTAATTTAGTTTATTGCAATAAATTTGTCATGAATATGTATCATAATTCATAAAGTACTCATGAATTTATTGAGACCCAATATCTTTCTCTTTTTTCTTAACTACTCAACTGTATCATACTCTCTCTACTAATTAATTACTCACCTACCTCCACTAATGGGGTATTTTGTCAAAAAGTAATTAATGCATGAGCCAATATGAAAATGTTCTTATAAAAAGGACCAAGACCCACCCTACAAAGGTTCTTATAAATAGGACCGGATGGAGTATCATTCATGTTGTAACTTTATCCAATAATTTAAGATATTTCCAACATAAAATTATGGCGCAAAAAAAAGAGTAATACTCTCTCCATCCTATTTTATTTTGACGTTTTGGTAAAATAAATTTGTCCTAATTTAATTGTCGTTTTCTAATACCAATATACCATTAAATGACTTTTTTCAATTCCACCCTTATCAATTAATTCATGTATATTTTTTGAATGATGTGTTTTTAATATGAGAGATAAGGTGTATATAGTAGAGAATTAGTTTATAGCTTTTATAAAACTTAAAATATTAATGATATTTCTTAATTCCTGTGTCACAACCTTAAAAGTCAAGTAAAATGAGACGGAAGGAGTAAACCAATTAAATTTGACTATAAAATCACTATGCCAAAAAATGTCTTCAAGGGCGCTCCCGTGCAACATTAAAGGACGCTTCCGTGCGCACTAATAGAATCTGCTCTTGTTTGGTCATTAAAAGGAGGACGTGCAGAGAAGCGCCCTGACAGAAGCCAAAAGAGGGCGCTAAAAAAAACCATGGAAGCGCCCTCTTTGGAGCGCCTTGTATTCCAGAGAATTAGAAAAAAAATAAAGGAGGGCGCTCCTGGGAGCGCCCTTTACTCCAGAGAATTTAAAAAAAAAATCATGCTGGGCAAAAAAAATAAAGGAGGGCGCTCCAGGGAGCGTCCTCTATTGCAGGGCAAAAAAAATATAACCACCAGAAAAGAGGGCGCTCATTGGAGCGCCCTGGAATTACAAAATTAAAAAAAAACCTGGGAACGAGGGCGCGCAGATGGAGCGCCCTCTATTTTACCTGTAAGGGCGCTCCCGCCCAAATTTTGGAGTGCCCTCATTTTAAAACGATCATTTTAGACGCTAACCAACACGGGAGCGCCCTAAAGACAGTGCTCTAATATCCTAAAATTGGCGTAGTGAATAACAGTAAAATACAAAATATCATCTTATCTTAAAAGAGAAAAGTATTACAATATATATGTATAATGTATAATATTAAAAAAATATAAAAAAAATTCAAGGACAATTATTACAATATAATTCTCATTCTAAAGAGTTTTAAGAGCAAATTGAATTTCATTTAACTTTAAAGGTGTACATTTGATGTGAGCATAAGAGTTTAAAATACAAATAATTATGATAAAATGTTATGTCATCATATTACCAGCGAGCACGTGCATGGATCAATAGGTAAGGGGTTGTTCCAGCGTAGCTAGTGGTCTCGAGTTCGAGCCCCGAGTATGCAGATGTGTTAAATACTCGGAGGGAAAGCTTTGTCATCCATAAAGATCCTACCTGGCTCGAACAAAATTGTTTTCCGTAGAGGATACCTGTGGTCTTGAAAAAAAAGATGTTATGCCATCATTAATTCCAACAAGCTCTTAATGGACGGTGAAAGGAGAAATAAAATGGACAAATAAATAAAAATAATTTGTAGTCTCTCAAAATATACAGATAAAATTCAAGCCTAATTATTGACATGTTATATATATCATGCAAGTATATATAAAAAACCTGCAACACATTTAATCTAAGAGTTTAATATATATACACTGTTAGTGTAAAGAAATTTTACATAGACATTCAATGATGTGTTGCCACATCATTTACTGAATTTAATAACACATGTGGTATCACATTCATTAAATGATGTGGCGGCACTCTATTGAATGTCTGTGTGAAATTTCTTTACACTGATAGTGTACATTAATTAAATCCTTAATCTAAACCCACCAAATATATTATACACTAACTCTCTTCATATGGTTTTTTTTACTAACTACTCTTCTTTTTGTTGATAGAAGTTTTCTCACATATTCTGAAATAGAATGCTACTAGTATATATCATATTATTTCTAACATACTGTTTTACCTATTTTTTTTACTATTAAAGTTCATCTTCTAAAATATTAGCTTTTAAAATTAATACATATTTATGAGGTAATTAAAATAATTATTTAAACTATACTAATAATAAAAGGATGAGATAAATATGTTTTTAGTCTTGAAGTATGGTTTGGATTTTATTTTATTCTCTTGTTGGTTTGAGTCCCTTATATTTTAATATCACGTAAGTTTAATATTCTGAAATAGAATGCTAGTATATATCATATTATTTCTAACATACTATTTGATCCGGACCAATCCGAGGTAGCCTTCCCAAATCAAGGTGAGCCGAGGCCCAACAAGATGTAACCCCTAAGAGTCAGTCCGAGACGAAGCCTCGAAGCCTCGGCTCGAAGTACGACTGGTCCGGCCAAAGACAGATTCCTCCACCCTGACAAATTAGATGAGGTGATGATGGCCCAACCGAGATCTCCTTAGGCCCCGGACCTAGGCGAGATATCCTAAGCCTACGACCCCGAAACCTATTTATCCTACACCCCACACCTAGGCTACCTACCAAGTCTCATCGCATTTAATGCGCCCATGCCACCCTTGATAAAGCTATTGATACTGACACACGCCACCCTGATTTGCGGCCATAGCAGGGGGATTACGGTGGAGGCGTGCCTGCGCCTCCTGCCTATGACACCTATGCTCCCTTCTGCCAGGACAGGGAACGACTATATAAGGAGACCATCCCTCACAAGAGAAAGGTAACCCTTTGACCCATTACTCACACTCTCTCATTCTCCTCCCTGACTTGAGCGTCGGAGTGCCTCTGCAGGTACCCTCGCCGCGCACCTCCGCACCAGAACCATCACCAGAGCAATCTCAAGACAACCCAAACACCTCAGACCACCTTTTGTAATCTCGGCTATGATCACTGTTTAACCTTTTTTTTACTATTAAAGTTCATTTTCTAAAATATTAGCTTTTAAAATTAATACATATTTATGAGATAATTAAAATAATTATTTAAACTATACCAATAATAAAAGGATGAGATAAATATGTTTGTAGTCCCGAAGTATGGTATGAATTTGATTTTAGTCCCCTGTTGGTTTGAGTCCTTTATGTTTTAATATCATGTAAGTTTAGTCTCTCCCATTAATACTGTCAATTTTGACGCCGACGTGACAAACAAATTTATGTGTCAGTTTATCCAGTCACTTTTAATGAAAAATTATTAAGGATTTAAGGTTTAGGAGATGAACTAAACTTAATTAATTTCAGAATATAAGAAACTAAAACTAACCATTTTAAAATTTATGGAATAAAACCAAATTTAAAGGATTAAAAATATATTTAAACCTAACAAATCCCTAACCTAAAACGAATATGTTACTTTACTTATCAACCATAAAGCACCTAGTATACCGAAAGTTTACTCTTGCAATATTGGCTGCTTGTTTTGTCCACCAACTTGTTGCAAGTGTAGCAGTTGTTTTAGAATAACATGAAATTTATTTGGTTAGTTATGACAGAACTGTATTGACCTCAACCAATCCGACGTTAATGGGTTGTCTGTGCAGTTGGATATAAAGGACCAAAGAAATTAAATGTAGATTTATTTATTACTCCTTGTTATTGTTAAAGCAGAAGTCAAAATTTTCATCAGTCAAAGATACTTTTTCGTTGCTTCCCATTTCCCTGGGTTAGGCCGCTAGGGGAATGAAGTTAGTACTACATAAAAAATTCTAGGATTATAATTAACCACTTTACAAGAGTCAATACGTTTGAAAAAATTATTAACTTTTAATTTTTTTTCTTGGAGGGGCTTTTAACTTTTAAAATTTTAAAAGTTGCTCAAGAGTACTTAAAGATATTAAGGAATAGTTAATATTCTTCATTAATTAACTACATGCATTTATCTAGGTTCAGTTTTGATACAACTTCTGCAAAATAACTTTTAGAGGAAAAAATAGAATAATCAATGAGATAAGATGAATTTAACTTTTCTATAAGTTAAATTAATTATTTATGGAGAAGTAAAATGAGAGAGTATGAAGAAGGTGAACTACAAAGATTAATTTTTACTTATGGAGAAGTCAAATTCACTTGAACTCTTTGATTTATTCTCTTTTTTCCTCTAGAAGTTCTTTTCTAGAAATTATATCCAAACTGAGTCTTAATAAGTAGTATTAAAATTTTCTGTTTTTAATTAGTTTTAGTTTTTATTCCTTCAATTAGTGCATTAAAAGTACTTGTAGGCATACCCAAATAAAAATCATTTTGTTAATGATCCTCTGTAGCGCCTTATCATTTTGCCATCCTTAAGCCTTGAATTTTTTGCTTGTGGGATATTTATATTCAATACCTCTGTGTGGAGTAAAATTAACTATTACTTAAAATTGATTCTAGAAATCAAATGTTGAAATTAATAATGTACATTTTATGAAAAACATTGAACGAAAATAATTTAAAATTAATTGATACAGTTGTAGAACTCTAAAGGATGAAACAGAGCATGCCTAATGCTCCTAATTGCATGCCTAATAAAAATAGAGTATGGCTTTACAAAGTAAAAAATTATGTGTCATATCCTTTCGGTGTCTTTCTTATCAATCTGACTATTATGCAAACCACCATGTATATATGCCACTCCTATAAATTGAGTTAATTGTAATATGTTTAATAATCAAATACAATTGAGTGTTTTAATATAAAGTGAGAGAGTTCTCTCTTTTTTTAGGCTTTCGAGCCATTAATTTTATGAAACAATGATTTTGCACTATTAAAACGGTAAAGTAAACTGAATCATACTAATGTAACTCATCAATATTGATAAGTTTCTAACTTCAAAGTCTTCAAAATTTGGCTGGACTATTAGTGATAGAATGACAACTTGTAATTTTTAAAAGTTAACAATATTTCACAAACTTTAATATTTTTATGCATAACTTTAAAGTGATAGTTTATTTAAAATAAAAATAATGTATAATTAAGAGTGTGTTTGGTAAAATTAGTTGAAAAGTTTGGTTGACACTTGAAAGTTAAAAAATTAACTGATTAAATTAAAAATGTTTGATAAAACTAAATATTGAACTACCTAAAAATAGTAAAATAACACATAAGGACATACTTATTTATTAAAAAATGATGAATGGAAATTGTTAATGAATAAAATTAAATTATAATAATTTTTCAGTTGCTAGCTGAGAAAAGGAGATTTTTCTAAAAAAAATTAACTCAAATAACTTTTAAAAAAACTAGTAAAAAACTAATAGTAATTACCTAAACAAAAAGTACCTTACAAACATCAGTATACCAAATACACTCTAAGTAAATAGAAGTGAACTTTCACAATTGACACGGTATTAATAATGAAAGCTATTATTATGTCCACAAAACGCAATTTAAAATCTTACAAAAGCTTAAAATAAAAAAGTAGGCTTATAATATATTTTTTGTCCCTATACTTTTATAAATGGGTGATTTTGGTCCCCTAATTTTAATTGCTCAATTTTGATCCCCATACTTTTGTAAATAGGAGATTTTGGTCCCCATAGTTTTAATTGCTCAATTTTGGTCCCTCTTCTTTAAAAATTGAACAAATTTAATCCTACTGTTAGCCTCCCATTAAATATATATTTAGCAGAGTTTGTTGACATGAATTTAATTGTGACGTGTAAACTATCACGTGACAAAGATTATTATTTAATTTTATCTTTTAATATTTTTAAACAAAAAATTAGAAATTTAAAACAATAAGAAAACAATATAAAAAACAAAATCTCACTACCACACTCTAATTTCCTAAAAAAAATAAAGCAAATACAAGTCCAAAAATTAAAACAATTGCAGGTCTACTTCAAGTTATCAACCAAACGAACTGGAAATCTCATTCGACCATGAAATGAAATTTAAAATGAAACCAAAAGCGAACTGAAATCTGCAAGCTTTGATTTTTCGTTTAAAAAAATTAAGAGATAAAATTAAATAATAATATTTATCACGTGATAGTTTACACCTCACAAAATTAAATCCATATCAGAAAACTCTGCTAAATATTTAATGAGAGACTAACGGTAGGATTAAATTTATTAATTTTTAAAGAAGAGAGACTAAAATTGAACAATTAAAACTAGGGGACTAAAATCACCCATTTACAAAAGTATATGGACCAAAATTGAACAATTAAAACTAAGCGGACCAAAATCACTCATTTACAAAAGTATAGGGATAAAAAATGTATTTAAGCCAAGTAGACTATAAAAGAATAACCCTAGATAAAATATTGAATTTTGCCAACGAAAGTAATTAAAACACTAGTCGACCATTGATCAATGAAAAATAAGAAATAAATCACTTAATGTTATGAATAATTATGATATGGTGGATGCCCATCAGATTTAGTCTGATATGATATGACTACACCTGTTTCCTTTAATAGGTAGGACTGATCTTGAGAAGATATTGTATATCGTAGGTTACATAGTTTCCTCAATTATAGGTTATTTCATTTTCATTATTAACTCTTATTCACTTGTATAAATACCCCCTTATGTGAATGGAATAAGACACGACCAACTCTCGGTCTCTTCTTCTCTTATCTTTCTCTCTACTCTCTGCTTTTATATATTGTCAGCGTTAATTTCATAACACTTAACACATTAAAAATAAAAATATGTATTACATCATTGTTAATGTAATGAAAAGTATTTAACAAATAATATTAAATTCTATTTAATCAATATTTTTATAATATTTATCAGTCAATCAACCGAGCTTAAGTTTTTACACATGAAACTTTTTATCAGTAACTAGTAATACGCTTTTTATATACTACTTCATACATTTTTTATAAATAATATTAAATAAAAAAGAAATTATTTAATAAAACTCACCTAAAATTCATGCAATTACTAGTATTTCTTTCTAGGAAAAAATATGAATTTAGTCCCTCCAAAATACGCGAAATTTGAATTTAGTCCCTGTAAATTTTTTTTTTATTTTTTTTCGTCCTTTCAAATATTTTATGGTTTTTTTTTGTCCCTGCCGTTTATCATTGACGGTTTCCGCTGACGTGGTTGACGGCCTGCTGGAAAAAATTTGAATTTAGTCCCTGCAAAATACGCTAAATTTGAATTTAGTCCTTGCAAAATACGTGAAATTTGAATTTAGTCCCTGTAGTTTTTATTTTTATTTTTTTCGTCCTTTCAATTATTTTCTGGTTTTTTTTGTCGCTGCCGTGACTATTGGATGAAAACTGATGACGTCACAAACGGAATAAACACTCAGCTATCCTATATGGCGTTGATCCTTAAACAATTGGATTTCTTTAAAAAATCATGTGCTCTGCACGCGGGTCACAAAATCAGCTTGTTAAATCCAATCCATTTATACATTTGCCAAGCCAAGGATCTGATTTTCATTCTTCTCCACACCGCCGTGCTTCATCTTCGTGAAGAAGTCTTCGAAGCAGACATTTTCTTCTGCGGAAAGCTCATTACACGTCTCATGCCTTCGCTGTAAATGATTTAGGGATCACGAAGATGAAGCACGGCGGTGTGGAGAAGAAGATGAAAATCAGATCCTTGGCTTGGCAAATGTATAAATGGATTGGATTTAACAAGCTGATTTTGTGACCCGCGTGCAGAGCACATGATTTTTTAAAGAAATCCAATTGTGTAAGGATCAACGCCATATAGGATAGCTGAGTGTTTATTCTGTTTGTGACGCCATCAGTTTCCATCCAATAGTCACCGGCAGGGACAAAAAAAACCAGAAAATAATTGAAAGGACGAAAAAAAAAATAAAAATAAAAACTACAGGGACTAAATTCAAATTTCACGTATTTTGCAAGGACTAAATTCAAATTTAGCGTATTTTGCAGGGACTAAATTCAAATTTTTCCCAGCAGGCCGTCAACCACGTTAGCGAAAACCGTCAACGATAAACGGCAGGGACAAAAAAAACCAAAAAATATTTGAAAGGACGAAAAAAAAAAAAATTTTTACAATGACTAAATTCAAATTTCGCGTATTTTGCAGGGACTAAATTCATATTTTAGCCTTTTTCTATATAAGTAGATCGTGTTTCTTACTTTTTTTTCCTGTGCGCTTTTTTTGCCCGTAGCTAACTTCAAAACTGCAATGGCAGATATTTTTAGCCTGAAATAGAACCCCAAAATTGAGGGTCCGGATCCTCTTTCGTAGCACAAAAACGGGAGAGTATCCAGTTATTTAATATGGACCGTAGATTATAAAAGTGTCTTTATCAATGGCTCAGACTAGTTGTTTTTATTTTTTTTATCTCAAAAAACTTCTTCCCCCAACCCAAGACAGTAAGCAAAAACTAGCAAACATGAGTCCTTGTCTTCTGTTTCTAACTAACAACACGGCTAGTAAAAGATGTGCAGGATTTCAATATCATAATATCATAGTCCTTCTCTTCTGTTTCTCCAATTCTCTTTCATGAGATCCATTTGTAAAATTACAAAATATGAGAACTGAAACTAGAATAATTCTGCCACATGTGAAATGCTGCCAGAAAAATCATCTAAGGTTCCAAGAACTTAGACTTCGAAAATATTTTTCTATTTTCACACTTTGACACAAATTACTTCCATACTTATGTTTACATTTGATTATGTCATGTTACAATTGTTTCCTCAACTCAAATAAACCACAAGCTTCAAATGTAAAAGATGTGCAGGAAGAACTCTAAAAGCTTGAAAATTTAATGGAACATGGAAACTATATGGAAAATAGACAATTTAGCAGATAATCAAACTTGTTTAGTTGTACTCATTCAGAAACCAACAGAAAAAGATCATTCTGGGCTATACATCAAATAAGGGTCAAAATGAGGGAATGTAATACTAAAACAGAAAGAAGGTGAGGGAGATCGAAGGAGGGCAACAGCTGCACCACCGTGTTCTTCCCATCCACCATCGCAACGTGCTCTTTCCGTCCACCGTCGCAGTGCGCTCCGATGGCCGTCGTCGCAACGCCCTCTGCTGGCCTCCGTTGCAGCACCTCCTCCCCTCACCGGCGTGAACACCATCAGACTTATATAATGCTACATACGGGAACTGGAGTTTGATGGTTAGCCTTTTAACTCAATCTAATATGAACCATTGATTGTTGATCAATTTTAATCTACGGTTGAGATTTTGTGAACATGAGATTCTGCAGTTATGCTTGACAGGAGAGGATCCGCGTCCCAAAATTGAATGGTTCAGTTGCAGAAGCGATACTGCATCATATTCATATGAAAAAGAAATTCAAAAGCCCTTCAAATCAAAATGAGTCCATCCACTTTCAAAATTCTGAATCCCTTTTTGAAAAGTAGAGTAGATAGATAGGTCCGAAACTGCAACTCAAAACCAAAGCAATCACCTTCCCTCTTTGGTCCCTACCCCATATATCTCTCTTGTTTTTTACTTCCTTCTTTCCCTCCACTTTCTCTCTGTGTTGTCATTGCTTCTTATATTCAATTACACCCAATCTTCCTTCTTCTCACGCCTGCCACAGCTTGCGCCGCATGCGAGGTCTCTCTTTGCTCCCTCTCGTCATGCCACCTTGCTTTCTCTCTTCCCATGCTTGAGCTTTTTCTTTGGGCACAAACAAAATTTTCACTTTCTCACTTCTCCACTATCTCTTTCCACTCTTGTTGCACCCCTTTGGTTTTTTATTTTCTTCATGCCCCTCAACAATTTCATTCCCAAAAAGCCTAGCTGAGCATGAAAGTTTGCAGCTTTGACAAGCTATTTTGGCAGTCTTCTTGTTCCGCTCAATGGGTCTTAATTCTGTGATTTCTGTCATAAGGTCTTTTTCAGGTGTCTGAGCTTCATGGGGTTTTCCAAAGCTTTCACCTTTGGGATGATAGAAGTCTCTAACTCATTGGCTTTTGGGGAGCCCTTTTGAATCTGCTGCAGATTTGAAGGGAATTTGGTGAATGTGGTAGCTATGGTTGCTGAAACTTGGATTGTAAAGATGGGTAACCAGGTAAGTGCCAATCTTAAGCAAGCCCTTCTTCTTGAACCTTCTTCTGCTAAGAGAAAACAGGGTCACAAAAGGCAAGATAACAAAGTAATGATAGGGATTCTTTCTTTTGAAGTAGCTAATGTAATGTCAAAAGTTGTTCACCTTCACAAATCTTTGTCTGAGTCTGAGATTGCAAAGCTCAGGAATGAGATCTTGAACTCAGAGGGTGTTAAAAACTTGGTTTCCTCTGAAGAGGCTTATCTCCTCGAGCTGGCTCGAGCAGAGAAGCTTCAGGAGTTGAACCGTGTTGCTAATGTGGTTTCTAGGTTGGGGAAGAAGTGCTCTGTGCCTGCCTTGCAAGGTTTTGAGCATGTGTATGGGGACATTGTTAGTGGGGTTATTGATGTGAAGGAATTAGGGTTCTTAGTTAAGCATATGGAAGGAATGGTGAGGAAAATGGATAGGTATGTTAGCACCACCAGGAGTTTGTACAGTGAAATGGCGGTCTTGAATGAATTAGAGCAAGCAGTTAAGAAGTTTCAGCATAACCAACATGAGGAGAGTAAAAGGGCGTTTGAGCAGAAACTCACATGGCAAAAGCAAGATGTGAGGCATCTAAAGGAGATTTCACTTTGGAATCAGACCTTTGATAAGGTTGTTGAGTTGTTGGCCAGGACTGTTTGTACAATTTATGCCAGAATCTGTATGATCTTTGGTGATTCTACAATGAGGAAGTATAGCCTTGGGCTTGGTGGAGGTTCTCCACCCATGCAAAGTGAATGTGGGTCAGTGTCTGGCCAGGTTAATGTTCAGATGTCTTCAGAGAAGTTGAAACGCAATCATAGCAAGAAGAATGGCTGCCATTTGGGTTCAGTTGAGAGAACTGCTGTGGAGACTAGGGGAACTATTACTAGGCCTCATATAGATTCAAGGAGAGGTGAGTTAGCATATCTTCAACTTGAAGATTTTGGTTTTCCATGTGGAACAAGTCCAGGGAGACTTTTCATGGAATGTCTAAGTTTAAGTAGCTCAGTTTCAAAATTCCGTGTTGATGATGATTATCTTCTTGACCATGAGGACCAATACAGTCAAATATCAGGCTGTCAAAGTACTGGGATTGAGAATAGTGTCAAGAAAAGGGAACTCTTGTGCCATTCTGATGGTCTAAATCATGCTCAAAATGGTGTTCCTTTCACTGGAGATCTAAGACAAGTCAATTCAAGTGTTCAGGGTTGCTCAACCTTTGGTTCCAAGAATGGATTATTAGCTGTTTATGCTCCTCCTTCTACTCTTGGAGGCTGTGCTCTAGCATTGCACTATGCCAATGTCATAATTGTCATAGAGAAATTGCTTAGCTATCCACATTTGGTTGGTGAGGACGCTAGAGATAATCTATATCAGATGCTACCAACAAGCTTGAGGTTATCTCTGAAGGCTAAACTTAAGACCTATGTCAAGAACTTGGCCATATATGATGCCCCTCTTGCCCATGACTGGAAGGTGACTCTTGATGGGATACTTAAGTGGCTTGCTCCACTTGCCCATAACATGATCAGATGGCAAAGTGAGAGGAATTTTGAGCAACACCAACTTGTTAGCAGAACAAATGTGCTACTATTTCAGACATTATACTTTGCTGATAAGGGAAAGACAGAGGATGCTATGTGTGAGCTTCTTATAGGATTGAATTACATCTGTCGTTATGAACAACAGCAAAATGCGTTGCTGGGTTGTGCGAGCAGTTTTGATTTTGAAAATTGCACGGAATGGCAATTGCAGGGTGCTTCTTTTCTCAATTGAATACATTCTAGATGTTGAAATCCTCAATATGGTGAGCATTTTGTAAATTTATTATATGAAGGCATCATTTTGATACAAATCATGGAATTCTGAACTTTGTACATTGAGGATTAATATTGTTGAAGATTTAAAAAGTATAGTAGTGTTTAATTGCAATTCGGACGCATAAAGTATATAAGCAGTTATATTTATGAAATGGGAAGAAAAGTTCATGCTGAATTTGTAAATAAAACCATGTGCAGTGCAGCTAGCTTGTTGCATAGAGTAAGTTTTGTTAGAGAACTATTATTGTGAATAGCACAGATACTCTAGTATTGATATCTTATTCCTTTAGTTGTTGTTGATTTATTCATGTATTTACTTCTATTCAATAGTTCTGTATTATGACCAAGTCATAAGGGCCAAGTTTCTTGCCTGCCATTGATTTGTCTAGGTGATTCGTACTGCCAATTCAGTATTGAGTCCCTCTTCATTAGAGGGCATATTCTTATTGCATGTGAAAATTTTGAATTCTGAAACTTTTAGAATGAAGGGGTTGAACTTTGGAAAAGTAGTACTGCTCTGTCTATGGTACTTAGTAATTAGTAGAGACTGCGGTGAAATCACTACATATCCTTTTTTTTGGTTGGGTACCTGATGGGAAGTGTAAGGATCTGGGCATGAAAGGGGTGTGGAGGATAAAATCTTAAATATAACATTTCAAGCTTTAAATTACTTGTGCCATGTCAATTGTGTTACAAGCTCATTATGTGCACTTAAATTAGCTATATTTTAAATGTGATATAGTTGAACTCCTCAAGCTGTCTTTGGATGTAATTCATTCTAGGCTAGATTACGTTACACAAACTCTCTGAAAACTGAATTTAACACCTGCATTTCTTTAGTGCAAAGATAAATATAAAAAAAAAATATTGTCAAAATTGGAGCATTACTCTAATGGTTGGTTGGACTACTTTAACCCCCCATAGCATTTTCAAAATATTTTTAAAAAGTGAGTTTCATGTTAAAATAATTATATAAATAAAATTAGAAAATAAATGATTTTGTTATTTTAAAATCTTTTGGGGTAGTAAGTGTCCGTTTGGTTTAAATTTTGAACCATCCAGAATCAATTCTACATAATTGATTTTAAATCATTTCTGTCCAATGTGCTTCGTAAAGTGTGCATTATTCATTTTCAATCATTAATTTTTAGAATTAATTCTGTTCAACTATAAATCAAATGAACTAAGTGTGTTTCTGGGTCCACCACACAAAGTGCTCAAAATCTCAAATCTTGGTGGTAGAGAGTGCAGAGCAGAGGGCAGTGTGAGTTACCACATTAATGATTGATGAAATGGGGAGTTACGATGGTGTCGGAACACAATTTAAACTTGAGTACCGACTTAGGGAAATCACAGCGTTGACTTGAAGAAGCTGTGCTGTGCTGAGCTGAGCTGAGCTGATCCGATCCATCCACCATTCTGTCATGTGATATTCATTTATGACCAATCTGATTTTTCATCTTAAGTTCTGTCTGATTAAATTCGCCTTCCATCCTTCCAGGACCCACGCAAATTTACATGGACCATTTGTTTACATTCAGTTTGTTTGGATTCAACGTTGATAAATTTGATGTTTTTTATTGGTAAAAAAAAAAAACCCTTATTTGGGCCAACGCAGTATTGGCTTACATCCTGTCTCAAATATGATTTTGATGGAAATTCCGAGTTTGAAATTATATGATTTATTGTTGATTTTTTAAAAGTAAATATACAGTAAAAATCAAGACAAATTTACAATTTTTTTACTCAATGTAAATTTTAACTTTACCATATTGAGTTAAATTGAGTTTAGAGCACCCAAACATGTTAGACATGGATTTCAAACCAGGTTTTTATCTTCAATGTGATTCTAAGTGCTTTTAATATCCATCCAAAATAGAACTAAAAAACAAAAAAAAAAAGCTTTTTTTTTATTTGAATCACGTGTATCATTGAAATATTCACATGGTAGAAGTAACTTTGCATGGAATCAACCACCTTTTGATAAAAAAAAAGTTGTTTGCGAATTTTGTGAAGTTGTTTTTTAGTAACTTTTCTCTATTTACATTATTAACATTGAATAAAAAATAAATTATACAACATCCATACTTCTATATTTGTAATTTTGTATAAGGCATGATTAACTAATAATGGTTAGAGTTCTAAACACTAGAGATATAATAAAATAATACGATATTGTTTCTTGGATATATATATATGTGTGTGTGTGTGAGGAGGGTTATAATTACACCGGTGTAAGTTACACCAAGTGTTACACCGCCAAAATATTTTTTTAATGGATCATTGTATTAAATAATCCACCGTTGGATTGAAAGTTACTATCATATAGATCATACATATAAAATTTTACATTAATCCGAAATTATTTGATATGCCATTGAGATGTCTCAAGATTAACGTTATATATACATTTGAAATATATGAAAAATCCAACCATTTGATTATCAAGTTATTAGTGTCAAAATTTTACGAATTTTGGCACATATAATAACGATGTTGAACAAACATAATTCAACGGTTGGATTACTAAAAAACATATTCGATTTGTAGTTATTAGCGGTGTAATACTTGGTGTAACTTACATCGGTGTAATTATAACCCTCCTCTATATATATATATATATAAAGCAACGTATCAAGTGAGAACACTTGTTTATTATGAGAAATTGAGAATATTTAATAATAACCATCAAATTAAAATTATCATTTCATTAACAATTAATGCCATTCCCCTGTGTTGTCTTCTTCCATAATTTACAGCGATTGGTTCGTATTTTGCATTGCTTGCATATTCTTTTTCCCCAAATTTCAAATTATAAAACAGCCCCACCCATATCGTTGCAGTCTTGCAGAAGAGCTCGGAGCACAAATGCTCTTAACGAGGGAATGTATCAAGTGATATTTATATTAAATGCATAGAAAATGTTAATAATAAAATGATAATTTTAATCTGATGGTTATTATTAAATATTCTCATTTTTCATAATAAACAAGTGTTCTTACTTGATATGTTCCCTATATATAAACTCAAAGCAAACTCTTGATGCACATTTAGGGCCCGTTTGGTGCACAGGATAAGGGACAGGATATGATAATTTTATCCTATCCTGTCACTTATCATCTGTTTGTTGCACCAACATGATATGATAACTTTATCCTGTTGCTTATCCTATCCTATCCTTTTAGTGTAATTCTTATATTGAGGGGGGAGTTGGGTTAGGGAGTGATAGGATAGGATAAGATAAGATAAAAAAATTTCTCCTCAGTTATCCTCTCTTTCTCTTTCCTCTCTCCTCCCTCTCTCTCTCCCTCTCTAGATCATCTCCGGGAATATGTCCTTCAGACTCGCATCGCAACTCGTCTCACATAATCTGCGACGTTCTCAGCTCCGAAACGAGAAGCCAATACTCGGACCGCGGGCCAATATGTAGAATCCTCCAGGGAGAGTCACTACAATGCGAAGAGAAAAAAAGGTATCTCGCAAAGAGTTGATGGAAGAACCGGGGAGGAAATATCCCCCGAGATTCTCCCGCAAACATGGAGCTATCTCTCTCTCGTTCCCCCCTCTCTCCTCCTCCCTCTTTCCTCTCTCTCTCCTTTCCTCTCTCCTTTCCCTCTCTCCTCCTCCCTCTCTCTCTATAATAACGGCTTTTTGTGGTAATTTTGATATTAATTTTAATATTTTTAAAATTTTTTTGTAAAATAAATTTAAATATTTTTTAATAAAAAATAAATGTTTATTTATGTGTGCTTGCTAAAAAGCAAAAAAAAATTAAATTTGTAATAAGGGTAATTTTGTCATTTTAATATTCTTTATATCCTATCCTACCATAATTTGTCCATCTCAAACGTAGGATAGGATAAAATAATCATATCTGTCTTCTTATCCTGTTGTACATCAAACATAGGATAGGATAAGAGCTTATCCTGCTCTTATCCTATCATGTCACTATCCAACTCTCCTATTCTATCCTATCATATCCTATCATGTGCACCAAACGGGCCCTTATAGTTATTGGAGAATTTTTGTATCCTTACCTTACATTTTTATCCTAATCATGACTCTTTCATATATTTTTATTGTAAATAGAAGAAGTTTTTTTAAGTAATTGACTTTATAATTAACTAAAGGATAAACGGGCACTATCACTTTCTATTATATAAAAACAATTATTAAAAAAATAAAATAATATTATTAAATGTATTAATGATTGCATTGTGTGGACAATTATTATTTCCATTATGCGTTAGTTATTATATTATGTGGATAATTATTATTCTGGTTTAGGTAGTTTTTAAAGAAGACATTTTTAAAGGTATTTTTGAAAGGAAAATGTGAAAATCAAAAATTGGATATCCTCTTTATATAATAGCATAGATTAATATTAAAGTCAAATTGATTAAATAATATAAAAAATTATACTTAAATAATTCTCCCATCCACTCATAGTATATAATACATATGGATCATATACTTATATGTACTTTATCTGTAATCACATTTTATAGGGTGAGGGTAAAGTAACTCTGGATAAATTACTCCATTTAATAACTTTTTATAAAATAGGATCTTCACAAATCTAATCGTTGAATAATGTCGAACATCATCTCTTCTTTGTAAGTATGTTTGAAAATAGGGATGAGGACCACGAGATATTTCAGTACTTGACATGTCGTTGCCCGAATAATCAACGGTAAAATCAAAATTAGCATATGTATGTCGTTCATCTTCGACAATCATATTATGTAATATGATGCATGCATCATACTGTCCACGTTCCCTTCAACGGTCAAGATCCCCCTTCTCACATTCCCTCACCCACGGTTCAACCCTCCTCACATTTTCTCATTCTCTCAACTCTCTCATCTTCTCCCCCTCACAAATTCTCTCAACTCTCGATCATCTTCTTCCCCTTCCCAGCTGCCTCCAACCCATCTCCCTCTTCCCCACCGCCCTCCCTTCTCCCCCTTCCCCACCACCCTCCCTTCCTCACCCACTTCCCTGTCTCCTTCCTTCCCCCTTCCTCACACGTACTTTTCCCAACTTTCTCGCGCAGGGACTATGCAGATCACGACAAGTGCAGATCGTGGCGGCCTGTGCAGATTGACAGAGTTCCAAAGCGTGGCGGCCAGACTGTGCAGATTGTGGCAGATCCGGTGATCTCCCTCTTCCCCGTTCTCCCCCTTCCCCCTTCTGTTGATCTGTAATTTCTGCTGAGTCTGTGTTTTTTTCCTATAATATTTTCGGTGGATCTGTATTTTTTTGTAGATCTGTACTTTTTAGGTAATTTTCTGTAATTTCTGGTGAATCTATAATTTTTCCTATACTTTCTTTGGATCTGTATAATTTCTATAATTATTCTGGGTGGTTTTTCTTTTTGTGGGTGAACTTTCTGTAATTTTTTGGCGTTTTTTTCTCAATTGTTTATGTTCACCCGCTCAAATATATTATTTTATTATTTTTTAATGGTAAGAACTGTGTAAGAATTGTTGTTTGCCCAAGAATCTGGATCCTTAAAATTAAGAACTTGAATGCCATGTCATTTTGCTTCATGATGGTTTCTAGCAAGCGAACCACAAATCCAGCAGTATAATAGTAAGAAGAGTATCGTATCCACAGGGAATGGTCGATTTACATAGACCGTGATCTATTTATCAAGGGAAAACAACGGTTTTAAAGTATATTGTTGCGGAATTGTAAATAACTGATTAATATCAATAGAATTAGAAAGGAAGAGTTAGAGACACTTTACTTGGATTAGGATTGGACTTCATCTCATTGCACCCTTTGTGCATGTAAAAACTATCTATTATTTTAGGTTTACTCTATAATACTGTAGACAAACTTTATTGCTAAGACCCCGAGTTACCAGCAGCCTCACACACTCAAAGGTAATCCATGCGGGCTCTCCCAAGCGACAGACTTACTTATTTTGCTCTCTTTTGTTCAGTTTGTAAAGGACTAATTGAAATACGGGGCCTACCAAATAAAGTATACCTTCGCTAGAGTACTATCACTACCCATCGCTCATTAGATATACCCACTTCTCGCTTCCGGGATTCACAATCAACTAATCCTTTGCTATCGGTAATTCAAAAACCATGCCTGACATATTGGAACGCCCTTCATTAGACTACTCACACTACCCATCAATCATAAGCAACGCCCCCGTAAAGGAACCCTGGCTACCGAGTCCTCTTATCCAATCAGATAGTGAGTTTCTTCAGAATCCGCTCCCCCACTCTCAATCCTAGTCAAAACTAACTAAGTCAAGACTAGCATATAACTCCAGACGCAAGCGTGGGAATTAGGAATTAAGTACAGAATAAGATTACCAATATTATAGACAGAGAGCACAGAGATAATAATATAGAATTTACATACACTTGGGGATAGAATCAATTACATCCAATCCTAATGGATAGTTAACTACACAAGGTAGCCATACAAACCACCGAAGATGTTGTCACCATCTTCAATCCTTGTGAAGCGCTCCTCCTCTCCTACTCTAAACTTAGCTCTGGTACATTATCACTTAAATAAGACTGAATTACAATGATCGTGCACACTGGATTTGGCACAAGAGGTTCCTATTTATAGACTAAGGAAAGACAAAGCAATTTGGGGAGAAATCTATCTAAAAACGACAACAGGGAGCAAATCAGCGTGACCTGCGCTCCAGGCTGCGCTACACGCAGGATGAGGCGCAACTTCCAGAGAGTCTGCGCTTCACCTGCGCTATAGCGCGGGGTGAAGCGCATGTAGCGTCCTGCAGCTCCAACTTTCTCTTTTTAATCTTGATCTCTCCCCGAGACTGGTTTTAGCAGATTTGTCTTTCCTTATTTCCCTTTTCTTGATGATATCTTTGTATTTATTGAGCAATCTTTGATTTAATTGGGAAACTTGTCTGCAGAATCCTTGATTGATTGACAGTGATCTCCTCATTAATGGCTTCAAATCATCTTTAAATCTTCATTAAATATCTTCAATCAATCTCAAATCTTGCAGACATCTCCCTCATTTAATGTTATCTATCCTTTAAATCAAATCTTTGTAATATCCTGCAAAAATCAGCAATATTTCTATCAAAATAGCATCAAATTCAAATCTCAGATTAATAAATACAATTTCTCTAATATTTAATAAAAAGGGATTAAACTGGGGCAAAATTACCATTTTATCCTTGATAAGTGAACTAAAAAATACTCTAATTTATCAACTAATTTTCACTTATCACTTCAACACATCCATGTTGCTTCCTGGGATGCTTCCTGCTAAGAACTTCAGTATGGAACGCCCAATGGAGATGGTCTCACTATTATGGGTTCTTATGGGAAAATGAGGGAAAATAATGAATGTATGGTAGTTGTGTGGGAGTTTTTATAGAGTTACTGGCACCGGAGTAGAGAGTTACTTATTAAATTGCAAAAAGTAAAATAAGGTGATTGATGTGTATGTGTGGGACTCAAAGAAAAATTATTAAAATAAACAATAAGCATGTGAGTTGCTCCATTGGAGATGATCTCACAATAAGATTTTTCTTTCACTTAAAATTTGAGTTTATGCCTGTTCATGGAAACAGTCATTGAAATTTTTCTTACATAAAATATATTAATATGCAAACTTATAATTAGTCTAAGCAAACTTCTCAGCGCAATCATAATATACATTATTTGGCCTTTTCAACATTACAGCCAGGTGTGTCCTAATATTCATATATTACTAATATATATATAATTAATGTTCATATCATGTCGATGAAGGGCACAGCCAGAAAGCACATTATCAAATAATTTGCTCATTGAGAAGCTATTGATTTTGACAAAGACTTTTCTCCAGCTTCCTTAAATGATTCATTTAGAATTATTACGGTTTGGTGGCTTATTATATTAATAATTGAATAATTTATTAAATGGATGTTAAAAAATTTAACAACTTTCCTCTCTGATGACGCAAAAGAAGTTATAGCAAGTTGTTAAGTACGAGATACTGTTTCGAATGCAAGTTGGAAAGTTTGATTTATATGAGCAGGGTTAAAACAAGTTTTGCAGCAATCAGAGATCCTTAAATTTGGATTAATAAAATTGACTTTTCTTAAGTACTCTCTCTAAGGAAGTGATCATTAATTGGGTTATATATTGCCCCGAAAATAATGAAATCATTACAAAAGATAAAAGACTGCATTTGATAAGTTGAAACTTGGTGTTAAACTAGAGAGACGTTGAATTTACATATTCAGATTTTGTTAGATTCTCACAAATCAAATAAAATAAACTTTAAAGCAAGTAAAATTCTATGCTAAGCTAGCTACAAGGAGATGTGTCATGTGTACCTTGGAAGAGTCTAAAATGAATCATGGGTTTCTTTGACGTATCCATATGAGGTTAACTGGATTTTCATCCTCTAACGTGACAATAAATTATAATTAATTATAAAATTTAGGGCGCGTTTGGTGTACATATATGATATGATATGATAGGATAACGATTTGGATAACAACAGGATAGGATAAAGTATGATAAGTTCTTATCATATCCTATGTTTGATGCACACCACGATAAGATGCGGATAATATTATTTTATCTTATCATATACGTTTGAAATGGATAGATGATGATGGGATAAGATATAAAAAATATTGATATGACAAAATTATCTTTATTATAAAATTAATTTTAATTTTTAATTTTTCAATAATGCATACATTAATAAAAAATTATTTATTTATAAAACATATTTAAATTTGATAAAAAAGAGGAGAGAGGAAAACAAGAGAGAGGAGAGAGAGGGAGGAGAGAGAGAGGGGAGAGAGGGGAACAAGAGAGAGGAAAGAGTGGGAGGAAAGAGGGAGGGAGGGAGGAGAGAGAGAGGATAGAGGAGAGAGAATGAGAGAGAGAAAGAGAGGACAAATGAGAAAGAATTTTTTTTATCTTATCATATTCTATCACTTTCTAACCCCAGCCCCCCTTAGGATAAAAATTACACTAAGAGGAAGGGATGAGATAAGCAACATGATAAAGTTATTATATTCTATTGGTGCAAGAAACACATGATAAGTGATAGAATAGGATAAATTTATCATGTCCTGTCTCTTATTATGTGCATCAAACGGGCCCTTAATTTCTTATCCAACTTATGTGTAATTTTTATTCCTCAATTTTTTTAATAAATTAAATCATTTATTTTCATAATTAAGTAAATTCGGTCCCAAATATTTAGACATCATATATTCAAATTACACATAAAAAATTTTGAGAGTGAGAGATTTCTAAGGGCCTGTTTGGTTTATGAAAACATTTCCTGTTCTCATTTCCTGTTTTCACTCTGTTTCCTGTTTTCTGAAATTTTACAAAGGAAAAACTGGAAATGCTAGAAATGCTAGAAACAGCAAATTTTTGTTTCCAGCATTTCCAGTTTTTCCTTTGTAAAATTTCAAGAAATAGAAAACAGAAAATGGAAACGGGAAACGAAAATGCAAATTACCAAACAGGCCTAATAAGTTGAGGCTACATAGCAAGTAGGTTAAGTACTTGTTCATTTAAAATATTGATCGAGGTCATTGAGTAGAAAGAAGAATTTTTCTTTCTCATCATTAATTGTGCATTTGAAAGTCAAATTTACAATGGTATATTTATCATTTTTCACGCGTCTGGGCTAATTCGTATATAATAAATCAAGCAGGGAGAGTCTACTTTTCTCTTAAAATCATGCTATTTGGCACGGAGTAAATGTGCTTGAATTTGATGAAAATGGGCAGTGAGTATCTCATTTTTTGTCAAACAAAAAACATAACTGAAATTCCGTCAAAAAAAAAACATAACTGAAATAGTGAAAAACATACTCCATCCGGTCTCAAATATAAGCAAAAAAAATCACTTGTGTTGGTCTAAAATATAAGCAAATTTCAACTAACTTTGCCTTATTTATAATGACCTCAGACTAAAATATCTTTTACTTAAATTCAAATTGTTTTATCCAATGACCCTATTTAATGGACCATGTAGAGATAGTGTTTTCACTTGGAACAAGTTTCAATAAAATTGGAGTCTCCTATGAAGGGCAATTTAGAGAATACAATTCATTTTTAGATGACAGCAAAAAAATTTAATGAAGTTAACTAACATTTCTTAATTAGCGTGAGTTAGTTTTTTTTTGCTTATATTTGAGACCGGAGGGAGTACTACTCTGGACTCGAATATAAGCAAAAAAATAACTAACTCACGCTAATTAAAAAAATTTGTTAACCTCATTTAATTTTCTTGATGTCATCTAAAAATCAATTGTATTCTCTAAATTACCCTTTATGGAAGACTTCAATTTTATTGAAATTTGTTCCAAGTGGAAATATTCTCTCTACATGTTCATTAATATGGTCATTGGAAAATAAAATCTGAATTTAATTAAAGGATATTTTGGTACAAGGTCATTAAATAGAGTCAAACTAGTTGAGATTTGCTTATATTTTGGACCAACTTAAGTGAAAATTTTATTACTTATATTTGAGTCCAGAGGGAGTACTACATTAGCTGGAATGCTGTCTATTAAATAATTTTAGCGGCAAACATGGGTCTAAGGGACCGTTTAGTGGACATGATATTTAAAATAGAATAGACGGGTTAGATAGAAACATGATAGAATAATTACATGATAAACTCTTATCATATTCTATGTTTGATGCACACCAAAATAAGAAAGCGGATAACACTTTCATCTCAGAATGACATTCTCTTAATTAGTAACTATCTTAATTTATTTTATCAGTTAGAATTTTCATATCATATCAATCATAATTAAAATACATATATTTTCCATTATGAGAAAGTTTTTGATATATTAAGAAAGCTTCAAGCTAAGGGATGCATTAATTTTACAATCACTATCCCATTCTTGAATCTAGCATGAAAAGATTATAAGGGTTTATTTAGAAAAGGCTTTTAAAAAGGTAAAGAAAAGAAACTTGTAAGAATATTCATATAAACCAATCAAATGCAATAAAAATAAAAAAAATATGAAAAATTGAAAAACATTTTGTTGGATTGGATCATATTTTGGATTTAATTTTTAACACTAATCTAATATAATTAAGGGTTTGTCTACAGTGGACCATAGTTCACGTGGTCCAAAATGTGAAAATATAGTAATTTAAATTCTTAATTATTGATATTAAAATAGTTTCTCGTTGCTTTTATCAAATATTACTTGAATATAATAAAAACTCAAATCGATATTACCATGTAATGTAAAATTTTGCCTTTTTACTTTAAATTGATATATCCTCAACGAAATTAGCATAGATCATTGTATTGTAAATCCACATTTTTCCTTAAATTAAACTTAAATAGTCATATAAAAATTATTTAATAAAAAATAAAATTATTCATTCATCTTTTGTAAGCAAAAAAATGTAAGCTGGGTGGACCAAACTCCACCCTAGAATCGTCCAATAATTAAAATTGAACTTATGTTTTCCACTACATATGAGTGATGTTATTTGCTCACACTTTTTTGTTGATTATTTTTAATTGATGATTCTTAAATTATTCCTATCTAAATAATATTACTCATGTCAAACTTAAATAAATTACATAGACACGAGCACGTATATTCAATTAAAAGTGGCAAAATGAGCTACGAGCCATGGGCTATAGCAAGCCAGGCTCATAAAAGCACATATTCCATTTGAACACTTAAAATAATGCCAAAACTTTATGTGTATAGGCCTGGATTTTGCATGTTTTCACGGGCTAAGCTCATTTTTTAGCTTGATTGAACGAGGCTAAAAAACCTAAATTTAATCCTAGCTCTGAATTCAAAGCCCAAACCCTAAGTTTTAGTGGGAAGGTTCAGGTCGACTCGATAGATTTGACCCATTTAATTACCAACTTTCCATTCAATTAGGGTTAACTTTTAAAATAATAATGGGAATCACTATTGAGTGTTATTAGACAATTAAAATGTTGACAAGTGATTACTCTCTCTTTAAATAACATGTTCCATTCAATTACTTAAATAAAAGAGAATAATGAGTTTTCTTATAGGTTCTTTTGGTCATTTTGATAAAATTCACTACCAATGCTACAACTGTGTTTGGATAGATAAAAGGAGAGATCATGGAACAATAAAGTAAACAGAATGATAATTCCATTCTCTTTCACTTGTTTTATTCAATTTTATTTCATTTCATTCAACATTAAACATTCACATGTATATATATAGAGTGTGTTAATTGGTAAGACATTTTTGCTACATTAAAGTTGAAATTAGTATATGAAATTATTTCATTAATAGTATTTGGTAAGATAGTTTTGTAGGTAGCTACCAACTTTTTACTACTTTTAGAGAATCTACTTGGGTTGCTTTTTCTTTTAAAATAAAAAACTCCATTTTTCAGTTACTAGCTAAAAATTTATTAATATTTTATCCACCAACAACTCTCCATCATCATTATTTAATAATTAATGATATTCTTATATGTCATTTTACTATTTTAAACTAGTTTTATCAAACACATTCAATTAAATCAACTAGTTTTTCAAGTAATTTTACCAAACACACTTATAATAAATATAGTTTTAGAGGCAAGAAAGAGACTACCTTCAATTCTTTTTATAAAATTTTTTGTGAGAATATTATTTTGGTCATTTTTATAAGAACCTTTATAAAGTTTTAGATGTATTTGTTAGTTTTGGAGAAAGGTAACAAGTATCTTAAAGACACTAGTTAAGGAATAAAAAAATATTTTTTTTTAGGATTTAATTGATATACAATGTCAGTGTAAATAAATTTTACACAGACATCCAATGGTATGTCGTCACATTATTTAATGAACGTGACACCTCATGTCTTATTAAATTCAATATATGATGTAACAGGACCCATTAGTATTTTTTCCATCTTTATCTTTCATAATTAATGAATTTTTATAGTTTCCAAGATTTAATTGGTTAATGTTGGGATTAAAAATTGTTCGATTTTAGGCTTAAATATGTTTCCGGTCCATACATTTTAGCGAATATTTTTTATTTTAGTCCCTGTCCACTTTTTTTATGCTTTCAGTCCCTAAATTTTCTGTTTATGAAATAGGTCCCATTGAGGCGTTAGTTACAACAAATTGGATAGTCTTCTAATTCCATTTTCAGCATGAGTTGTTGAAATGAATGCTGAAAATTTTAAAAAACACAAACCTTCCAATTAGGGAACTTGAGAAACCTCTATATCATGACGTGGTACTATATGTTATCTGAGTTAGCACTGACTTTGCCACATCATCTTCTAACTTTGTTGTCCAAGTAAGCAAAGTTAACAAAACACTTAACGACAGTGACTTGTTTCATAAATAGAAAATTAAGTAGGGACTGAAAGCATAAAAAAAAAGTGGACAAAGACTAAAATAAAAAACTCACTAAAATGTAGGGATCGGAAACATATATTTAAGCATTGATTTTAAACAGGGGCTAACTTAAAAGTTTGAGGAGATTTATAAAATTCAATGAAATTAAAACATGTTTTTCCATAATATGCATATTTATAAATATGGGAAATGCTAACCATGGCACTTGTTAATATTCCAAAATTAATTTTTTTTATTAAAATATGAAACATTTAAATCCTACTAGAGTTATATATATATATATATTGTCAGTGTAAAAAAATTTTACACAGACATCCAATGGTGTACGCTGCCACATCATTTATTGAATTTAACAACACATGAGGTGTCACATTCATTAGTGCACACCATTGGATGTATGCGTAAAATTTTTTTACACCGATAATGTATATTAATTAAATCCTACTATAAATATAATTAATGTCGTTATTTTCAATAAAAATATAATTATTTAACCGGTGCCATTTAGTCGGACCTATGAATATAACCGGAGATATATAGTAATACTCTTTATGTTAGCCGTAAAGGATATCCATGAGAAGGATGATCAACCATCAAACTAGAAACTTCAATTCAAATTAAACTGCATGTCTTGTATTTGATTAATTTTTCGGTGACTAAATTTTTGTTTCGTATAGGCAACATTTATAAGTCTTCTTAAACAATACCCTTTTATGATCAATGCGTTCATTTAGAGGGAAAGAACATGAGCAAGCAAGAAAGTACTGGGGGAAAAAAATCATGACACAAAAAATTTAAGGTGAAAAGGCATTACAACAAGTTGCAACTTGCAAAGAGATGTTTAAAAAAGCATAGAATGATTACATTAGATAGCCACAAATGAAAATTTTCAATGACACAAAAGCTATATAAAAAGATATCGATATCCGACATATATATGAGAGTAGATATGGAAGTGATCAAATCAGAATAAAAGAAAGAAAGAAAACAACGAACGAGTAAAAATGTTCGCAGCTGAAATGGTTACTAATAAGATTGAAGGTTCAGTTCACCAATAGCCTTCATCTTCCTCTTCTGCTTCATCTCCTTTGTTGCCTATTTCTCTCTCTCTCTCTCTAATTTGAGGGTATATATCGGGCCCCGAGAAAACGACGTGCTCCCCACTGCCTATGCGCACGCGACCCAACAAAACCCTAATTTCCGAGACCCCTAAAAGCAGTGCTTATTGTTCATTCCAATTATAATACCAGAAACAACCAACAACATTTATTCATTGAAAATTTTAAAATTAAAAAAAAAAAGAAAAATATTTTAGCTCCCCAAGTCACAACACCTCACACCAAGAAAGAAAAACAGTACTACTCCTCTCCTTTCCTTTCTTTTCCTTGTCAAACACCTTCTTCTATATCTTATTACTCCCTCCGGTCCTATTTATAAGAACTTTTTTAGGGTGGGTCTTGGTCCTTTTTATAAGAACCTTTTCAGATTGTCCCATGCATTAATTATTTTTTGACAAAAATACCCCATTAGTGGAGGTAGGTGCGTAATTAATTAGTAGAGAGAGTATGACACAATTGAGTAGTTAATTGGAAAGAGAAAGATAATGAGTCTCAATAAATTCAAGGGTAGTTTAGGAAATATCATACACATTCTTGACAAATTTATTGCAATCAACTAAATTAACCAACTTCCTTAATCCGTGTGATATAGTTAAAAGGTTCTTATAAATAGTACCGGAGGGAGTATTAGATAGCGTCTGTCTTCTATTTTCGTTTTCTTAATTCCCTCTCACTCTTCTTTTCTCTGTTTCTGCCCTCGTATGTGCTTGATTCTGTGAAAGGTTTCGCATCTGTTCCATCACCGAAATCACTTCTCCTTAACAAGTATATAGCCAGCCAGCCAAACAGAATAAACAAAACAAAATACTAAATATATAAAAATAAAATAGAAGACCACTTCTTGATCGTCTGATCTTGAACCCTTCTTGTAACGGATTTTGATCATTAATCAAACTCCTCTTTACTTGATTCCCATTGAGTAGTAGTTGAATTGAATCTAATTCTCTCTTTCCTTTACCTTAACCTTACCCTCTCTCTTCCCTTCCACCATGTGAGTGAGTAGTACTGAACCATCACTTATAGAGTTAGGTCTTAGAGAGCCTAGCTATCCCTTTAACCTCTGCTAATTGGGTTTGACTTTCTCTTTTTTCCCCCCTCTCTCTCAGGATACTAATATCACAACAACAAAACTAGGAAGACAAAATCAAAACCACTCCTCAAACTCAAAGCTCATCAATTAATTTCCCTTGTTTTCTGGTAATTAATTAATTAAACGCAATATTGAATTAACCTTAAGCTTAATTAGTTCCCTTAATTAATTTCTTGATCTTGTTATAGCAGGTAGCAGGTCTGGCTAATCCTTGGTGGACAGGAGGGTTATCTGGGGTTGACCACCCAGGAACCCATTCACCTGGTGGTGGTGGTTTAAGCAAAATACGCCACACGGACCTTGCAATCCACAGAGATGAAGAAGAAGCAGAAGAAGAATTAGAAGACAACAGAGATGAACCAAAAGAAGGTGCAGTTGAGATTGGAACAAGGAGACCAAGAGGAAGACCACCTGGATCCAAAAACAAACCAAAACCACCCATCTTTGTCACAAGGGACAGTCCAAACGCCCTTAGGAGCCATGTCATGGAGGTAGCTGGAGGGGCTGATATAGCTGACAGTGTAGCCCAATTCGCAAGGAGGCGTCAGCGTGGGGTTTGTGTCCTCAGTGGTAGTGGCTCTGTTGCAAACGTCACTCTCAGACAACCAGCAGCACCTGGTGCTGTTGTAGCACTTCATGGAAGGTTTGAGATTCTATCCCTAACTGGGACATTTCTTCCAGGACCTTCCCCTCCAGGGTCCACAGGACTCACAGTGTATCTTGCTGGAGGACAGGGTCAGGTTGTTGGAGGGAGTGTGGTCGGGTCTTTAGTTGCAGCAGGACCTGTTATGGTCATTGCTGCAACTTTTGCTAATGCAACATATGAGAGACTTCCACTTGATGATGAGGATGAAGGGCCTAGTTCTGCTGTGCAAGGATCGCCGGGAACGGTGGCGGGGATTGGAGGACATCAGTTGCAGCAGCAGCAGCCTGGAGGAGGGCTTCCAGATCCATCATCTCTTCCTTTGTATAATTTGCCACCGAATCTGTTGCCTAATGGAGGAGGACAGGTGGGACATGAGGCTCTTGCTTGGGCTCATGGAAGACAACCTTACTAAAGAAGATCAAGGGAGGTATATATCAGATATTGATCTAATCAAACTCAGATCTGTTTTAATTTATCTTGTGTTGTGTATTTTGAAGGATATATGGATAGGTATTGGGAAAAGAGGTAGAATATATAGTTGTGTGGAGAGGAGAGGAGCAAGCACCAAGCAGCATCGATGTATATGGATCATGAACCTTTCTTTTCTTTTCTTTTCTTTTGCTTCTGTGTTTTTGAATAAAAAAGATGATCATGAGTGTCTTTTTAATATATTTATGAATAATTTACTAGTTTTTTTCACCCTCTGGTGTTTTTTATTTCTTTGCTCCTATCTTGGTTGCAATTTTATTTGCTTTCTTTATTGTTTTATTTTATTATTTTATACATAGATGCACTTCATGGCTTTGATTAATTTAAATATGATTATGGGATCAAATGATTACACTTACATATGGAGGAGGAGTTGGTGTTTGTATGAAGAAGGGGATCATCTTAATTATGGGATGGAAGTAAACTTTTTAAGATCTGGGAAGAAATTGAAATCACTGTTAGGGTTTGTGAACATAAACTTGTGCATATATAATTTTGCTTCATTAATTTTAATGCACAGTGAATAGCTAGCTGCAGCTAGCCAAAAAATCTCCTCTCTTTAATGAGAAAATGCTGCGGCTTCCTTCTTCTTTCTGCACACAATTAAATCTGGGTAAGTGAGAGTTTCTTCATGTAGATATCTCGGCAATTTCTATGCATTTAATGAGGAAATTCATGATAAATTAATATGTTGTTTTTTTATATCCTTATAATATCCTTTATTAAATGAATTTAATTAAGCAAGGAGTTATATAATTGCAATTTTGCATTGCATTCAGCAAAAGATATATATGCAAATGTAAACATCAAGATATATACGGAGGAATCGAATAGTGATATATACTATACTTGAGTTTCCAATTGGTTGAATGAATTATAAACCTCATCAACATATAGACAAATACATGCACTATAAGCTCATCAGGCATCACCATTTTATTCATCTGTATGAATTTTGGAAATAATGTTTGCATTTTCAATCCGGAAATTCTGGAATGTAACATTCTCTTTTGTCGGTTGTACACCTCTGTATTGCACAATAAAAGTGCTGTGCCTGTAAGCTTTGGTGTGGGGTATCTTCCATAATTTGCTGTTTGTTCCAGTCGAAACTGTCTCTAGTTCTGATATGGATATTGATTTTGATAAAGTCCAGACACTTCTTCCATCTCACACTCACGTGTTATATTTATGAAAAATGCTACTACCACCTTCCTATTCAGAAATAAAAAATGTTTCATTTAAAGTATTGCTCTACTCTATATAATTAATGTGTGTTTGGATTAGGGTATGTAAATTTGAGTCTGAATTAACTTGATTTTATAGAATTAATTTTATTTAAAAGTGAATTTGTAGTTTGATTTTTAATAACAAAATTTAGTATAATATTTTTAACTAAACACAAAAATTACTAGCTAGTATAATTTTTCACAATAATTCAAATATGAGTTTAGAAGTAAAATTAGTTTTGACTCTGAACACACAAATATGTTGGCGCAAATTTTAAACTAAATTCACAACTTTAAATATGATTTTGGATGCTTTTTACTTTTATTCAATTATTAATCTTAAAATAAGTTTAATGGCCCGGGGGGATTGGGGAGAAGAGTAGCTAGTTTATAATTTGTTTCTATATAAAGAAACTATTTTTTTTTGTGAAAAAGAAACCGTTGTTTAACGTAAAGTATAAATGTGTAATCCAATCCAATCTTTAGAAAACATTAGATTTGTGTTTGATATCAGACTTTACATCTTCGGAATTTAAAATGGTTAGGAAGATGTGGGGTATCCATGGTGAAAAGGCCGAGAAAGAGGGAGAATGGGTGTAATATATTGTTAAGAGTAAACTAACAAAAAAAGTACTATTTTTTTTAAGCAGTTTAGATTTTAAGAAATAAAAAAATTTAATATAATTCATGATTTTTTATTTTTTTGTCATTATAATTCAACTGTGTATTTTTTATTGATTTTTGTAAGATGTGTCACACTATTTATCACTATAGTGTTCAGTGTGACATAAAAATGATGTGGTTTTGTCAAATTTATAGCTTGAAAGACTTCAACTCCAACAGCCGATCGTGTGCTTCCTTATTCTCCCTTTACCCTACATTCTTCCCCTTCTTTCATTGGAATGTCTTAGCTCAAATGACGTTATTTTTGTGTCCTAATGACAAATAGTGTGACGCATCATAAAAAATTAACGGAAAACAAGACTACAGTCACAGAAAAAACAAGAAATCAGAGATTATATTAAGTTTTTCTATTTTTTAAGGATTAAACTACATGACGCTAAAAAAGTTAGAGACAGATTTGCTAGTTTACTCATATTATATATTAAACTTCTAATTTTAACTAAAATATTAACTAATGAAGGAAGAGATAAGTTCAAATTTCTATTATTATAAAGAGTGGAGGAATAAAAATTTGGGGGAGCCAAAATAATATCCCACCAAACTTATTACTCCCTCCAGTCCTGCTTATAAGACTATTCAGACCAAATCACACATATTAAGAAAACATGTTAAAAGATATGCATTGATTTTTAAAAATTACTCTACAACGTTCCAAACTTACCCATATTTAAAATTAAATTTCTCTATGGTAATTATGTCAATTTTAAAAACCTTTAATGGTCAATCAGGGTATAATTAATGAGAAAAAATATTAAATATTTATAAGTTTATGTGTTTTATATATAGAACCAGTGACGGATCCAGAAATTTTAATTTGTGGGGAGCAATATTCATATATACATATATAAAAAAAATTTATAAGGGGGCAATGGATACATATACATGTAATACTGAGAAAAAATGAAAATTTTGTGGGGGCAATTGCCCCCAAAACCCACCAAGCAGATCCGTCCCTGTATAGAACCATAAAAGTTTTCAAACATTGTCTTATAAATAGAATCATAAGAGGTAATGTATTTACACTCTCGAGTCTTTCTCTTTGTACATCTATTATTCATTCACTACAAAAAATACTATTGAATTTTTGTAAACAAATTAATTAATGCAATGACAATTTGGATGAGATCTTATAAAAAGGAACAAAACAAATTTTTTAAAAAAGGTGCAATAAAAAGTACTGACAATAGTAATATTTAAATAAATAAAGATGTCTCCAATCGTATAAAATTACTGAACATAATCTTAAAGAATATGGTACCTCGTAGGTTATTAAACTTAATAATTAAATAATGTGATAATTAACAGTGTAAAAACTTTTTTACACAAATAGTATATACTAATTAAACTTTTATGAAAAATTCAATTACAAGTAGTTGAAAATGATTTTAATTAGTATATACTAACATGCGTAAAAAAATCTTTATATGGTCATCCAATATTATTGCCACATCATTTCACGGGTATAATTTTTTTACAATGACAATATATATCTATTAAATCTAATGAAAATATAAATATATTTTTAATAATTATATATATATATATATATAGAGGAGGGTTATAATTACACCGGTGTAAGTTACACCAAGTGTTACACCGCTGAATATTTTTTTTACGGATCATTATATTAAATAATCCACCGTTTGATTGCAAGTTACTATCATATAGATCATACATATAAAATTTTACATTAATCCGAAATTATTTGATATGTCATTGAGATATCTCAAGATTAACGTTATATATACATTTGAAATATATGAAAAAACCAACCATTTGATTATCAAGTTATTAGTGTCAAAATTTTACGAAATTTGGCACATATAATATTGATGATGAACAAACATAATTCAACGGTTGGATTGCTAAAAAACATATTCGATTTGTAGTTATTAGCGGTGTAATACTTGGTATAACTTACACCGGTGTAATTATAACCCTCATTATATATATATATATTAAAAAAATTGGGTGCCAGGGCTCCTAGCTCCTACCATAAAAGATCCACCATGATTAGATAAGAGGTGTAAAACATTGTAATAGAAAAAGATAAAAGGTGACAATTACTTGCCACTTATATATTGCTTAATTTCTTTGCTCATTCTTATCCAAAATGTGGGATTAACACTTTGATATCGCAACAATTTCTCCCTCAAAAGTCCATTCATCTAGTGCTTTCCCTTAAGGGGAAGCTTTTTTTTTTCATCACGAGAATTCAATGGTGGCATTAGCTCGACCATTACCGCTAATGTTTCTTCACACTTTCACCGTCGTTGACTCACATCAACGAGACACGTCGTCTAGCTATCCTCCACATATCAATTTCTTGTCCGGTCACTGGATCACAACACAGGCTATGATACCACAATTGTTGGGCAACGAGGGGCGGAGCTTAGCTAAACCACATGGATCCACCACCAATTTTTTCGTCCGAGCCGGTCACCGAATCACACTATCCGCTCATGAACCACTTGTTGGGCAACGAGGTATGGGTCTTACCACTTATATATTGTTTTCTTTGTCCATTTCTATTCAATGTGAGACCAACACTTGATATCGCAATAATTGAGTTATTAGGAGATCAGTGTAATTCATATTTATATAATTTATGGATTAATGTATCCTATATAAGTTTAAAAATATTTAAGCTTATAAGATTATTTTGTTTTCTTTTGTTTCCTCGTAAATAATTAAACTAGCTATCTCATTTTAATTATTTTATCTCAACTCATTATCGATCTATTATATATGCTCATTGTGCTCAGCTCTCCGTTGATTACTCCATTTTTTCCTTTTTAATTATAATAACCCCCCTCAATATATTATTTTATTTTATTTGTACCTCTCTTCTTATTTCCTTTTCCCTCTCATTATATACATATGTGTCACATTCGCTGTCTGCCTTTCCCCTTGATCCCTCTCATTTCTCTCTAGTTTTATAAAGATTTTCTCTCTCTACATTTTGTCCTCAACTACGGCACATACAATTAACAACTACTTTCACATTGCTCCATTCTTTAATTTGCCGTCTTGAACATGGACTGTGTGGTCCAGTATCTCATGTTCCACCAACTTTACTATATAATTAATCACGATTAAAATGTCACCTAACACCCTAAAATTCACACAACTGTGTTGTAAGCATATAGATCATATAACCAGTTTAAAAGGTTTGAGCTAGTAGCTAGTTAAGTGTGTACAAATATTCTCCCTTCACACTGTATAAGCAAATTAACCTTAATTAATTTCATTATATTCAATGATATCATCCCAAAATACATTTATAATTTAAAGACAATTATTAGAGGTGTACGTGATGACATTTCAATGGTTTGATTCAATTTATTGGGTTGGATCGATTTTTTTTATGGTCCATTATATTTTTGGACAACAATACCACTGCGCGGCCAATTAGACTCAAGAGCATTATTATTGAAGGTCAATCAAGAACTGGAAAGACTCAATGGGCTCAATTATCTATGTAGTTATCTAGATTTCAATTTCAAAGTATATTCCAACTTGAGTAATATTGATATTTATACAACAAATCCATACAACAACTCATATAACATACTTTTTCTCTCAATCTCTCTCCATCATATCATTTATCATATCACCCATCACATCTCACACTTTTCTATTTTCTCTCTACCTCTTTCCATGTTGTATATATACAACATGTATGAAAAACATTACTCTTCCAACTTAGCCTTGTATAATGTCATTGATGACATTAGCTCCACTTATTTGAAAATGAAACATTGGAAGTAGGGGTGGAAACAGGGCCAGGCCAGGCTTTGGCAGGCCTGAGCCTGGCCTGACTCCTAATTCTTAAGCCTGAGCCTGACCGGTTACCTGTTACAGGTTTTTTTTGTAAGGCTTTGGCCTGGCCTGCGAAAAAGCTTGGCCTGGCCTGTAAGCCTGTTTAGAAGCCTGTTTTATAACAAAGCCTATAAATAGGCCTATAAGCCTATGCAGGCCAACATGCCTTTTAAGCAGTTTTTTATATAATTAATTTAATATATTCTAATTTTTTACTATATTATAAATTTTTTAATTATATTTATAGTTATTTATATAATTAATTTAATATATTATATATTATTATATTAAACAGATCGGCCTGTTAAGCCTAATAGGCTTTTTCATAGGCCTGAAGCCTGACCTATTTAACTAAACAGGCCTTTTAACAAGCCTTGGCCTGACCTTTTTAATAAACGAGCCAGGCCAGGCCATACCATAAACAGGCCAGGCCGTAGGCCCCTGACAGACCGGTTGGCCTATTGATAAGTGCCATAAATTGGATTATTTGAATATTAAAAATTGGCACTTATGGATTAAATATAGTTATACTTCAATCAATTTCCTCTAATTTATAGAACTTTGGAGTTTAAATGATAATATCTGAGTACTGAGTCAACTTAGGCATTCTGATCCTTATTTTGATGTTTAATTGCAGGAGAAATTAAAGAAGAGCAATCAGGAACCAAGAAGTAAAGAAGCAAGGAGAACAACAAGAAAAAAAGAATAAGTGTTGAAAATTCGCTTAAGCCCTTTGAAATGGCTTAAGCGAATTTTGTCCAGAGAAGGGGTGATGTTTCTGCCAAAAATTCGCTTAAGCCATTTCAAATGGCTTAAGCGAATTAGAATTCCTTCAACATGAAGAAAGCAATTCGCTTAAGCTAAATTTTTAGCTTAAGCGAATTTTCACTTACCCAATTGGACAAAATAGAATTTGAACGTAGTTTTCATCAGTTCGCAATTTCTAAAAATAGAACAGAGACTCGGAGGAAGAACGGGAGACTGCGGAATTTGATTTGTTCATCTTCTTCTTCTTCATCTTTATGGATTGTAAAGTCACTATGAGTGGCTAATCTCCTCTTTGGGATTGAATGCAAATCGACTCGAACTCGGATATATTCTGGTTATATTTTTATATAGTGATTTCGTTTCTATTGATATTGTTATTTTCGTTCTGTTTATATGTTCTTGATTCTATCTGATCAATAGATTCTAGATTTAGATTTTTGGATTTAACTGGAAAGTATTTCTGAAAATCCGATCTGAACGAAAATAGTCGATATATCGTTATACTAGGAATAGATTTTGATATATTGAATGCTTTGATACTTGAACTTAATGTTGGATAATCTATTGAATATATGAGGAATCAATATTCAAGAGATTAATCTTATGAATTTTATAATTGAGGAATCAATATAAATGACTTTTGTGTATGCGTCTATATCGATAGTTACAAAGGCTATATATTGATATACAACCAGAATATAGACGAAGAAGATAGATGAAATTCAATCCCAGTTTTTCCCACTGATATTTCAAACCAACTTTACTCTTTATTATTGCTTACTAGAATTGTGTTTAGTTATCATATCAATCATGAAACAAAATATTCTCTTTTGTATATATTCACTTTTTGAATTAGTACAACTTTGAACCACCAACTCCTCGTGGGATCGACACTCTGAAATTATTTTCATATTACTACAGTTGACTAATAGGTATACTTGCCTAGGAAGCCAACAAGTTTTTGGCGTCGTTGCCGGGGAGGCGGTGTCAGTTCAAAGTTTAACTAGTTCATTAAGTATTGTGAATATTTTTAGAGTAGGTAGTAATTATATTATCATCTTGTGCTAATCCTTGTTTGAGCTGTGTTGATTTATGTTTTTAAGAGGTCAGGTACCTAAAGATCAATTGAAATTTGACCCATAAATTGAAAAGACAGCTCGGAAGAACCAAGAAGTTTCTCTACTCCACAATCACAACCAATTATCCCAACTCTTGAACCAATCATGGATGGTGAATGGCAATATCCATCAAGAACAACACTTGGAGATTATGCTATGCAGAGGGGACCAGGATACTTCTCCAGCATAACAAATCTTGGTGACTTCTCCAACAACAATAATTATCTTAACAATTTTTCGCAGGGTTGGGGAAGTTACCAGAGTCAGAGTTTTGGGTGGCAACAATATGCTGATTCATCCTACATGCAACCTTCTTTCCAACAGCAACATGATTACCCTTTAGTTCAACAAGAAAGATCAAAGTTGGATGATGCTCTTGAGAAATTCTTGAAAGTTTCTATGGTATGTCAGAAAAATATAGAAGCATCGGTAAGAAATGTTGAGGCTCAAATTGGACAGTTAGCTAAACCTTCAGCTAACTTGGAAGCTGAGGAAGAAGTGTTGCAAGAAGGAGAGAGTGAAAAAGAAATAGAGGAGGGTGAAAAAGAGAGTGAGAGAAAAAAGAATGAGAGAGAAAAGAAAATAAGTGGTTGTGAGGAAGAGGGAAAGATGAATAAAGAAAATGATGTAGATAGAGAAAATGAGAAAAAGAGTGACAAAAGAGAAGATGAGAAAAAGAAGGAGAAAAGAAGGGAAGGAGCACCCCAACTAAAGAGACTGCCATATCCTAAATCCCCTTCAAAGAAAGATAGAGAAATGCAGCTTGCACATACTCTGGATAGTTTTACAGGGCTGCAAATCAACATTCCTTTTATAGAAGGTATGGAGCAGATACCAAAGTATTCAGGATTCATGAAAGAGCTTCTCATTAAGAAAGGAAGATTTTCAGGGTGCAATGCAATCAGTCAAAAATCTTTGCCTAAAAAATTTAAAGATCCAGGAAGTCTCACTCTTGTGAACATTGAAAGCTTCTCAGTGCAAAAAGCTTTACTTGATTTGGAAAAAGTTGGCAATTTTGTGTTTCCAATGGATTTTCTGATCATGGATGTCAAGGAAGATGTTGAAGCTCCACCGATCCTTGACAAACCATTTATGAAGACAGCTAGAGTAATAATTGATGTTGGTGATGGTGAGCTAAAGGCCAGGACACAAGATGAAGAAGCCGACTTCAATGTGTTTGAAGCTATTCAGCACCCAAAGGATCAATTGGAGTGCTTCAAAGTGGATTTGTATGATAAAGCTCTTCTAGCAGGAAAGAAGCCAAGACTGCAGGAAGCAACGGAATTCAGGGCTGACAAGTATGAATCTCTCAAGCTTCAAAAGAAAAAGATCTATGCATATCATAATAAGAGGCCAAAGAAAAGAAAAGTCAGGCCAAAGGAGTCAGGAGTATGGTCTAACTCCAGAAAAAAGCCAAGATGGTTAGAGTCAATTCCTATCAGACTTCTGTATGAGGCAAGGGTAATTAAAGGTTTGCTGCCAAAAGAGATCAAGGGTGTAGCACTGAGGCTCACCACAATGTTTCAATTTCAACTACCATAATTGATACAGGCGTCAAGCTAAGTGACGTTAAACAAGCGCTTCCTGGGAGGCAACCCAGTGTTTAATTCTGTTTTGTGTTTTAAATTTCAATTTGGTATGTTTGAGTGTTTTTGTACATAAATGTGTGTATTTGTGTTTTTATGCATATTTGTGTGTTTGTATACTTTAAGTCAATTTTTAGCAATTTATTGTCTTAATTGGGCCAAACAAGTGTATTTGAGTGTTTTGAAGTTATTTCAACTTGTTTTGCATGAAAAAGAGTTTTGGTCCAAAATTGAGACATGTGGATGCTAAGAATTGCCTTAAAAGTGTTCAAATGTGAAAATTGAGTGTTTGATTTTAGATTTTTGTTAGGAAAGTGTGAAACTTTGTCAAACCATATAGAACAATGTGGGGAGTGAATTAGGGGGTGAATTAAAGGCTAAAAGAGAGCAATAATCAAGAATTGAGTAATTGAAACTAGTGAAAATTTTTGAAAAGTGCAAAAGGAATTGAAAGGCAAAGAGTCCAGAAAATTCGCTTAAGCTATTCTAAATGGCTTAAGCGAATTATGCAGACAAAATGAGGAAAAAAAAATTTACTGTCAAATTCGCTTAAGCTAAAAAAATGGCTTAAGCGAATTTTTCAAAACAAAATTGAGGTACTCTCTGCCAAAAATTCGCTTAAGCTATTCTAAACGGCTTAAGCGAATTTTTCAAAAAAAAATTGGGGTGCTCTCTGTTAAAAAAATCGCTTAAGCCATTTCAAATGGCTTAAGCGAATTTTATAACAGCTGCGCGTACTTGACAGCATTCAAAGGGAAATTGCTCACTTTTTCAAAATCCCTTCTTCCCTTCTCGTGCGCGACGCGGCTGCACCCTCTAGGGTTCTAAGTTCCTCTCATTTTAAACTTAAAATTTCTCACTCAAATTGCTTCTTTCCTTCTCCAACCATATTTCAAGGTACGCATTTTACAATTTCTCTTCATTCTAACCGAACCATTTTCGAATTTTTTCTTGAAACTTTGAACCTTAGGTTAGCCACCATGTGAGTTCAATGAAATTTTGATAAATGCTTGAAATTGTTAAGTTGTTGATTACAATGTGCTTGGATTGAGTGTTGTTTTACATTGGAATGGAAAATGCACATTTAAATGAGTTGTTTAAAGTGTCAAGTAACATTGCCCACCAAGTGTTTGATAAAAGTCCTTATACAATACTACTTGGTAAAACATCAAAGAGCTTAGCCTTAGTGATTGTGTGAGAAACATGATGCTTGTTACTTATCTTTTTACACCATTTTGACTTATGTTTGTGAATTGATTGAACCAAAAAGTAACAATGCAAATTGAATTTGGATAATCTCTTGAATTTCAAGTTGAATACGCAATTTGTTGGCACATGGTGTTGCATCATGCTTGAATGAATTTCCATATGTTTTTAGGCATAATATTGCTTCCTATGATGCTGAAATACACTGTGCATTTAACTTGATGAGTACATGAACTTTGGTGATTGCATTGAATTTTTGAATACTCACATGGTATTAAAATTGCAATTGAACCATGAAAGAGAAAATGTAATTGAAATATGTTTGGAAGTAATTGGCTGCTAGTGGTTGTTGGTACATTTTGAAAAATGATTATTCATGTCCTTGACATCATTATTGAACATGATTGGATTATTCTTGTTGGTTGGTTGATTTTAATTTTACAGGACATGACTAGAACAAATACCACAACAGAATATGACTCCTTCTTGAATGGTATTATCAGAAGGAATTGGAGGATATTAACGGATCTTTTACCTAAAGGACCCTACCCAGACATGACACCAGAGGAATTTCAAACTGACTTTCAGTGGCCTGGGGACAGTCCAATTTTTTTAGGGGGGAGTGGAGCTGCTGGAGATGATGAGCTGGAGACATACCCTACTATTCCACCTTTCAAAACTCTGTGACATGGTTTCATTGTTCTTTTGTTGACATTTTTCATACTGTTTGTGTTGATATTTTGGCAGATTACTGAGACTGCAATGTTTAATACTTTTGATAAGTTCAGTTTGTGTGTTAGTTATTTATGGTTGTTTCTTGTTTCAGTTACTTCTATTTTTAGTTTGTTTTATCTGTTTTTAGTTTGTTTTATTACTCTGATTAGTCAGGATTTGTGTTTTAGTAATGTGAATATAATACTGATACATAGATATAAATACTTAGAAAATACTTTTTGGGAATTAACAAAAAAATTTTTCTTGAGGAAATTGGTTAAAAAGGAAATCAGGATTCAATAAGTGTCCTAGATAGAACATCTAAGCAATCTGGATGAAAGTTGAGAAAAATAAGAAACCATGGTGAGTTGCATAATTAAATAGAACTAGGACATATGTGCATGATATTTGATCAAAATTAACAAGTATCACAATAGATGATTTAATCAAGGAAAAGCCACAGATAACCAAAGTGAGTGTGTGAATCCATAGACAGAATGAGAGTTTTATTGATGATTGACCAGTTAGTATTGCTCGAAAGTCCTTTGTGATAACATTGCATAAAGAGGCATGGAAATGATTAAGGCAATTTTGTGTTGTATATAAAAAGCTAGAGCCAAAAAGCCAACCTAAGAATTAACTAATTTTTCTTAGCCCTTTTTAGCCTAATAATCTTTTGATCATGCACCTTGAGCTTAAAGTTGAAAAATTTTCAGCCTTACCTTTGCACACTCAAGGAAGGAGAGTATAGTGCATGTGATTAGTGTAAGTTAATATAGGGTTGATGAAAATGTTTTGTAAATAAAAAAAAATGGTTGGTGATGCAAGTTACTCCTTTTAAAAAAAAATTTATTGAATGAGTGAAAAAGGAGTAAAATGTATACAATAAGGTGGAAGTATTGAGGTATTAAGTCAAGAGAGTTATGTGAATTGGGGTAAAAATGCTTATACTCTTCTTTTCTTAAGTGTGCTTTTGAATTACCAGAAAAACCAATGTTTTTGGAAGCCAGGCCTCATTACATCCCTGTTAAGACCTTAAGATCCATGCCAATTGTGTGATTGTGATTGACTTGGAAATGACTAGCAATATTGATTGGTGCAACTTCAGTGAAAATAGAGAGAAACACTCACCAGTGAGTTTCGAGAGAAAATTTCCTTGATTAGAATCATGTTATTGTCATACTTATTTCTCTTGATAATTGATTGCATGATTGTCCTCTTTCTATTTGATGATGTGATTGCCATATGTTCTGGATTCGATTCTGTAGTCTGGATGTGAAGTTGTTTCTTGAAAGACCATGGAAATGATTTCCAGATAACCAGTTTCAAGAGTTAAAAGGATTGTCCAGTTGATTGTAATTATTTACTTTGCTTGAGGACAAGCAAGATTCTAGGTTGGGGGGAGTTGATAAGTGCCATAAATTGGATTATTTGAATATTAAAAATTGGCACTTATGGATTAAATATAGTTATACTTCAATCAATTTCCTCTAATTTATAGAACTTTGGACTTTAAATGATAATATCTGAGTACTGAGTCAACTGAGGCATTCTGATCCTTATTTTGATGTTTAATTGCAGGAGAAATTAAAGAAGATCAATCAGGAATCAAGAAGTAAAGAAGCAAGGAGAACAACAAGAAAAAAAGAATAAGTGTTGAAAATTCGCCTAAGCCCTTTGAAATGGCTTAAGCGAATTTTGTCCAGAGAAGGGGTGATGTTTCTGCCAAAAATTCGCTTAAGCCATTTCAAATGGCTTAAGCGAATTAGAATTCCTTCAACATGAAGAAAGCAATTCGCTTAAGCTAAATTTTTAGCTTAAGCGAATTTTCACTTACCCAATTGGACAAAATAGAATTTGAACGCAGTTTTCGTCAGTTCACAATTTCTAAAAATAGAACAGAGACTCGGAGGAAGAACGGGAGACTGCGGAATTTGATTTGTTCATCTTCTTATTCTTCATCTTTATGGATTGTAAAGTCACTATGAGTGGCTAATCTCCTCTTTGGGATTGAATGTAAATCGACTCGAACTCGGATATATTCTGGTTATATTTTTATATAGTGATTTCGTCTCTATGGATATTGTTATTTTCGTTCTGTTTATATGTTCTTGATTCTATCTGATCAATAGATTCTAGATTTAGATTTTTGGATTTAACTGGAAAGTATTTCTGAAAATCCGATCTGAACGAAAATAGTCGATATATCGTTATACTAGGAATAGATTTTGATATATTGAATGCTTTGATACTTGAACTTAATGCTGGATAATCTATTGAATATATGAGGAATCAATATTCAAGAGATTAATCTTATGAATTTTATAATTGAGGAATCAATATAAATGACTTTTGTGTATGCGTCTATATCGATAGTTACAAAGGCTATATATTGATATACAACCAGAATATAGACGAGGGAGATAGATGAAATTCAATCCCAGTTTTTCCAACTGATATTTCAAACCAACTTTACTCTTTATTATTGCTTACTAGAATTGTGTTTAGTTATCATGTCAATCATGAAACAAAATATTCTCTTTTGTATATATTCACTTTTTGAATTAGTACAACTTTGAACTACCAACTCCTCGTGGGATCGACACTCTGAAATTATTTTCATATTACTACAGTTGACTAATAGGTATACTTGCCTAGGAAGCCAACACCTATTCCCACCCCTAATTGGAAGGAATTACTGGGTGCCAGACAAAATTGGCAGATAAACTGCAAGTACGGGAAACCAGTTCAAATTAAAGGGGGATACCTGCAATTGTACTGTGCAATTCAGGTGAGGGATACCGGAATTGCCGACAACAAATATTGTATCATATTTACGAGTTACAATGGTTTAGACGTTCCCCCAATTACCACGCCAACGCTATGTAGCGTCGGCCATAAAACATCTTCATTATTGCTTTAACGATGAGGCTTTTAGCGACGGCTGGTGGGCCGTTGCTAATTATGAAATAGCGACGACTTTTGTCCGTCGCTAAAAACCGATTTTCTTGTTGTGATTAAATAAAAGTAACGCACATTCTTAATTAACGTGGGCTTTGTTTTGTGCTGCTAATGAGTGCCTTAATTAAAGGCACTAGTTAAGAAACCAACAAATATAAAGTTTGGCTTAAATATGTTTTAAGTCCCTATAAATATAGGTTATTTTGTTTTTAGTCCCTGTAAAATTTTTTTTTGGTTTTTCATCCCTACAAAATTTTCCATTATCCTTTTTGGTCCCTCCTGTTAACTTTTGGCTGATGTGGCAAACAGAGTGCCATATCAGCATGCCACATGTGTTTTTTTGCCCAACTTAAATTTGTTTTTAATCCCTATAAATATGATCTTTTTGGTTTTAGTCCCTGCAACTTTTTTTTACCTCAATTTCATCTCCATCCAACATCACAGTGTCCTTTTTTTTACCCCAATTTCATCCCCATCCAACATCACAGTGTCTTTTTTTTCTGTTTATTGACTAACAAAATCTTCATTTGATTTATGTGTATTAACCTGCAACTTAATGAGATTTGTGTTAACTAACAAAAAGGCTTGTAATTAATGAAATCCACAGAAAAAAATAATATTTGTAGCAAATTTTAAAAAAAAACACCATTTTTTTACGTAAAAACATTATTGTGAAATTTCTCTACTTTACTGTAAAAAATACACAAAAAAATTCACTCAAATTTTAGAATTGAACGAAAACTCTTATGAATTTTGAAATCAACGAAAAAAATTGCAAAGAAAAAAGGTCGTTACAACTTTTTTTCTTATAACCCAAAAATGCTAGAGCTAGACTAACAAAAACAACACATGTTAGTGACCTTTTTTCTCGACTAATTCTTTTTTTTTCCTGTCTATTGACTAACAAAATTTTCATTTGATTTATGTCTATTAACTTGTAATTTAATGAGATTTGTGTTAACTAACAAAAAGGCTTATAATTGTCAAACAAATAAAAATTTTGTTAGTCAATAAACAGAAAAAAAAATTGCAGACAAAAAAGGTCGTTACAAGTTTTTCTCCATATATGCGGTGAATCCAAGTGTTATGAAATTTCAAATAATTGAATACATAAAGAATTTATTTTTTAAACCCACGAAAAGTTTTAAAATTTTCAGTGTAACAATGCAGAGGAAGCAAAAGGACACTGTGATGTTGGATGGGGATGAAATTGAGGTAAAAAACCAAAAACAAAATTACAGGGACTAAAACCAAAAAGATCATATTTATAGGGACTAAAAATAAATTTAAGTTGGGCAGAAATAACACATGTGGCATACTGATGTGGCACTCCGTTTGCCACATCAGCAAAAATTTAACGGCAGGGACCAAAAAGGCTAATGAAAAATTTTTTAGGGATGAAAAACCAAAAAATTATTTTACAGGGACTAAAAACAAAATGACCTATATTTATAGGGACTAAAAACATATTTAAGCCTATAAAGTTTTTATTAGAAATCACGACATTTATTGTATTTGTAATATTAAATGCTACACATTTCCATAAAAAATTACTATTTTTGTTTCCTTAAGTAGTGCTCTAAGGACACTCGTTAATATTCTTTTTTTATTTATATTTTAGTGGGTTAAATATGTTTATATTCCCTGAAATATATATAGTTAAGATTTGGTTTTAGTCCTTATAATTTGAAACTGGTGGTTTTGGTCCTTTAAAAATTGAAAATACACCAATTTAGTCCTTATCGCATAGTTTTGTTGCAGATTTTACTATGAATTAACTATGATTTTTTATCAATAAAGACCTAAATTTATGTGTTTTCAATTTTTGAAGGACCAAAATCACCAGTTTTAAATTACAGAGACCAAAATCAAATTTACATTGTTTGAAAAATTAAATTTCAAGTTAGAGTCCCATATTGGCAATCTAGACCGTGAATATCTATACGAGTGACAGTCCAATAATAACAGACCATCTAGGATAAACTCTGATATCATCTTAAATTTTGGATTTGAGCCTAACTCAAGTCTAAAAAACTAGTTTTGAGGTTAAGTTAGACTCAAATCCAAAATCTAAGATATATCCATATCCTCCTAGTGCCTCTATAGATCGTAAGTCTAATCACCATCTTGACCCATCCCAACTCAACCCCTTTACCTATATTTAGGGAAGGGAAGTTTCTAGAAAGTGTTTTTATGCCTTTATTATTCACCGCCATTTTTCTAACAATGTCAAATTAAAAGTTCTTATAATTTTTTGCCTCTAATCCTCTCTAATTTCCCCCTCTCTCTCTCTATATATATATATATTCCCTAATAATCTAATTTATTTTCTATATATCCCTATTCCTCTCTATAGAAACTTTCATTATGCCAAAAAAGGCCATTAAGGACGCTCCCGTACACCATAAAAGGGCGCTTTCGTGCGCACTAATAGAATTGCTATTGTTTGGTCATTAAAAGGAGGGCGTGCCCAGAAACGCTCTGACGGAAGTCAATAGAGGGCGCTTAAAAAAAAACACGGAAGTGCCCTCAACATAGTGTCTGTTTGGGAGGGCGCTTCCTTGGAGCGCCCTGGTTTTACACATCAAGGGCGCTTCGTTGGAGTGCCCTCCTTATGCACAGGACGTTCTTAGGGAGGGCGCTCCAAGGAAGCGTCCTCCTATTTTTTTTTTTTTTTGCATTTTAAATGAATCTGGGAACACACTAATCGATTACAGTAGTACAGTAATCGATTACCAGAGAGTTTTCTCATGATACATGAAATCTGGAAACCATGTAATCGATTACAAAAGTTTATGTAATCGATTACCAGAGTTTGGCAGAGTTTCCTCTGTTTATACAAGTTTTCCCAATTTATCAAAAACCTGTAAAACTCCATACCAGCAACCAGAATTCATCCTTGAAACTAATGTAAAAAAAACAGCAGCAAAAAAATAAAAAAACAGCAGCACACAATAGCTTGAGTTGAGCATGATACCAACACCTGCAAAAACGCACCTTGCACAAACATAGAAAAAAAATCAAAATAAGAAAGATGATAAAAAAAGCAGAAAGATACGCAGAACAAATAGAATGGAGAGGAACAACAACTGTAAGTGAACGCCACGCCGAGTCTCGCCACGAAGGGAAGATAAGAGCAGCAACCACGTACCGTGCTAGGAAGGGGAAGATGGAGAGATGTGGGAGAAAGAAGGAGATAGGTGGACCGAGAGAGAAGAAGATGAATGGGGAAAAATCCAATCTTCAGAAAAACAGAGAAAAAAATTACAGAGAAAGAGGAAGGATGAGATGAGAGAATAGAGAATCGTGAAAAAGAGAGAGAAGGGGGATGAGGCGGCTAGGGTTGAGAGTGAGAGTGAGAATGAAAGTGGGAGTGGGTCATAACTCACAAAACACAAAATGGACGCTCAAGATTAACAGAGCACACGGATTGATGATGTGGCGCGATCTGGAGCGTGTAAAATACGTGTAAAGTGAGAGTGAGAGTGTGGGAGCTTTAGACGCGCGCGGGAGGGGAAAATTTAAACAGAATTGGATTTTTAATTAGCAAGGAGGGCGCTCACAAGGAGCGCCCTATTTAAAAAAATACGGAAGCGCCCTCAGGAACGCCCTTAATTCCAGAATTTAAAAAAAAAAGAAAAAAATATGGTGGCAAAGAGGGCGCTCACAGGGAGCGCCCTATTAAAAAACACGGAAGCGCCCTCAGGAGGGCCCTCAATTCCAGAATTTTAAAAGAAAAAGAAAAAATTATGGTGGCAAAGAGGGCGCTCACAGGGAGTGCCCTATTAAAAAACACGGAAGCGCCCTCAGGAGCTCCCTCAATTCCAGAATTTAAAAAAAAAATTATGGTGACAAAGAGAGCGCTCACAGGGAGCGTCCTATTAAAAAACACGGAAGCGCCTTCAAGAGCGCCCTCAATTCCAGAATTAAAAAAAAAAGAAAAAATTATGGTGGCAAAGAGGGCGCTCACAGGGAACGCCCTAACTTTTACCTGTAAGGGCGCGTTCCCGCCCAAATTTTAAGCGCCCTCATTTTAAAACGATCATTTTAGGCGCTAACTAACACCGGAGCGCCCTTAAGCTGGTGCACTTATATCATAAATTTGGCGTAGTGTTTTTAAAAAAATTTAAGGAAAGTGATAATATCTCTTGAAGTCTTGAAAAAGAGAAGGGCAAATATGTCAAAAGTGATGATAGAGCGAGCTAATTTAATTAGGACAATATGATCACCAAACAATAATTTTTAATTTTTCCGGAAAGACCATCTTCTTGTGCCTTTCAACTACTGAAGTCCATATTAAATTTTTTTCTTAAATTAATTAGCACCAATACAGGGATTTCGAAAACTTGAAAGGAATATTGTGCCAACTTCACAATTCATAGCATTTGCTGCCACCCTCGTTGCCTACTCCTCTATATATCACTTGACTTTTGTAGCTAGAAATTGACTTTGAGAGTAAATTAAATACTTAAAAATTGAGAATTTTAAGAGAATGGAATTGTTACATTCATTTAGACTCTAATAGAAGTTAATTTGGATAAATTTCTCTGGAAAGACTTATGAGAGAAAAAAATAGAATAAATTAAGAAGGTAAAATGAATTTAACTCTCATAAGTTGAAATTAATTTATGCAACTCAACTTTTTTATAAGCTCTTCCATTTAATCCCTCCACAAGTAACTAAGGGGCCGTTCGGGGTAGTTGCGAGTTTTCAGTTTTTGGTTTTAAAAAATTTTCATTCAAGTTTTTACATCTCAAAACCAAAAACTGAAAACATGTTTTTGTGATTTTCAAAACAAACATTTTGAAAACCACAAAAAGTGGTTTTCAATTTTTGGTTTTGAGTTGTAAAAACTTGATTGAAAATTTTTAAAAACTGAAAACTGAAAACTTGCAATCACCCCGAACGACCCCTAAGGTTTAGTTTGGATACGCTTATGTAGAAAAAAAATCTAGAAAAAAAATAGAATGAATCAAAGAGGTAAAATAAACTCAACTTCTTCCATAAGTTGAAATTAGTTATTTATTAAAAAGTTAAATGGGAGAGTATGAAGAAGTTCAATTACAAAAACTAATTTCAACTTCTGGAATTAATTGAATTCATTTTACCTCCTTGATTCATTATATTTTCTTCTCCTAAAAGTTCTTTTATAGAAATTTATCTAAACTGACCATAATTTTAACTTAAGGGAGAAGTTGAATTTATTTTACCTTATTTAATTCATCCTATTTGCTTCTTCTATAAAAATTTATGTAAGCTGACTCTATGTTCCTCATTAAATTTTCAAAGGATAAATTTAGAGAATTAGAACTTTTTTTATTTCTATTTTTATAAATTATATTTTAATTTTTAAAAACAGAAATTAAAAATATATATCTATGTTTCAGTTATCTATTTTAAAATTTTATCAGTTTTGAAAAGCCGAAAATAAAAATGGTTTAAAAATATTTTTAGTTTTCAGTATAAAATTATCTTTTACAATAAATGAAATACAACATAAAATAAATTAATAATCTTTAAAGCAAATTTTTAAAACTAAAAACTTGAACGGGTTTCAAATAAACCTTGATTTTCACTTTTCAATGTTAGTATGCTGGTTGACTTAAAAAATATACTATTTAACCTTAGGCGCACGGCATATGCCCGACAAATGGTTTATTGAATTCATTTTATCCATCTTATGATTTGATATTCTAATACACTTTTGGGAAACATATATAAGTTTACATTAAACTGTTTAACCCTGCTGTATATCAAATTCAAAATCAAGTTGAATTGAATTGTGTCAATTGCAGCTTACTAAGGTATTTAATTAAAATATAAAATGGAACAAAAGACAATATCTAACTTGGTACCATGGGAAATATGTAATAAAACAAATGTTATCGAGTGCATTAAAAGGTATTAATTAATGAATAAAAAATGGAAGATTCAAAGGAAAGTATAGCTGCCAACCGGCTTGGTTCAAATGATACATGATTGATTCCTTAAGCAAGATCTCGGGTTCAAGTCTTGTGGCAGGGAAAAATCCCGGCTGAAAGAGCTAGCCCCCTACTATGATGTGGATGTTCCCAGCTCGAACGGGAAAAAAAGTAAAGTATAGCTTTTAACATTATTTATGTATTAAATATTATATTTTTAATAAATTTTTTTATTTTTTTTATTTTTTAATCATTATTTTTGGATCACTGGTTGGCACGATCTAATAATAACAATGAGGTAAAATAGCAAAATTAAAATATAATATTGTTGAATTATTGAATTCCCCCTGTCCGCTACTTTTTTACCTCTCGTTATGTTCAAAGAAAGAAACTGGAAAAAGGAGGTTATCTTTCTTCTGTCTACTCATTGTGCACAAAAAGAAAGCTAGAAGCCAACATACTATACTCTGAATCTATTTATAATGGTTCTCTGCTGTATGAAAACAATGGAAGTTATATAATTCTTTTTTTTTATAAAATAATGAAATAGAATGGTATAAACGAAAACTGTTGGATAAAAAATTATATCAAAGATCTTCAATTACAGGTGAAACTCTGTATTTTGAAGAGATTTAATGAAACAGTATGTTGGCGGCAATCTCCAAAAACCCTGCAAGGGAGAAGGGAATTTTAGAGAAATTATTAAATTAGGTAAAAAAACATAGGATAATATATAGTTGGTACGTACACACTCATGAATTATCTACATACAAAAAAAATGAAAAAAAAAGAAAAAATGAGCGAAAAAACTGATAAATATGATAAGTAAAATGATATAGTAAAAACGTGTGCAAAGTCATTTTGTCTCTCTTTAGCTACGAAATAGCTAGGTATTACACTATACTAACATAAATGACTTAAGAGTGTGTTCCGCGTCCTCTTGGTCTTGGCACTCTAAAATCCAACTATCCAATGCCGTATTTTTACAGTGCGGTTATATGGAACCGCACTCTAAGTGTCTTTTTTTATTTTTTCTAAGGTCATTAGCTACAGAATTTTGCATAGCTAATCTATAAAAGTTTTATATTAATTCATATTAGAGAAAATTCACACCTTTTTTAAGCAAAAAAAAAAAAAATACAATAAATTAACAATCTTTCCTTTCCCCACAATCACAGGATTTAATGTGTCATGGAAGAAAACATAATTTGGATAATAAAAGCTACATTGTCTTAATTGAAAGTTAGGTACAAAACGAATCAACAGCGGAAAAAATTATCACCCAATAACTACATTAGCTTAACCAATGAGCATTAAGATTGAAATTAATCATGCAATATTTTTTTAAAAAGAAAAATAAACCAAATTAAAATTAAAAATGTATTTGCGCGCGGAATTAATTACTGCAAAGAACATAAGAAGTTTCATTTCATAGTTAGAATTAAGGATATATAACTCGTATTAGAACTTTAGGAGGACAAAAAAAAAATAGAGATAATTGTTCATATTGTGAATTGTGCATAATATTGAAATGACCAGGGTAATAAAAAAATCTCTGTGTAGTTCTCTAACCTCTTGTGATATTCCTCCACTAGTTGCCTATTCTACTCACTCTCCTTTTGCAACCTCTACATTCTCTCATATAAATCTAAGGTCTAGTTTAGATACACTTTTACAAAAGAACTTTTTAAAAAATAAAAATAGAATAAATCAAAGAGGTCAAATGAATTTAACTTTTCCATAGGTTGAAATTAGTTACTTATAAAGAAGATAAATGTGAGAGCTTTTGGAGTAAGTGGGCTACAAAGACTAATTTTAACTTATGAATAAGTTAAATATTAATATATTTGACCTTTTTAATTCATTTTTTTTTCACCTTGAAGTACTTCGGAGAAGTTTACAAGGACATCTATGTCCATAAAGTTGCACTCTAGTCATAAAGTCAACCCAAGTCTCATTGCTAAAGTCCTCGACGCCCTTCAAATCCTCCTCCAAGCTCCACTGAAATTGAGTTTGCTCAAGTTAAAAGATATACCTAATATATATATACCAATGTTACATCAAAATCATATAATTATAGCTGTGATAATTGAACTTACATATGTTTGCTCAAATCGACAGTCCACCCAAGACTTTTTCTTGGTGTAGGTGGCTCTAAAGACCTTGTCCAAGAAACTGACCTCTCATACTTTCTTGCCTAGAACGAACATATATATTTAAGTTTATAGCATGCATAAGTGAATGTAATAAAATTAATGTTTCCTCTTAAAAGTTTGCTAATCACCGGTTAAGGTTGGATCTTCATCTTGGGTTAATTAGTCCGACTCTTGGTGTGATAAGTTCAAGATGGCCTCTCCTAGGAGCGTTGTGGATAGGCAAAGACAACATGCTCTATGCCAAGCTAGCTAATGGGGTGTGTATAAATTTCTTTTAAGTAATTTTTTTATCATTATATATCTATATACAAATCTTTTAAAATTAAGTAAGAAATAATATGGTATCCTTATAATATTGATTAATAAATAAAAAAATAAAAACAATAAAACTTATGCTAAAGCTAAACATATCCTAAATTTTTCACACATGTTCGCACACACATTCTACATTGTGGTTTGATTTGTTGTGATGATGTTTTTTTTCCCTACGCCTTATTAAGTTATAAACGATCCATCACAAGATAGAGCTCAGCAAGTACTTATCCGTTTAGCACTACCTTTTTCCTTCTAACGAGATAACAAGTAAATAGTGTCAGTCAAAATTTGGCTGTCCCAATCAAGATTATCTAAAGTTTATTAAAGGTAACCAAAACTTTACTTAACATTATTTGATCAACCCTTTAAAAAGATGTTCAACTATATCGCTCAAGGTATCCTAGAGGCATATAGTAGAGGACCCATCTTCACATGGATTCACGTGTTATAGTTCCTAATCCTTGATTATTTAATTTCAATATTGTTAACAACTTGGATACCACATTCGAAAGGTAAAGTTGCAATTTTGATGGACCCCATTTAAATTCAATAATTAAGAGCTCTCTCCCTAAGATAATCCTTCCCGTGTAAGACCATTTAAAAACAAATATATTAATTCTCCTTTTGCTCTATTTGCCTTTACAAGTTTAAGCGTCCGACCACTTTCAACTACTTACATATATATATCTTTGAGATTGTAAGAAGGCAATAAACTATGATTACATTATTTAAAGAAATCCACTAAGGTTGCATTAATGAAATGTCGACCGCCCATTAAAACCTTTTTATATAAACGTGAGAGTGAGAATTGAATTAGCCTTGTGGTGGGGTAGGTTAAGACATCACACAAGAAAAATCCCGGAAAATATTGGCTTTACTTTGAAGATCTAGTAGATTTTTGTCATGGAGTACACATCACCTTCTTCTACCCATTGAAATGCAGTTTAGCCTAATTTCCCAAGAACTAATTAGAATCAATAGGATCGTCATATGTTGCAAAGGCGAATTGCGTATAGTAGAGGATCGGATTTATTGGTCGAAACTATGGCCAATAGTAAATCAATAAAAGGATACCCTTCAATGTGGTTTCGTGTTTATCAATTAGTTAACTTCACTATTGCCGTTGCTTCATTATGTTTAAGACTTTTCATATGGCAATAATGGATTATTGGCTTCATCTTCCATGCCTAAATAATAAACGTTCTCGTCCAATATCAAATCTAGCTACGATGGAAAATCATGATATTTTCTTAGCGTCGTTATGCAAAATCAAGAGGTAAAAATGCTTTGATAATGAATTTTGTAAGGGCATTCAATGATCATGTACTTTATGAGTGTATTTGATAAAATTAGTTAAAAATAAAAAATTGGCTAAAAGCTAAAAATTAGCTGATTTGAATTAGAGTATTTCGTTAAACTAGCTATAAATGGTAAAATAGATATCACTCATTATTGAGTGAGAGTTGTTGAGGGTTAGAATTGTATTAGTTTTTTAACTAATAGCTGAAAAAAAGAGAGTTCTTTTTTTTTATAAAACTAGTAGCTACCTAAATAACCACCTTACCAAATATTGATGAAATGATTTCATTTATTAATTTAAGCTTTCTTATCTATTGTAAATAATTTTTATTTAGATTTAAATAAAAATTTGAATTGAATAAATTAATTATTATGTTTCTTTTTATTTATTTGATTTTAATCAAATAATTAATTGAACGGTACCTATATTGAATTGAAATCAATTCATTGGATTTAAATATTTATATACATTTATAATTGATGATAATGGTAAGTATAACAGTCAATTGATTTCAATTTTTCAAATAAACAAATATACATTTAAGTTTTCGTTTCAGATATTAATGTGTAGTTTGGAATGTTAATTTATTTTTATTTTAACCGGTTTCAGTTAAAAATCCGTATTGATTACTGAATCAATTTTCTTATACATTTATATTATTATAATAACTGGAATGAATATGAAAGTTATTGTCTCTGAATTTCAACGTTACAATCTGGTATTTTTACTTATATGTGTAGTTGACTAGTTGTAAAAGCTTTTCTTTCTTGCTGGAGGTGTTCTGATGTCTGGGTTGATAATATTACTCTTTGTTGTTCTTTATGCTTACCAATTTAGTTGGAAGAGTATGTTAAATTATGGACATTTAATTTTCAAGCTAATTGAATAAAAAGGTTATTCTTCATTCCATCTTCTTTACACATAGAGCCAAAAGCTTCAGAGCGTTTTTTTTTCCTGGTTATTTATATTCCAAAATGAGAGCAACCTCTGTCTCCTCAAAACCACTGATTGAGCTCACCACTGCCTCCACTCTTCCCATCAAATTGAATTCCACAAATCATCACACGTGGTATATGCAGATTGCTCACCTTAAGGCCAATGAGCTGTTTGGTTATGTTACAGGTGATACACCTTGTCCACCATAAAAAATTGATTCCGGTGATAAATAGTCTGTTTGGTTTGGGGTTCAAAAATGCAAAACTATGGGTACGCGAAATTGATTTTAAATCACTTCTGTCGTGCTTCGTAAAAGTATCATTCATCTCAACAATTGATTTACAAAATCAATTCTATTCCACTGTAAACCAAACGGACACAGTTGTTGATAATCCAACATTCACCCATTGGAAAAGGGCAAGACCATTATGTTTTTTTTTTGCTCTTCTTGGTTCGTGCAGCCCGGAAGCTCAGGTTATTATGACCTCCGCCATATCCTCAACTGCTGCTTGGCCACACCTTAACAAACAATATGCAAATTGTTCTTGGAATCATGTCTTTGAAGGAATGACTTGCATCCATCACTAAAGGCACATCTAGTGTCAGTGATTACCTTCGCATTCAAGCCATTGCTAATGAACTTGTTCACATAGGACATCCTAAAGACGATCTTGATCTCATCATTTGATGAACTCTTTGATAAGTTAGTTGATTATGAAATGTGTCTTCAGCATGATGAAAGACAACAACATTCCATTCCTGCTACTGCCAATCATACACATCGAGCATCTGGTTCCTCAGGACGCAACAAACATTTCTCTTCCAATTGTGGTTCTTATGAGTCGCATCACACATCTTCCTCTGTTGGTTCCTATGATGCAACCATATTGGACGCCCTTTGTAAGGTCTTGCGGAATACAAAGAATATCTTATGGTATACTATTGCCTCTACTTGTTCTTTCCATATGTAGCATTAAATGCCAGCACATCACCATATATTTGATAATTCAATTGGTTGATTCCATCACTCCAAAACAAATGTTGGAGTCTACCTTCTGTGTCAATGTATGCTCATAATACATCTTATTCTTACCCTCACCCAAACACTGCAAAAACTCTATTGTCGATAAAGCATCATAAATGTGTCTTCGCCTTTAACGGGCAATCTGGTTATAAAGGTGTTTCTTCTTAAAGTTAATCTTATCAACCCCCCCCCCCCCCCACACATTAGGTAGAAAAAGCACAAAAAATATTAGAAGGCTCAATGCCAGCATTCATCATGCTATTAATCTGAATTAAATCACTTTTGGTCATCACTTTGTGAGATGCAAGCATTCCACAATACTTAGGATCTAAAAGTTCATGATTGTTGTTAAAATTTACAAATTCTGTTTTAAGAAATCAAGAGAGAATAATTCTGTTATTCTACTTTAGTTAGTTTTTCACTTTTTCTATCATAGTTAGTATTATCCTACCTTAGTTAGTTTAGGAATACTTCTATAAATAATTGTTGTATTCTCTTTTCTTGGTATCTTTCAAAATGATAATATTTGGTTCATTCCAAAATTCTCTTTACTCCAATTTTCACTCTCAATTTTCTGAACATCTTTGATTCCTAAGAATTGTGTTCATCTGTAAACCAACTACTATACCAACGAATTGTTACTTTGTCCACATGGACTTTGAACTTTGCTGGGCATCCACATCTAGTTTTAAATCTTGACTCTTTTTTCCTATTCTTCGTTCTAAAACCCCTATCTAGTCGGTGCCCTTGCTTGTAACACAAAAACTCTTGCCGTAACAATTCTCTAGTCTTTTTGCTCTTTCTCATCATCCCTTTATGGACACAAAATCCATTCGCTCTCGCATACTCACAATAGCACTTGTACTAAGTTCCAAACTTCCAAAATCATACTTAGTTATCTCATGTGGACTAAAACTCTACAAATCCATGCTAGTTATGTCTTCAACACTATCAATTCTTATTTTAGTCTTGGAGAATATAGATTCAGTACCTTCATCACAAGGGTCATCTGAGTCTACCTCTTCGAAGTCAACGTCCCCATTTTCGACATCAAAATCTCCATCTTCATCATCACCCATAAACGCTCTACCAAAAAAATCTTCATCCATTGCAAGCTCATCTTCCATGCACGCTGATAGCTCATCTAAATCTTGCAAACGAACACATGTATTAATGGACAATGACTTTCCAATTTTTCACTCAAAAGTTGCGTAACCAATTTATTTTTTCACATACCTCCAATACTGTATTCTCATCAATCATGGATTCAGTTGTCTCATCCATGTTCATGGTTGGTGCTCGCACAATTATATTGAATGACAACTCAATTTAACTACCCTGGCCCTGTACCAAATATACCAAACGAATCCATTAACAAGCCACTGATAATGCTTCAGACATTTATTATTAAGTTTCTTGAAAGCAGTTTATTTACCTTCCTTCAATTGATTGAACAGACTTTGCTAACAAAACGCACTCCCCCGATCTCAGGACACAAAAATTATTACCCAGATTAATCCCCAACCTTATACCAACCCTGAAATACAACAATCAGTGCTTCAATCAACCATTTAATACCATTGTATGGCAATAAAGTTGAACCCTAAACAAAGGCAAGTTGAATCCAAACTTATTGCGAACTTACCCACCGGAACTCACACATCCGAAACACAAAAACGGACGCCTGGACGAACTACACCATCCAAGTACCTCGCTGCTAAAGAGACGCTTCAAGATCCTCTAAACCATTGCAGCACCCTGCTCGTATGCTGCTTCGAGCTCCCTTTGCCACTCTCTCTTGCAATACTCTGTTCTCTCGTAGGGTTCGAACGGCTCACTCTGTAGTTTTAAGCAGAACGCACAGTTTGGACATTGGCAAATTGTGCGAGGGGCGTGTTTTCAACTTCAAAAATTACGAGAACACCATGAGGCCCCTAGTTGCAATAGTCATAAAGTTTGGAAAACTTGGCAACAACTTTTAATCCGGTTACAGAAACTGGCTGCAGTGGGTAATTTGTGAGTGGCAAAGCCACCTTTCGACGTTTATCAAATTGTTAACATGTGCAGTTGAGTAAAATTAAATTTAGAAATAATTAAAATAAGTGATGCATAAAGATTATTTAAGATGGATTAAATATGTTTTTGGTTGCTTAAAATATGATGAAATTTAATTTTGGTCCTTCATTTATTTTTTCATTAGTTTTGGTCCTCTATTTTTTAAAATCACATGTTTTTAGTCCTCCTTATTAATTGTACTTTGTTAAGTTACTTTCACAATTTTACTACGATGTTTCCCGGGTAAATATGTACAAGGGAATTTTTTCTTGCAATTTTTTCTTTAGAAAATTTATGTGTAGTAAATTTTCAAAAAAAAAAATACAATTTTTTTACATAAAAATGTTGTTATAAAATTTCTTTGCTTTGTTGTAAAACAATTTATAGTAAATTTCCAGCAAATTTTATAATCTAAACGAAATTCCCTTTGAATTTTGAAATATGTAGGAAAATTCGAAGGTAAATCCATAAAAAAATCTACAAGAAATATTATTAAGTCATCAGTCAGCAGAATATAACCAACTACGAGGACTAAAATCATGTGATTTTAAAAAAATGGAGGATTAAAACCAATTAAATAATGAATGAGGGACTAAAACTAAATTTCACTATATTTTGAGGGATTAAAAACATATTTAACTCTTCTAAAATCAATTATATGAAACGGGAGACAATTAAGGGTCAGTTTGTTTGTGCTTAAAAAAGTACTTTTTAAAATTGTTTAAAAAATTGATTTTATTTTAGAGATTCTTGTATAACCATAAATAAATTTTCGTTTGGCTGCAATCATAAAAAACACTTTATTTGCTAAAATAAATACTTTCACATTGTTAAATAAATGTTATTACATTATTAAAAGGTTTTCTCTCTCTTCTATTTTAAATTTTTTTTTTCAAGAAGCAACTCTAAATTATTTTTAAAAAAATAAAAAATTGATTATTTTCTAATTTTATTTCTTGAAAAAAAGTTTAGATAAATATTTTAAAAATTTATATAAATAATTTTTTTTTAAAAAAAGTGATTCTGAAATAATTTTAAACTGCAAATAAAAAAGAGAAGAGAATACACAAATTCCAACTAAGGTCGCTCAACACTGCTTTGCAATCCTTTTCCTGGATCCTGGGCGACTGTTAACTGAAGGAACGTCCCTCACACTCACAGCAAAGCTCGATCCAAGAGAAAGAAAATGCGCAGCGATGGGATCTTAGGAAGTAGAGATGGCCAAGTCCTTGGAGCCAAAGCCGCCACTACCACAAGCAGGCGAACGAAGTGGTTGAAGAGAAGAGAGAGATGGCTGGTGGTACTAGGCATCATCCTTCACGCTGTTTACATGCTCAGCATTTTCGACATATATTTCAAAACTCCCATAGTCCACGGCATGGATCCCGTTACTCCTCGCTTCGCTGCCCCTGCCAAACGCCTCGTCCTTCTTGTTGGTACGTACCTACTCATCACAAATCAATGCACACCACCTATTTGATGTTGTTACTATTGAAACACGATGGATGGAGAAGTAATATTTGACAAGTATCAGCAAATGAGTGTTGATTATTTTCATTTCAATTCAATGCAGCTGATGGTTTGCGTGCGGACAAGTTCTTTGAGCCGGATGAAGTAGGGAATTACAGAGCACCGTTTTTAAGGAGCATAATCAAAACGCAAGGTCGCTGGGGGGTTTCTCATGCTCGCCCTCCCACCGAGTCCAGGCCTGGACATGTTGCCATCATTGCTGGCTTCTATGAAGATCCCAGTGCAGTTACAAAAGGTTGGTTTTATTTTGTTTCTTTTAGAGAGAAAGCGGGAGAGGATCAAATTTTGATTACAAATAAATATTCTCTTGATTTAATAATTTTTAGAGTGCATGGAATAAAATGATAGTAATTATCATGAAATTTAAAGTACTATCCCTTGTTCATTTTTATAAATATTATGTAACTCTCTTTCTCCAAAAATAAAAACCCTTCATACAAATGTACCCTGCTTCTTGATGGTTGGATTGGCTGGATGGCACTGCTTTGTGTGTCTACTAAAAGATTGGTTTTGGGTTTACTGCAGGGTGGAAGTCTAATCCTGTCGAGTTTGATTCCGTGTTTAACAGAAGCCGACATACGATTTCTTTCGGGAGTCCTGATATAGTTCCAATTTTCTGTGGTGCCTTGCAGCATAGCACCTGGGATACGTATCCACATGAGTTTGAAGACTTTGCAACTGGTTTGAGTTTGACAGTAGTTTTTTAATATACACTGTTTCTATTATGAAAAGCTTCTTATTTGACATACGTTATTAACTATTCTTTGAACTTTGCCTAAGAACTTAAGGTTTTGGGACAATTGGTTCTACTTCTTCTCATTTTCTTCAGTATAAGAGTAAACAAAAGTCAGAAGAACATACTTGAATTGTTTGATCCATGTGGTAGACACCACCTATTGGGAAAAGGGTTTACTTGTTATATAGTTTTTTTTTTTATCACCCCTGAAACAGTTCATAACATAAACATTGAATTCCGATAAGCAAGGACTATAGAAATTACAAAGAAATTAAAGTGAAATAATGCCTTGAGCAATGAGTACACACACACATACATACATGTGTGTGTTGCTCTACCATAATGATTGAGCAATCAGTATATTACATCATTCCTTTCCATTTCTCAACAGTTCTCTTCAGTTGATTCACCCAAAAAGCATGAGTATATCAAGAAACTCAGTTTTCATTTAAACATTATAGCTTTATATTTTCATTGGTTTATACCTTGTATACATAGACATCTCTATTCAACAATCATGTATTTCTCTCTGAGATTTTTTTTTGTCTTCATTGTTGCTCCATAACCCTAAGCCCCCTTCTCTCTTCTCCCCCCTCTCTCCACTACGAGTTCATTAAGGTACTTAAAAATGAAAAAGGTCTAAAACTTGGCCTTGTTAAATTCTTTTAGTACAAATATTCAGAAGAGTTTCCTACCTATATTGAAACGCAGGGACTTATTAAGACTTACCGGTAAAATGTGCAACGGTGTGGTCAGAGTGCTATCTTGAAAATTTTCCTTGATCCTGCCAATTAGAAATTTTAGAGATCCTAGTTGATAGTATAATAGGTGTAAAAGTAAAATATTGACCATGCTATATGTTAAATTCTCTAATCCTTAATTTCATGCATTCATCGATTCAGTACTCTTGAATTCTTAATGCAGATGCATCATTCCTGGACATGTGGTCTCTTGATAAATTTCAAAGCCTTCTCAATAGGTCCAGTGAAGACCCAAAGTTAAAGGATCTACTGCAGCAGGATAATCTTGTTATATTCCTTCACCTGCTTGGATGTGACTCTAATGGCCATGCACATAGGCCCTATTCATCCATCTATCTCAACAATGTTAAGGTTGTTGACCATGTAGCTGAAAGTGTTTATAATCTTGTTCAAGATTATTTCAAGGATAATCGTACAGCATATATTTTCACAGCAGATCATGGAATGAGTGACAAAGGTTGCAGTACTTCATTTTTTTTATCATATTTATGACTGGATATTCTTTTACTTCATGTCATAAGTAAACACGTGTTAATTTCAGTATGGGAGTTGAAACATCTTAAGCAATACTTTGTTAAAAGAATGTCTCAATATCTGCCATTTACTAGCATTTGAAGTGCTTTATTTTGATTGTTATAATTTGAAAGACAGTAGTTGTGGAAAGAACCTATGTCTTCTCTTTTGGTAACTGTTAGAGTCCCACATTGCCTAGAGAAAAGGCCTAAGGCTTATATACTCCTAGGAAATAGACTACGACTATGTTTTCCTAATTGACATGACTCACACGACAAAGTTGACAACTTAGACAGACTCGGTACTAGTTGTTGCAGCTTGGCAAGGCTAGGGTGACCCAACTGACATGTATGAGAAGGGGAGAATCCACCACCGAGCCAGCATGAGCAGAATTGCGAAGCTGATAAAGGCCATGGGACTCACATCCGGCGCCAATCATCCGTCCCGAACTCCGGTCCTGTAGGAAAACAGAGTCTTTAGTAAAAGAAATGACACAATCAAGAGAACGAGTGAGACAGGGCTAATGGATAATAAATTAAATGGAAATCCTAGAGATAAGGCCAAATTATAATATATAAGCCTTGGTCAGTCCTCACCCTACAAGCTAGCTTTTGGGGTTGAGTTAGGCCTAAGTCTAAAATCTAATATGGTATCAGAGTCTATCCTAGATGATCCATTGTTATTGGGCCGTCACCCGTATAGATGTCCAGCCCTGGGCGTGAGCGGGTGTGTTAGAGGCCCACATTGCCTAGAGATAAGGCCAAATAAAAGTATATAAGTCTTAGGCAGTTCTCACCCTACAAGCTAGCTTTTGGGGTTGAGTTAGGCCCAGGTCCAAAATCTAATAGTAACAAATAGATGTATGTGGTTTATATGGCCACCGAGGAGACCAATATTAACAAAGTTTAGTCTGAATCAGGATTGCATATTCTGGTAATGCTATAAAAGTCTACTTCCACATGGAAGCCATTGGTGTAATCAAAGAGCATATCCAAATTCCAGTAGATGGATTATTTTCAAAGTCCATTTGTATTAATCTCTTAGCTACTACTTCTCTAAATTTGTACAACAATAGCCTTTGCCTACAAAGTTAGTTGGGTCGGCTATATAAATCAATCATTGTTATTGCGTCCTATGAAACACCAAATTTTTAGAAAAATCCATTTAGATCTAGGTCTTTTATAGTGGTTTCTCTTAATTTTCCTTGGTTAGCTTTACCTTTCTCTTGGCTACCCTCCATTTAATCAACTCTTCTTGGGCTTATGTTTCTTCTCCTCACTTGACCATCTTAGGCGAGATTCTATCATCTTTTCTTTAATATGATCAATACCATAAACCATTGCAAGTTTTATGATTATTGTGGGGTAAAGTTTTCCTTTGAGCTTCAAAGGCACCTTTCAATCACCAAACACCTGAACCAATTCTCCATTTCATTCACTTAGCTGGAATTCTATGAATTATGTTTCTTTATTTCCTTGTCACTTTGTATAAATAACCCAAGGTACCTAATTCATAAAACTTGTGATATGTTGTGATCTCCAATTTTGACCTCCAAGCTAGTGCTTGCGCGCAACTTACTAAACTTGCATTTCATATACTTTGTTTTACTATAACATTATCCAAGGATGCCCATCTCCTTCTAGGACTATATTATTTACACAGAATGTGTTGAGTCATTGCTCTTGAAGTTTGTCCTTTTCTTTGACATGATAGAATCTTCAATTTCCAACTTCCAAGTACTTGAGTTGTTCTTTTGGCCTATATTTTACTCTTATTACATTGCTGTGTTGAAATTAAAGAGGTTTTATAGTAATGGTTTTGCGTATTAGTTGTTTATTTATTTTATTTCTATTCATAGGCAGCCATGGAGATGGGCATCCTTCAAACACTGATACTCCCCTTGTTGCTTGGGGAGCTGGTGTTAAATATCCAAGGCTGACATCTAGCAGCAACCATTCTGATTGTGGTTTTAGGTTTGTTGATGACCATGTGCATGACGCGCCAACACCAATTGAATGGGGCTTGCATGGAATAGAAAGGGTGGATGTCAATCAGGCTGATATTGCACCCCTCATGGTTGTAAAATTTATGTTTTATTGAAGATTTCTGTTCTAAGCATGATGAATATCTCTTCATCGATCCTTAGTTTTCATTTATCTGATATACTTATTCAATTTTTCTACAGTCTACACTACTTGGTCTGCCATGTCCTGTTAATTCAGTTGGAAGTCTACCCATAGATTACATTAACATGACCAAGGTATCTTTCTTTAATTCACTGTTTTCATTGGAACATTTTTGTTATTTTGTATGGATTGGTCATTGTCCTAGTTGTGGTGAAAGGGTAGGAAAATAAAAGCTATCTACAACATGCTAAACGGTATAAATAGGTGGATAATCTGACTAAAATTTAATTTATATTATGTTCCAGGATGAAGAAGTTGAAGCTGTTCTATCCAATACAAAAGAAATTCTGAATCAGTTTCTACGCAAATCATGTATCCTTGATTTCCATGATTTAATTCTTTGTAAATCATGCTGACGTTGACTTATCAGCTATGATATGTACTGATTTTTCCTTGATTTGAGCATGGTATCTTCCACTTCGGCTGCAAACTTTAACTGATAATTCTTTTTCTGTAAACAAGAATATGCCAAAAAGTGTAACAATTAAATGGAAAAAGTAAATATTCGCATAGAGCCAATTCATGAGTAAAACGTTATATAAGAAAGCAATAACAAAAAAAAATGTTGTTCTTTCCCTTGAACACAATGTAGAAGTGAAATGGATTGAAGAACTCCTTACTGATGTTGGTTTCATTGACAACTTTAGATATGAAGCAGTCATATTCTTTATACTTCAAACCTTTCAAACCACTGTCTCATTGTTCTTCAATATTGGACAAAATTGAGGGTCTGATATTGGATAGAGACTATGATGCTGCAATGGACCTATCCCAAAACCTCAGAAGTTTGGCGTTGCAAGGACTTCACTATTTTCAGACTTATGACTGGCTGATGCTCATGTCTGTAATTACCCTTGGGTATGTTGGTTGGATGATCTATCTTGTTCTCCATGTGCTGCAGTCTTATACTTCACTGGCAAGAAATATTTTTGGACTGGATGAAGCTTCTCAGGGAAATAACCACGGAAAAGTAATGTTGTGTAAGCTTTTCCAAAATGTTATTTCTGAATTATTTTGAGCCTGTATTTACACACCCAGTTGAAGAAGTTAATGAGAATTATGGAGAAACAGACACTTATATATAAATGAATATTTATAAATTACATGGAAACTTGATTGAAATTCTTAGCTGAAGATGTTGGATTATTCTTAAATTTCGAATAAGCATAAATTCTTTTTCCGTTTTTGGTCATGAATTAAATAAATAATATGTCTTATGCTCTTATGCAGATATATCTATATGGATGTCTGGTGACGGGAATGCTTTGTTTGCTATTATTGCTGGAGCACTCTCCTCCTCTTTACCATGCATACATGATAATGACCTCATTTTTATGGGTCCAAATAATTAGTGAATACCATTTTATAAAAGCATTATGGAAACACTTATCTGGAAGAAGAATGAATTATATCATTAAGCTTCTAGCCATTACTGCTGTCTCAGTTTTCCTTCTTGAGTTCCTGGTATGAATGTTTGTCATAATATTCTCTAACCTAGTTATGTTCTAATTCATCTGATGAAGAAATATTTGGTTTGTGTTGCAGGTTAACAGCTTCGCTGAGAGGAAGCTCTATACTTGGTGTTTTTTAGTTACTGGGGTCATAGCTTCATTTTATCTTTTTAAGTCAATTCCCTGGAGATCTGGTATACCGATATATGTTTGCATTGCATGTTGGTTTTTGTCTCTTTTCACATTGATGCCAGCAGAAATTCCTGACAATAATCAATTAGTGTAAGTGACTTCCTCTGAATATATACTTGTAAACAAAAGCCCTAATATATTAAAATGAGGATAATCTTATAACTACACAACCTATAATTTTCCAATTTTCATGGAAAAAAAATTTATTCCTACCTGAAAATTTTTACTTTCCAGTTATAAATTTATATTCCCGAGAATTCCTTAATTTTTTATCTCATACTTTACATGAAAAACTTTCATTCCCACTTCAACAACAAACTAAGCCTTTTCCCACTAGGTTGGGTTGGCTACATGGATCCATCGGCGTTTATTCCCACTTCACTTTCACAAAAAATATTAGAACACAAGGGATCTATAAATCCATATTACTTACAGCCCCATTTGTTTAAGCTTATAAAGAAGATTTTAAGGTTGCGTAAAAAAGTAATTTATTGTTAGAGCTTTTGTGTAAAGCGGAAGCTATTTTGTGTTTGGTTACAATTATAAAATATAGTTGTGCCACATGTTTTATGGGATGGTTTGCGTTGTGGTTTTGTCCTCGCTTTTGTAACAACTGTTGTTCTCCCTGCCCGTTTTCTGTTTACTTTTCAATTCCCAACTCCTCTGATCCCTTCGTCATGCATTTCCACCACCTGTGATATAGTAATTGGGAATTATATTTTTAAATCTTTAATTTTAGATACTATCTGTGATATAGAAATACTATCTTCCTTATAATATTACAATGGAGGACTAAGAAAGCACTTCCCAAGAAACATGTTTGGATTAAAAAATATACTCTTTACACATTAAAGATTTAAAAATATAATTCCCAATTACTATATCACAGGTGGTGGAAATGCATGACGAAGGGATCAGAGGAGTTGGGAATTGAAAAGTAATCAGAAAATGGGCAGGGAGAACAACAATTGTTACAAAAGCGAGGACAAAACCACAACGCAAACCATTCCATAAAACATGTGGCACAACTACAGTAGATAGCACGGTAGTTTGTGAACATGAGAGTTGTATAAGTATAAAGGATGGTAGACTGACAACCACTGGCCCAAACTCACAAACTATAACATTAAAATTTATTAAGCATGATACTTAGATTTTCATGTTGTATTTTCAATGTTCAAGTCATATCTAATTGTTATTCTTCCAATGGATATGTTGACATAATAATAAAGCAATACTTTTTTTTTCTTCTGATAACAAATAGTTTTAGGATAAATATGGATAGGGTGCTAGGGGAATATAATTTTTAGATTTCTTTTATGCTTTGCCTTCATAATTTTTAAAAATAAAGATCCTGCTCGCTTAACATGTCTTCATTCCTTTTCATCTCTATTACTTCATTGAACCTCTTTATCTATTAAATTACTTGTTGTGTTTGTGGTGACATTTTGGAATAACCTAATTTTCCATGATTTTCAGATAGAAACAATTTTTCAAATTTGATTATGCTTTGAATTATAAATGCATTCCCTAACAATCTTTGTAGCTAAATTTGAAATGTTTTTATGTCATACTTCCTTTCCGTAGTTATCTTCTATATTTTTAGCGACATTGGCAACATACAAATGCACCTGGACCCATGCTTCAAAATGTTGCTTTCTACTATTTTTATTGTTTTACTATCAAGGCTCTAAGACATTCCTTTAAATTTTTTTTTTACGATCAAGGCTCTAAGAGACTAAGACATTCCTTTGATCTATCATGCAAGAAATGAAAAAATGTTTTGTAATACAAATTTTTCTTTCACTTTTCTCTTATCGTTTGTTCTCTCTTTCTTATGCCCTGTTTGTGGCTTTTTTTCTGTTTCATCACTTCTAACACATTGTGAATCCAAATAACACTGTTGAACATACCATATTATGTTTGCAGAGTTAGCAGTGGGGCTGTGATTATCATTATAGGAATAGCTGCTAGGTGGCTAGATTTAAATGCTGGCAGGAGTAAGTATTGGCTAAATATATGCAATATTGAATTGAGAAGTCCCAAATATTCATCTCTATTTTACTTACAGGTACATACATTGACTTCTTTATCATTTTGTTTGGAAGCTTACTTATGTATCATATATGACAAAGGCACTGATTACCATTTCTTATCTATCACTAGTCTCTTTTGGTTGCTCTATCTTCAGTCATGGTGTATTTATCAACTTCTCACAGAACTGAAAAGCAAGAGTTGCTTGCATTGCACCAGTTGATAAATTGGTCTATTGCTGGTATAGCTTTGACTTTTGATTCTTATCCTTTTGCTTGAATATCTTAGTCCCATTCAGACATTTGATAAATGTAGCGCGATTTTGTATTATATTTTCCCTTCACTTCTGAAAAATACACAACTTTTTTCCTGTTAAAATTTTCTTTCTTTTTCTGTCAATCTATATGCTATACAGTCTGTCATTTGATTTTTCATGGCTTCAAGCTATTCAATGCTATGCAAGTGTTTAGATACTCCTAAAAAGTGAGTGCTTACATTTTTAAATGTGTCTTTTTACATCATTGCTTACTTTTGAAATTACTTGTGCATGAAGGATTTAAATTGAAAATTCAATCTTGATTGACATTAACAACCTCTTCTTTAGGTTTATCCATGGTACTCCCACTGTTTTCAGAAAATAGCCTCTTATCCCGACTTACTTCCATATTTCTTGGCTTTGCACCTCCATTCCTTCTTCTCTCCATTGGGTAATAACTTTTACCAGACTTTTTTCAGCTTCTCTTTGGATCTCTTCTGGAATCTGGATGTGATGATTCATATGTTTTTACCCTTTCTGTCTTGAAACCTGTGCAGATATGAAGCTATATTCTATGCTGCACTTACTCTTGTACTTATGGCATGGATACTCTTTGAAAACACACTTCTCAACTTAAATATTGTGAGTAAGTCATCAGACTCCGTTAAAAACGTTACGAATCATCTCATCCTTGGATATGATAATAGATCTTTGCAGCTATCTGATGTGAGAATCCCCTTGGTCTTTGTAAGTTTTACTCTTTTTGTCTTCTTTCCTTCATTTCTTGATTAAATTTGAGCATTGTTTCAATTTGAGTGAAGTAAATTAAATTAACTTCTCTTGAGATTTCTTGAAATTAGACACAACCCAATCTATAGCAAAAAATTACACTTCGCCCCTTTAACCTCTTTTGACTGATAGAATCTGTAAAATGGGACGACCGTAACCCCAACAACTGACCATGAGTTGCAATAGCTTTGCAACTTGTACTAGGTTTGGTTATAAAATCAACATCATTCATCTCCTATTGTTGCCTGTGACTGGTGGTTACAATTCTCACTCTATTCTCACTTCCCTGTCCTTTAAACTTGTTGAGTATCAAGAATATCATTTTATGTAGCATGTTCCGAAGTTCATTGGGAAATGACTCAAACTCTCAAAGTACTATAAAGTATAAAGCCTTTTATCTTTTATCAGATTTTTTTAAAAAAATTACATTATAAATTGGTTCTTAATTATTTTAATTTTTCTAGAGATATCAGCAAAATTATAATTTTAACTTGAATTTGATTTCTACATTTTTTTCTATACGTCTTGGCCAAATGTAAAGTGTTATTGTTTGGAATCTTACAACTTGCTTACTAATATAGGCCAAAGTTCATAAGGATTCATTTATGATATGTGTTGGTTTTCCATTATTTGAACAATGAAGAAAATACCCTTAGCTCCAACTGGAAGAAGTGTACCCATGCTTGATAGATCTGCTAAATGTAACCCGTTTGAATTGACACCAACCTAAGACTTGGGTGCAATCATGAATGCAAGTTTGATCCTCCACCTATTCCGCTCCTCAGACAGAGGTTCTGGAACCACCAATTTATCAAAATAATGGAGTTAAATGGGCAAGTGCAAATAATGAAATCTGCAGACAAAAATGCTTCCTTTCCTAGTTGAGCTTTTGCTATATCCTCCTACATACCATTTGAAGGAAGTATTAATTAAAAAATTAAATGCACTTAAATCTTGGAAATATAAAAGCATTAAATATTTGCTCCATTTAGCAAGTAGGAGGATTTGTTGGAAGAGCAAGTAGGAGGATATAGAATTATTCTTCCCACTTAAATCTTGTTCAGAGCCAGTCTACTTGGATTCTAGATTGTTAAAAATGTGAATGACATTCGTATTTAAAGTAGGAAAATGTTCACTCGGAAAACCAAATGGTAACCCTAGGATATGACTACAGAAGTGCAAAAAGGTTTGGATGCTGTAGTGCAGTACAAAATATGTAGAAGATTTGACTTGCAAGAATCAGATGTTTAAGATGTTTTCACTAGTAGTATAATGGAGCATATAGATCTTCAAGAGACTATTTAATGAAATATATTTCATTTAGCTGATACCCAAATAGTGTTTGTTAAGATTCAGGGCCAAGGCCAACTGAAACATGTAGAATTATGCATAGCTTTTCTTGTTACATCCATAATGTAAATCAGATAAGCTCTGACTAAGTGATTATGTATATAATTGGTACTTATTTGACATGTAAACAAACTATTGTATCATGCAGATGGTTTTATTCAACATTGCCTTCTTTGGAACGGGAAACTTTGCAAGTATTGCTAGTTTTGAGATTTCATCTGTCTATCGCTTCATTACTATCTTTAGTGTAAGTGAAAATTGAACTTCTTTTGGTTTCTAACTTATCTATCTTTGGCTGTTGAACTGATGTTTCGTCTCAATTGCAGCCATTTCTGATGGCAGCACTACTTATCTTCAAGTTATTTATACCCTTCATACTTGTGATGTAAGTGCACTTTACTTGTAAACTATTTATGACTCATCCACTAGATTCTTCTTTGAGATGAGAAATGTCCTTTTCTTTCCGACCATCCACCCCGACTAAACTGTATGTGATCATATTGACTTTAAGTTGTGGATTTTCACATGAATTCTTGTCACCATTATTCTTTTAAAAATAAAATGGCAACAATGTGGCCAAGGTTTATTTGTCCATTTGTTAGTTGTCAGATCAGTCAATAAGTGTTGCACATTGTACATCTTGAATACATCTTGGTTTTTGTATTTAGAGTGTGTTTGGTAAGCCATTTCAGCTAGCTGAAAGCTGAAATTAGTAGCTGAAACCATTTCAGTTGTATTTGGTAAGGTAGCTTTGTTGGGTAGCTACTAGTTTTTCTTGAAAAGGTACTTGAGGTAGCTTTTTTTAAAAAGCTCCAATTTTCAGCTTTAATTACAAGTTTATCCCTCAACAACCCTCACTTATCATTATTTAATAATTAATGATGTCCTTATATTTCATTTTACCATTTTCAGCTAGTTTTACCAAACACATTCAATCAAATCAGCTAGTTTTTCAGCTTTCAGCTAACTTTACCAAACACACTCTTAATCATATAGGATAGAATTTGATAATTCTCATCATAACTTATTGAGGAGTAACACACTCTCTAAAACACTCTTTTCAACACACTCCATGTGATTGGTTAAAATTCACATGGGTTCCACCAAATTATGTGGGTCCCACTACCAATGTGGTGGGACCCATGTGAATTTTAACCAATCACATGGAGTGTGTTGAAAAGAGTGTGTGAGTGTGATACTAGCACTTTTCTAACTTATTTATTTCCTAAAACTAAGCAAAAGGAGAAAATATAATGTTTTGCTGGTATAGTTTGTAGATTCCAAATTCCACTTCATAAATAATGCTTTTTATAATTCAGCTTTTTAGTTTTAACATTTTCTTCACCTTTTGTTTCATACTGACTTATTATGACCACAATAGTTGTGGTTATAAATCTGTCAGATCAGTCAATAAGTGTCGCACATTGTACTTGAATACATCTGGTTTTTGCATTTAATCATATAGAATAAAATTTGATAACTCTCATCATAACTTATTTGTTTCCTAAAACTAAGCAAAAGGAGAAAATATAATGTTTTTCTGGTATAGTTTGTAGATTCCAAATTCCATTTCATAAATAATGCTTTTTATAATCAAGCATCTTAGTTTAACATTTTCTTCAGCTTCTGTTTCATACTGACTGATTATGACCATAACAGTTGTGGTTATAAATCTTTTATACAATTGGTCATCTTATATACAATGGACTGAACTGCAGATGCGTATTCAGTGCAATAACCAAACTGAACCAAGTTCCAAGGATGGGATGCTATTTTCTTGTTATATTATTCTCAGACATGATGACCATTCACTTCTTCTTCCTGGTACACTCACCCTTTTCTTTATAATTTCGTGTAGTTTCCATAATCTTTCGTATATTCTTTATTTTCTCACGGTTCTTGATTTGCATTTTGTAAATATATCTGCTTTCATTTCCTTATACATTTAGTAAATGTATAAGGGGGCATCATAACAGTTAGAAATGCCCTAGAAGTTGCAAATGCCTTTCTTCCTGTTAGAAGTAATGTAAATACAGGTAATTATAGCTATATAGTATCATGTAAATATAGTTATTAGGGCAATGGTAATCGTTATACTTATATTTGTTGTGATTGTGTGTGTGTATAAGATAGCTCCATTGTATATTACACGGATTCCATCATATTCATATGTTCACCTTTTTCAAGAGAGAATATTGAAAGCGGGAACCAAAACATATAAAAGGTGTTTCTGATAACTAGTGTATATATGACGCTAATATTGAGACATCTCGATGACATTAAATAATTTTTTATTAATGTAAAATTTTATATGTATGATCTATATATGATAGTAACTTTCAATCCAACAGTGAATTACTTAATATAATGATCTATTGAGAATTTATTCAATGGTGTAAAACTTGATGTAATTCACACTAGTGTAATTTGATCTCTCCTCTATATATATATATATATATATATATATATATATATATATATATATGAGGAGGGTTCAAATTACACCGGTGTAAGTTACACCAAGTGTTACACCGCTTAATGATACGGATCAATATATTAAATAATCTACCGTTGGATTGAAAGTTACTATCATATAAATTATATATATATATATATATTGGGAAAGTACCCTAATGCTGGAAGTTATTGTTGGCAGGTTCGGAATAAGGGAAGTTGGATGGAAATTGGAAATAGTATAAGTCATTTTGGTATCATGAGTGCCCAAGTTGTTTTTGTTCTGTTACTGTTTGCCCTCACAAATACATACACAAAAGACATCCACTGTAATTCAGCAGTACCGTCTGCATACAAGGCAAAATAGGTTTCATCAACATGCGACATATGGTCTTGAATTAGCTACCTTATCAACATTGAAATGACTCTGCACATTTTGGGTGGTTCTTTTTTATGGTTTTGATGACCAACCTGGTATTATGATTCTACCCTGGCAAGCTTTCAGTTCTTTTTGAGCTTCAGACTCTGAACTTCCCTGTGCTCGCTGACCTTCATAAATCTGGAGTTCAAATTTTGGAATGTTAACAGGTTTTCAATATTAGTATTCATTACCAACTATAGAATTCAAGATTGAGATTGAGGGACAGTGATGAGAAAGGAAGGTAAAGGCAATCAAACATACTGACTGACCCGATAGGCCTCATCAACATTCGGACCAGGAACTTTCATATCAAGCTTTTTCTTTGCATAATTTGAGTTATACATAACTTAGCAGTGAGCAAGTGCAGGTGTGGTTGATTTCTTTACACATGCATCCCCTGTCATAAAAGCAACTGTCAATGCAATTTTTGTTTAAATGCCCTTCACCACTTGCTTAAATTTAAATGTCGGGTACAAAAGAAAATGATATGGAAAATGTTTAGAAAAAACTCTCTGAATTAAGGGTGTAAACAGAAGTTTGAGTAGCTGTCGTTAAACAGTGAAAATCATTGGGCTTGTTTGATTTTCATTTTTTATTTGTGTTTATTTGTTTTTTAAATTTTTAGGGTTAAATATGTCTTTATTCCCTAAAGTATAACCCGAATTTGAGTTTAGTCCCTAAAGTTCAAAATTGTTGATCTGGGTTCTTTATGTTCTGAAATCACGCAAATGTAGTCCCTCTCTTTAACATTGTTAACTTTGATACTAACATGTCAAACGGGTTTTTGTGTCAGCTTGTCTAGTTACCTTTAATGAAAATGATTTGTCAATTGATAGACACATACTAGGATTTTTTTTTACAATTTCAACACAAATAATAATTGTAATTTCTATTTTAAATTAATAATTGTTACATTTAATAAAATTGATAGTGTTAAGGACAAATTGTAATTTTATTAATGGACAAACCGATACATAATTGTTTGCTACGTCAGTATCAAAGTTAACAATTGTTTGGGAAATGAACTAAATTTACGTGATTTCGGAACATAAGGTATTCAAATCAATGGTTTTAAATTTTATGGACTAAAATCAAATTTAGGTTTTAGGGATTAAAAACATATTTAATTCTAATTTTAATTACAAAAATGCCCCATTTTAGTTTGTTTTCTGTTTTTAAAGATTTATATTGGAAACGATGAAAACAACTACTGTTTTCACTCTTTCTTATAAAAAAAAACTTTGAAATAGAAAATAAAACCAATGTGGCATTTTTGTATATAAAAATAGGGAATTGAAGCGGAAACTAATCAAGCCTTTATTCGTACAACTGTTATCAAATATTTTTTTATGCACTTATTTGTTTCCTGTTGCTTTCAATACAAAGTATTACTCAACATAGTTGTGCTGAGTCATAAGTAATTTAAGGCCTTCATATGTGAATTTATATTCTAATCCATCATCTAGTAGATGATTTCCTGTCCGTTGCAGATTAAGCATTTTCACTTGATTTTTTATATATTTTACAAAGAATTAAGTATTTCTCCACCTTATTAAGCTAGTGATGTTCCTAATTACTTGAATGTATTGAAACATTTGTAAGATACACAAGAAAATGTAAGAAGGGGTTTGAATTTTTTTATATTTTTTTTCAAAGGATGGATCTTTTTCATGACCCGTAATGCTTAATACAATGTGTGAAGTTAAACCAGTTTTTACTGTTTGAAGTTTGTAATTGTCAAGATTTTACACGAATTGTGGTATAAGATGTGCCTCTTAAAATTTGCAAGTAACCAAAACTATGCATTAGCTGTGGAAGTTACTGTGGCTAGTCTATAGTTAATCTGTATTTACGAATTTACCTGGAAATTTTAAGGGGGTGCATCGCATATCATATGTCTAAGGGGTACCCCTGAAATTTCCCCAATGTCTTATCATTTATTTTTATTTAATATATTTTCCAAAATCTAAACTTGTAAGTGTTTGTTTGGTTTACGGTTGAGTAGAATTGATTCTAGAAATCAATGGTTGAAATGAATGATATACGTTTTAAGAAACACGTTGAACGAAAGTGATTTAAAATCAATTCCGCGAAACCATGATTTTGCACTGTTGAACGTCAAACCAAACTTGCTATAAAACTCCAACAAAACTCGTTGCAAGTTAAAATGATAAAATATGAATGATAAAGGAAAAACAAAACTTAAGGCCCTGAGCCCGGGCTTTGCCAACTTATGTGGGCCATAACCACCGTTAATGATAGATGAATAGTTGGGTTAGGAGGGGTTGCTTTTAGCACCCCTTTTTTATTTGCACCCTTAGCCTTACCTAGGGATGGCACCGCCCGGGGCAGGGGCGGGGAGTAACTCCCCACTCCCCATCCCCCCCAATTATCTCCCCATCTCCACCCCCACCCCCACCCCTATTCCCCGCCTCGGGGCAATATTTCCCCTATTCTCATTCTCAATATCCCCACAGGTCCCCACGAGGATCCCCATAGCTAGGTTAATTATTAAAGAAAAGGCTAAAAGTCAATTATATATATGTATATAATTAACGGTAATTTTGTTATTTTAATTATTTATGGATCTTATGAGGCAAGGAGAGCGATTTTCCATACTCGACCCTATCCTTATAATGGAAAAATCTCCAAACACAAAATTCTAAATGAGGTAGGTCATATAATAAACCTAAAATCATAGGAGAAATTGCCAATCTTACATATGTATTAATTATTTTATGTGTTAGGGCGGGGCAGGGACCCCACGGGGCTGGGGGAATGATCCCCACCCCATCCCCAAATATGCTTCGAGGATTTTTTTTTTATCCCCATCCCCATCCCCGCAAGGAAAAAATCCTCACTCTCGGGTCCCCAGATGAGGCAGTCCCCACGGATATCCCCAAACTCGGTTAGACATTGTCATCCCTACCCTTACCCCTGCCCTTTTCTCCTTCCTTTTCCCTTTCCCCTCTCCCGCAGGCAGCAGCCCCACCCCTTCCCACACCCCACCCCCCTTCCCACTCCCATTCCCATCCCCAACACCCTCACTCCCTTACTTGTCCCCCTCCCCCCTTGTCCATAATTTTTTTTCAAAAGTTTTTGGATTTAGAGACAGAATTTTTCCGTCTCTAAATCCGTCTCTTATAAAAAAAATTAAACAAATTTCATAACCTTATGGAAATAATTTTTCAGAAACTTCCGGAAGTGTTTAATGAAAAACAAAATATCATATCATATATCTCATAAAAGTAAATAGGACTACTTTGATGTAAAAAAAAATACTTAAAAAAAGGATGCACTCCATTTCAACCATCAGGATCATGAATTTCTTCGATTCTTGAGTAGTTTCAACAGATGACTTGCAAAGAAAGTAGTTTTAACATAAAGAGATAGTATAGAAATTTCTAGGGTGAGAGAGGGCAATATACAGTATACTTGGCATATATACTAACGTATTTTTTTGTCTTGGGGGGCGGCTTCCCCTTTTGCTATCAACCTAGTTCCGTCCCTGCTCACCACAAGCATAAATTTTCTTTTTTTTCTTTTATAGATACAACTGAGTTTACTATGACTCAGGAAGTATCAACATAACTGATGGATATCTGGTTTTTATTAACTTCTCTTCACCCTAAACTAAATAAAAAATTTGGTCCATTTTTTTTAAAAAAAGAAACTTTTGCCTTACTCCAAATAGTGTTGTGAGGCATAAACAACCAAATTGAAAGTGTTATGTGATTTTACTTGATTTTCTTCTTCTTGTAATTGATATTTTGTAATATATACAACTAAATTTTATAATTAAACATATATGATAAGTCAAGATAAAAAAATTAAATTTGATATGATAATTGTAAAATGTCATATGACATGTTATGTGTTATTTTAAAATTTATAATTTATTAAGGATTATTACATCGTCTCAATATCATGTTATGACACTCAAATACGTGAAACACATAAGAGGATAACACACTTTCATCTTAGAAGTAAAATTTATATATATAAAGAGTTTTCAATATAGGTTCCTGCCTGTGAGACAACCCGACTCATAGGTGGGTTGAATTGTAAAAAAATTAGGTTCACATACTCCTGGGTTATTTTTACCCGAATTAACTTATGGTTTAAGTAAGTTTGAGCTAGCTATACATGAGTATAACTCTTTTTTTTGTAATTTTTGCAACTTTTTTTTTCAATATTTTGTTTAATTTTAGTAAGTCAACTCATTCAACTTACTAATTTGGGATGGGTTAAATTGAATCATTCAACTCTTTCGGGTAGGACCAGATTTTAGCATTATTTTTTGAAGCCCAAATTAAATTCAAGCTTTTTGGTTTGACCCGTTATAGTTCATTTAGAGCTGGAAAAATGGATCGGCCCACATAAACCTGTAAAAGTGTTTGGCTCAAGCTTTTATTTTAGAAGCTTGAATAACTCCTAGGTTTTTTTCCCGACCAATCCGCTAAAGCTTGTTACCCCGCAAAACTAAAAAAAAGCCCATAAAACCCACAAAAAATCCTGGGCTACCCGCCAAATGACCATAAAAATGTAGGGCTCGATTCTATATTTTAAAAACCCAAATAACCCCATGGTTTTTAATTTGACCCACTACCCCACTTCGGGATGGGTAGCCCAAATTGTCAGCTCTAAATTCATTACATATATCGTACCAATCTATACCTTACCATGTAACCTATTTTACTAATTCTAGGGTCAAGTGGTGTTAGTTACTTTTTAACTTACCACAAAAAGTGAATCGAGTTGAATTGATTATTTTTTAATTCACTTCAAACTAGCTTCAAGTAAAAAGAGTACGTAGCTAAATTTAAGGAAGAGAAAATGCCAATGTTGAAAATTTTTGAAAAGAAAAATACTTTGAGAATATCAATAATTTAGTTTTGGAGTAAAATTAAGAAAACTTAATATAATAAAAAAATTTAAAGTATAAACTGCTAGTATTTGAAAAGGGAAAAAACTAACATAAAAAGTAAATTTAAAAGTAATTAATAATTTAAGAACTTTTGAAAAATTAAAAAAAAAATGTGCTAAACAATGGTAAAGTCAGGTCTCTTAAGAGAGTACAATAAAAGATTATTTCACATTAAAAAGTGAGAATTCTATTTTATTATATAAAACTGTATTATATACGTTGATGTTAACATTGTAATTTTAATTTATGTCCAAGAAGTATATATAACATTAAGACATGCAGTTCCTTTAAAATCCAGGGCCAACTGTCCCACCCATCGAGGTGCCTACAAACCAGCGAGGGGATTAGTCACTGGCTGCTATCAGCGGTGGATACCCTGATCAAGTAAAAAAAAAATAAAGAGATATGGAATCAAATCATTAATTTGTCACAATATTTAGCTACCTCATGGAAGGAACTACCAATATATATAAACAAGGCAATATATTATAATATATAGATAGATCATAGATGACATACATATGATTATTCAACTAGGACGAAATGAGGTGGCGATACAGAGCCCCTCGCACAACATTCACAGGCTAGCAAATAAAATAAAACATTCACTCTTGAAATTATAGTTATCTATCGGCAAGTTGAACTTGTATATAAAAAGACGGAGTCCTATCTCCTCTTCAAGAAACATATTTATCAACTTTTTATGGAATAAAAAATTGTATTTAATAGATCTATACCATCAATATATCTATTAAATCTGTAAAGATTCCATCCTTTTCAGGTTATGTACGCGAAGAAAATGTCCGGCCGCGACTGATCCAATATAATAATATGGCCCGATTTGGATACACTTTTATAAAAGAATTTTTAGAAGATAAAAATAGAATGAATTAATGAGGTCAAATAAATTTAACTTCTCTATAAGTTGAAATTAGTTATTTATGGAGAAGTTAAATGAGAGAATTTCTGGAGTAGTTGAGCTACAAAAACTAATTTTAACTTATAAAAAAAGTTATATGCATTTGACCTCTTAAATTCATTCTATTTTTTTTATGAGAAGCAGAAGTTTCATTCAGACTGAGTTATGTAAGAAAAAAATCCATATGCTCTTTCAACTAGTGATCACCGTATAATATAATATATACGTTTTTTTATTAACACGGACAATTTCTTGAACTTTTCGAAACATGTAATTAGCATATCCTCCGGTTTATAAACTAAATGGAAATTGTATTATTTATCCATATTCGTTATACACATTATAATATTTAATTTGTTTAATAGTATTTATTTATTTTTATTAAATAGTGATTGGTCACACTGGAAGTGGACTGTGATCTCAGACGAACTTTACCTACAAGGTCAGGGGTTCAATCCTGGAGTCCTCACTCTTGGAAGAAATTTACCTAAAAGCCCCAAAAAAAAAAAACATAGCATTTAATTTTTAAAAAGTATGACCATTTCCCTTGAATTAATTTATGTGATTTGATATACTTTCTATTTAAAAATTTGAGAGATGAATTAAGTTTTTAAAAAATAATATATGATGAAAAGTTTAATTAATATATGCTATCAGTATAAAAAAAATATCATCACATCCAATAATTTTATTATTATTATGGATTTATTCACTAAAAATCAATATGAAATAATTATAAATAAATTAGAACTAATATTAAAATGATAGAAAATCATAATATATACAATATTTAATAGAAGAAATTATGAATATCCGTGATATAGATATTATGGCATGCTCCCACAGTCCCACCCGGTGGCTAGCTATTCATCTCTTAGTTGTGAATAATCAACTATATATCCATAAACGCAGATATTTTTGTCATCTCTAAACATAACTTACAAAAGGATTTTTTTTTCTTTAGGAGTTTATAAATTAAAAACACATTTCTGTTTTATACAAATAAATAAAATATATTTCACAATGCATCAAATCACCTGGATTCATTAAAATATGAGAACATGTGATATGGTGTTTTCTCTAATATAATATTGTCATTTCCATTTATATAGTCTTGGAGAGGGTAGGATTGATAGTGAACCAATAAACAAAGTTAAGAAATTCCAAATTGACAAACAGAGGATGATATAATAATAATAAAAAAAAAGGCCAAGTTGGACCATGGGTGTTGGGACATGGGGGAATTAAAATAAGTGAATTGGTCCACGTGAAAATGACAAGTGTTCTAGGTACGTGCTCAGATTCATGCATGGTTTCAAGTTCAAAATAAATGGCCCATGCCACGAATGAAGTTTATATTTCTCTGAAAGAGAATTCGATCACATTTTTCTGAACCCAATAAAACTTTGCCTCTTTGCAAATGTACCTACACCAATATTATTACAACTTTAATACTCGTACGTTTCTTTTATTTTCTTCCCCCATTTTTTGGTTTATTGATTTTGATAATCTTTGACGACCAATTATCCAAATCTGCTAGTCGTTAAATGTTCTCTCTCATTGCGTGCCAAATATTGATAGGACAAGCCTAGATATTTATATCATAAATCTTAAATGATCCTACCGGAAGACTTTTATTATTTCCGTCTTTTAATATTATACATATCATCTTTATGAACCATACTTAAATTAAAAAAAAAAAGGCTTTATTTTTTATATGAAAAAAATATTTAAGCAGACTATAATGACTCACAAAGCATATATAACTAATGATCACAAAGTAAGAAATATATCTTATTTATTAAAGCACATCTTAATGGATCCTTAATTTATTTTATAATTTGTAATATGTCTTACTTAATTACTAAAGCACATCTTAATGCATCCTTTATTTTCTAATTTGTATACATATATACTGAGACTCTGAGGATCCTCTCCAGTTTAAAAAAAATGTTTAAATTTTTATTGCATGGATTAAATAAATCACAAAATTAATATAAAAAATTTTAACCGTTAAATCATGTTTGCACACTCTTCAGTACTGGAAAGGATCCGAGCCACATAACAAGTCATCGAAAACACCATTTGATCCATAAAATAAAATAAGGATGAGAGAAATAAAAATAATTGCATAGGCACATTTTCATAAACAAATGTACAAAATATCGAAGCAAGAAATGAATTATATTTGCTATTTATGGATTTCTTTTCCCATTCTGTTGGTTATGGATAATGGATGTGTCTCTGAAGACTGTGTATCAAATTTGAAACTGCACAAATGGCAATAACAACATGAATACATTCAAAGAAAGGAACTGCTCCTGTATACCATTTTCTTTAATTATAAAAGTAGTGTGTATAACATCTCTACGTTGAAAATTGCTAGCAAGTGGTAGCGAAAGAGTGTTTGTTGTGTTCTATAATTCTACCAAGAATGTGATATTTAAAAGAACTTAATTACTAGATGCTCAAGTATCTTAACTTGCACCCATTTTCACAGGACATTATTTCCCTGCATCAAGATTCTTCTGAGCTCACTAGCAATTCCTTGCAACAAAATTGGTTTTCTGATAACTCCATTAATACCTATTTGCATGCATCTTTCCCACAAATCTTCTTCAGCACTTGCAGTCAAAGCAACAATCAAAGGCCAATTTCCACTTCTAAACTTGCGAATCCTTGTGGCAACTTCAAAGCCATCTAAATCAGGCGTGTGAAGAGCCAAAAGAATCACTTGAATGGAAGATCCAGCAGGTCCAATGACAGTAAGGCATTCAAATCCTGAAGAGACTGAAGTTACAACACAACCTAGTCTCTGAAGCAATTTTTGGGTCACTGCTCTATTTACATCATCATTGTCAACTAACAGAACTTGCAGACCTCTCAACATTGAATTGGAATTGCTGCGTTCTGAAGATTCTCCAGGTTCAGAAATGGCAATGGCAATGGAGGGCCGTAATTGAAACCGAAGAAGAAGTGTCATGCTTTGAGGAAAACCATGAGAATATGGTACCAACCATATGTTCCCTTGCATCAACTGCAAAATACATGGTAGGCAGAAATTAAGTGCCAAATCAAGGCATGAAAGGATCATTTACAGAATACAATCATTTGTAAATTAAACAAGAGTATAATCAAAGCTTAGGCTAGGTCCTAAACAAAACAAAGTGAAAAACTATACCCTAATTCACATAATGAATTAGAGAACTAATCATGGACATTAAGAAAACTACAGTTTAACTATTGAACATGCTACCTAATATACTTAACATGCATTACCTCCAATCTCCTAGAGCTACATCTAAAACCTTTCAATTCCATGGAACCAGATCAGCATAACAGCATTTCTGTCTATAGGGGTGGAAATTGGGATTCTAAATCAGGTCTCAAGTCAGGCATCTCTCAAATTAGTACAGATCTTGAAAATGTATTCCACAATATTCAAGGAAGAGAGAAAAGAAACAGTGAAAACTTTAAACAAAAGAATCAAATTTAGTTTTTTTTGTCACACAAGCTATGAAAAACATGGGCAAACATCCATCCTGGTGAATTGCCTAGAGGCAGGCAAAAGGAAAATTTAGATTCTTGTGTCCTTTAATTAAATTCTGCTGGATCTAGCACACGACTCAATGCAAATCAATGTCTTAATGCACTTATTATTTATGCACACACATAACAGACTTTATGAAACTCACCTGGACTATCCTCTTGCAAATACTGAAGCTCAATCTGTCCTCAACCCTATCACTGGTATATTTCCTACCCCCAAGCCCTGAAGAAACTGAGCTCATCACTTCAGAATCACTACTGTTGATCCCTAACTCAAATCTAATATTTACATCACCACTAGATGAGCTTGGTCTCCAGGATGTCCACCCTTTGTCATTCCTTCCCTGACTTCCAGTTTCGGCAAAAACCCGAAATACAAGGATCCCTTCCCCATGGTTGCGATCCAGTAGGTTCCCAACCATATGCAAAATCACCTGAAAAACCCTCCTCTCATCACCCATAACATTGTCAGGTAAAGACTTATCAACCTCAATCAAAAATCCAAAGCCCCTATAAACACACATGCACTTAGCAAGGCAAGCTGCTTCCTTTATCAATGAATGTAACCCAAAAGACCTTATCTCCAAAGGAAATCTTCCATCATCCTTTGCAGAGTTGTCCATGGCATCATTTATCAAGTTTGATAGGACATTGCTGGTCCTTAGCATTGCATCCACAATAAGTTTCTGTTCATTCTTTAAATTATCATCTTGTATTGTTGACAGCAATCCCAAAATTGAGTGCATTGGTCTCCTCATTCCATCACTCATGACTTTCTGAAATGAGTTCCTTGCCTGGCTTGCCATCATAGCATTTTGTCTTGCCTGTTGCAAGGCTCGATTTCGCTCCTCCAACTTCTCTCTCATAAGTTGGGACTCTTCAAGAATTGCAGCATGAGATAGAGCCACTGCGACCTGATCAGCAACCACCTTAATTATCTCCAGCTCCTGACCACTCCAAGATCTAGGCTCTCCAATAGGAAGAATCAAGACCAATATTGCATAACATGTCTGCCTTAGCTCAGGTGTTCCTCCTTTGAAATTACAAACCCGTAGCATTGGCATTCGGATTGCAGCAACAGGTCCTGCCTCACCAGAACCTCCACTACTCGCAACAGCAAGTTCTGAATCAGAGTTAAGTATATTCACTCCATCACTTCCCTTAATTCTTACAACATCTGGATCAGTAATGGGTATGGAACAATTAAAATTCCTCTCGTTCAATTCATGAGTGAGGTTCACCTCTGTCTTCTCAACATTAGGCATCCACACAGCACAATTTTGCAAGCCGAGTGTTTTAGACAGCTCCACCAAAGTGGTGTACAGAATGGTATGTCTATCAAGTGACTTGCGAATCTCTTGAGTAAGCATTCTTACATGCATTGCAGCCTCCTTCTGTTTCATAATAATACCAACCTCCCGTCCAAGATCCCATGTCTTTTTCTTCAGCATGAATTCTCTGACCTTCACTTTAAGAAGTAAAGGAATTAGAGTGATGAGAGTTATAGCAGTGGCACAAGATACCAAGGCAGTGAGAATTTTAAAGACAGTAAGTGCCACCATAAGCTGAAAAGTGTGAGGGCCATAAGTCCACCCATTCAGCAAATGTGTCAATCCACACAGTACAATGAAGGCAATGAACTGAACAAGGACCCATTTGAATGGGACATTTGAGCAACTGATAAAATAAAGCAGCTCAATAGGGATGGAGAAGTAGGCCACAGCAATCAAGAAATCCCCAACTCTCTGACACTCCAGAATGCTCTCAATAGTCCACAAGCTAGCCTCATCATCACAGTTACATCTAGGAAATCCATTATCTGTTGCAGATGCACATATGAGGATAGAGGTAATCAACACCCCAGATGCTACTGCTTTTAACATTGATCCAATATGTTGCTGATTCCTCAATCCATCTAAGGATATAGATTAATGGGCCATAGCCATACCATACCCCAGTACAACAAAGCTAGAAAACAGAAAAGTCTTCAGTAATTTCTACCTGTCTTGCCCTGTCAACAGTGCAACAAGAATTGTAAACTCAGTAAGATCCAAACCAAAGAAAAAAGATAAATATAGATCCTTAATAAAAAAGATTAAAGAAAGCATACAGATCAATAATTCTTTACCCAAATTAAATGACCTAAACTATTCCAATCTTGTAATTTAATCTTTAACCTTCTTTTTCAGTCTGCATAGCCCTATGGGGTAGAGTGATATGAATCAGTGAATAATACAGTGCCGACCGATGAAGAGGACATTTCCATCAACCCAATTAGAAAGGCACACAAATATAGTGGGGGAAAAGAATAAAAGAATCAGAAAACCCCAAGCTATGCTAAACCTGGGGGAAGGCAAAGCCAAAAAAAAATATTATTTAAAAAGAACCAAGGTTCAACAAGTTTAATACTCCCTCCCCCACCCCCACCAAAAAAAAACCAAAAACAAAAACCCAGTAATGCAAACCAAAATAAAAGAATACCTGAAGAAATACAGCCTCTTAATGCAATCAGATATTCCACCTTCATCAGATCTTAACAAAACCTTGTTAAAGATACATTACTAAGAACACATTAACCAAATCCCCTCGACTTTCTTCAGCATCAAATCAAAAGACTCCATTACCAAAGTCCATTACTTTATATAAGTTTAATCAACAAGGAGAACAAGTGCACCCACCTTCGCCATTGGGAAGAACAGAGGAAGGAACCCACTAGATGATGAAGGCACTAAATCCCAACATATCAATTAAAAAAAAGAACCCATCTTTACTGTGCAACAACAAGGTGCTGTAGCACGAAACCGGGTGCTACCCTTTCGTAAAAAAGGCTCTTTTTCTTGAGCCTAGTGTTCATAGCAAAACAAAGGAAAACACAGTCCCTACGCCACAGCCAGATGAAGGAAGAAAATGGAGTCTTGTGCTTGCTGTGCAGGGAATCTTAACCTTTTGAGTAACACCCTTTGTCTATTTTCCAATGCCAATTGCCAAACCACAAAACCACGTAAGGAAAGAGGAGAGAGAGAGAGAGCGCCGTTGTTTCGTGGGAGAAAGAGGGTGAGTTGTATTTAGAAGAGAGAAAGAGAGAGAGGGTCCCACATTCTTACATGAAGAGAACTTGGACGCTCTTACGAACCAAAACGTCCTCGTCACACCAAAAAAAATATTTGTTTTATTTTTCACTGTCTTTCCTTTTCAGTTTCTCTCTCGTTTGTGTCTTTTTTTTCTATAAAATAAAAATAAAAAAATTCCTTTGAATTCCCCGTTCAATGTTCGATCTTCTTGTGTCAGAAGCACGACCTGTTTCCCATTTTTTAATATAGGGTTAAATTTGTAGCTAAATTGGTAATAAAAAATGAAAATAATGACTAAATTGGTGTATTTTTAATTTTTGAAGGATCAAATCTCGACTATTTTTCAGGGACTAAAAACATATTTAACTCTTTAATATATTATTATTATTATTGAGTAAACTAACAAATCAGACTCTGACTCTGTGGGGACCATGTAATTTTGTCTCTGACTTTTTTAAAATAGCACTTTAGTCCATACTTTATTAAAAAGCATCCACTTTAGTCCTTATTTTATTAAAAAACATGCACTTTAGCCCTTCACTTTATTGAAAAACATGCACTTTATGCATGTTTTAACAAAATTAAGGACTAAAGTGCTATTTTAGAAAAGTCAGAGACGAAATTGCATGATCCCCATAGAGTCAGGGACTGATTTGTTAGTTTACTCTATATTATTATTTATACATCTTAGGTTTTTTCAAGTGAAATATGAAGTGTGTGTTTGGTTTAGTGTATAATTAGTTAATTTTAAAATCACGTTTTAAAGGTGTATTAAGATAAATACCACTAGGGTAGTGTACTAGTGTTAGTCTAAATCAATATTTGAAACGTAGTTAACTCACGTTTTGAACGCTAGAAATAATTGTGTTGAGTAATCTAAATTTAAGTTTAACTAGTTTTAATGTCAAAACACACACTAAACATATTATTAGTCAAAAATCATATTCTAAACTTGAATTTGTGTCAATGTTACTCTCAATAGCATTCATCCGATCCATATTTAAAATATAATTTTGAGGTAAATCAAACACACTATACCTCACAACTTTGAGTTTTGTATAGGAAAAAATTAATAGAAAGTTAAATATATAAATAATATCAGTGATTTATATATATATATATATATAACATTTTTTATTTTTCTATTTTTTTTCTTCAGATTCCACACTCTCTTTTTTTATCTCTTTTCTTATTATATAAAATTATTGCACAATTAATTTGTATAAATATTTTTTTTCTCTGCCTACAATTGGAATGGTGTTTGGAATTAGGCGCCACGTGCCTTTACCAAAGTAAGTGCAAAGTTGGGTCTCCCTAGCTAATTCGGAAGCGCACACAGTATTACTACAATTATCCGTATGGCAATTGCCAGATAATATAAGACCAAATTATCAAAAATAAATTAATACAAAATAATAAAATATAGGACTAAGACACGTACCAGAAAAATGTGTATCATTGGGCCGTAATCCAAAGTGATTTTAGATGCCAACTCAGTGAAGCATGAAAACCCTAAAGTTCAGAGAGATTTCAACAGTTACCTTTTGCACTGGTGTCCTCCCCCTTCTCAGTGGATTAAAGTGAATACCGATGGTGCTCGTGCCCTTTCTCTGAATATTGCAGCCTGTGGTGGTGCGATAGAGATGAGTGGGGATCTTTTTTGGGGGGTTTCTCGGAAAACCTTGGTGATGTGCCGGTCCTCACTGCTGAGCTCTGTGGTTTAAGGCGTGGAGCAATTTCGGCCAAGAGGAAAGGGTTCTAGAAAGTAATTTTTGAATCAGACTCTTACCAATCTGTGAAATTGATCGAGGAGGGTGTCAATCGTTCGCATCCTGACTTCGATTTGGTGAAAGAGATTAAGGATATTACTAGTTGCTTTGAGCAAGTGGCTTGGAAGCATACTCTAAGGGAATCAAATGCGTTGGCTGATATTTTGCTAAGGAGGGTTTGGGAGACTTTTCTAGATTTAGGTTTTTCAATATTGTGCCTGGCTTTGCTTTGGTTCTTTTTGTTTTTGATTCTGCTGGGTTAAGTCCCGAGGGTAGATAGGTCTTTTCTTGTTTTCGTTTCTGGTCTTTTGACCCCTTACTTCATCAAAAAAAAAATACTTCCTGCGATTTTTTTTATAGAACCATTTCCAGAATTTTATTATTTTTTATAAGATTCTTTATAAAATAGTAGAAACATTTATTAAACAGGTATAGTTCATTTAGCAATATAAATTGAGATTGTGAGAAAAAATTTTAGATTTGATTTTCACTAAACACACTATTATGGGAATAAAAAATATTAGTTATAACTAAACTCCGAACAAGACTACCCCTCATAATATGAGATGCTTATAATTAACACCAAATTAATATTATAAGCATTTATTATTTTAAGTGTTGGTATATTTCCTTCTGATTATGTAAATACTTTTTCGAAAAATCTATGGATTGGTTATGTGGGCCAAAATCATCTAAAGGAAATGTAAATATATAAATTATATAAATAATAATAATTTAAATTTTTTATCAAATTGAATAGAAAAAATACAAGTTAATTCATGTAAATATAAAAATTACCATGGAAAAAACACAACTTAAATATACAGAATAACTAATAAAATAAATAATATATATTTTTTGTAAGTGAAATATATGATAAGTATACTTGTTTAGGAAGGGGGAGGGGGTCAAAGCCTCCACATACCCCCTATAGATCCGTCCCTAAGTAGAGATATCAATTTTGTCAAAGGAGCTTGTCTGTTATTATCGGACTTTAATGTGGGCTAACTGTTCGTTCCAGTGACTTAATAGGCATTGGATTTGAGCTCATTTGCATAAAGCTTCCAAGATTTTTATTAAGTGGAACTTTTGGGTTGAAATTGGTGTCCCAACAACTCAAAAATTCCCACAACTCAAAAATATGATGAAGGTGAGGAGATAGAAACTTCTTCATAAACGGTGTAAGTTTGTAACAGTTTACAATTCAATTTACAATTTACAAATACAATATAAGAGGAAAAGTGTCTTTGATCCATTCTTGTAATTTCAGGACTAACTAATAAACTAATTATTTTTTTAACCAACAGATCATAAAATCAACAGTAATAAGTCATTAATGGGGGCTCACGTATGAAATGCCCATTGGGGTTGAACCACTGTAGCCTTGATCGATGAAATAAGTGAACTCGGATCCTCCAAAAGTGAGAAGTCATAAGTCACACAATATTGGATTAAGTTTAAAGAAACTATTATTCCCGATTACAAACATATATAGAGGTGCCCGATAAAATTGAATTAAATTGGAAAAAAAATTGCCTTCTTTCTTTTATTTAGGTTGTGTTTGGATTGGCGTCCAGCTTACTTGAACGCGCGTAAGTGTGTGTTTAATGTGAGTTGAAGTTTTGGAGCTTTGTTTGGATTGTCATTGCTCACGTGAGTTTTGCAGAAAACTTGAGTCTATAGAGATGCAATAATTTAAAGCTTTTGCGTTACAACATATGTGAGTATGGGGCACATGTTTTTTCATTTTCGTTTTTACCCTCCATCTCTGTGAAGCTTTCTTTCAACGTACGCACCAGCACTTTCAAGTTGTTTTTCTCTCAAGAATGACTTTGTTTTGCAGAAAGTTGTCTAATGGGGGAGGCACGCACCACGGGACGATGGGGCTGCGGCTGAGCGTTTATCCGCAGAGTTGTTGCAGCTAATCAGCAAACATAAGAAAAATGTTGTGTCTCCTTTACTCTAATAGATGCCTCACTTAATTTGGGTATTGGTTAGTGATAGATAGATGATATATTGGTAAATTATATATTCCAGGTGGGGCTCTAGCTTTTAGGCATTGAAAGGAAAGAAGAGATGTTGGTCAAGTCCCATGCCCAAATTGAATAACAAGCAAAATTAAGAAGTCAGAATAGAATAGGTTATATGGAATTGCACGAGAGAATGAGATTGAGTGAGATCGAAAGGGTTGGGTTTTTTCAGTATTAAAATCAATTATATTCTTTATTTTAATAAAATGGAAACCTATATAATAAATAAAAACATATCCTTTTTAGTAATTATATTTACAAACTTGATTTATAAAATATTATTCAAATAACATTCACTTTCTTAAACTTACGTTTGTAACAAATTATCCAAACATAAAATCACATTTATACAAATTCAAGTTCACTCCAAATCACGTTCATCTAAACTCAAGTTTGCAAACGTCAATCCAAACACACACTTATTGGGATTCACGACAAGTCCAAACCAAATGTCATCATTAAGCAACTCCAAAAAATGGTGGGAATTTGGTCGCGAGGTTTACCTTGTGCTTGTGGTATAACAAAGGAGAAAGTGTAGCTTAGCTCACGCGGACGGTGGACAAATTGCAATGAAAAGTTAAAGGCTTGCTTGCTAAAGCAAGAAACATAATTAGTAGGCAAAATGAACTTCTTTCTCATTTGTATCCTCCAAAATCCATCATACGATAAACCATAAAGTAAACTAGCAAATTGGTTCCCGACTTTTTAAGGTTATGCAGTTTAGTCCTTAAGAAATAAAAAATCTCAATATAGTCTCTGACTTCTTGTTTTTTTCTTTCACTATAGTCCAATGGTGTGTTTTCCGTTAATTTTTTCACGACGTGTCACATTTAGTGACACTCTGTCTCACCGTTTGTCACTATAGTGTCCACTATGGCACAAAAATGATGTTGTTTTGTCAAATTTATAGCTTGAAAGACTTCAACTTCAACCGTTGTGTGCTTCCCTATTTTTCATTTTTCTCTCTTCTCCCCCTTTTTCAATGGAAGGTCTCAACTCCAATGACGTTATTTTTTGCCCGATGGCAAATAATGTGATACAGTGGCACAAAACGTAACACAGCATAAAAAAAATTAACAGAAAACACACAGTTGGATTACAGTTAAAGAAAAAATAAAAAATCAGGGATTATATTGGGATTTTTATTTCTTAGGGACTAAATTGCATGACCCTAAAAAAGTCCGGGATCAATTTGCTAGTTTACTCCATAAACAAATGTACAATAATTCTAGTAGCTACTAGAGCTTACCTAATAGTGTTCTCCGCAATATTAACAATAACTAGGATAAAAATTCAGAAAAAAAAAGACATAAATTAGCATAAAAAGTGGCAATAAGAACATGCCTATTTTTAAAGCCAAGTTTCTCCATAATCCTACTAAAGACACAAAAAGTATAGAAGAGTGATATATATGCTTGGGAAAATATCATCCCAACTATGAAGTATTCCTTCACATCACCGTGGTCTATTTTCAATAATCATGTGTAATTTTTCAACCCCAATTCCTTTCAATCTTCTCTCCCCCTCTCATTTCTCTTATTTCTTTCATCCACTATAAGTTAGGTTTTTTTATCTCTATTCCTTTTTTTATTGAAATGCTTTCTTTTTTTTTATGAATAGGAGGACCTCAAAAGGTCAAAAATCAACACAACACCAACAATAGATTGATTAAGAATAAGTCAATAACCCTAAATAAATGCAATTTGAAGAATCAATTATGATTAGCATAATGTAATTACTAGGAGAGAAAGAAAACCCAATTGTACGAAAATCAAATATGATTGTATCATGGTCGGCCCAATATGACTCAGTATGTAGTGAGGCCTCAAGCAAACTTTCATTTAAGGGCCTTTTTAAATACATGAAGTAAAAGAAAGGGGCCTTAAAAGTTAAGATTCATTTAGCAATGATTGAACCATCAACTACTTAGGAGAAAAATCAATTTATAAACCAATAAATTAATTAGGCCTAATTATAATAATATTTTTTATTTTGTGTATAAAGGATGTTACTAACAATCGGGGGCCTAAAGCAAGGGCTTGAGCAGTCATACCCTTGGGCCGACCCTGGATTGTATATTAACAATCAAACAATGCGACTTAAAACCAAGCACGTGGATCAACAGGTTAATTAGGTGATATTCCAACTTAATCAAGTTTGAGTCTGGGTATATGCAGCTATGTTAATTAGGAAAAATTTTGTCGCTCATAAAGATCCTACCCATGTCGAACAAAATTATCTCCCATGAATTAAGAATACATGTGCTCTTAAAAAAGAGTATGTTGAAGGAACCCTAGGGCCATGCGCATGCGATGGTGAAGGAAGGTAGACGTGGATTAAGTTTTAGCATTAGGAGTCTTATTCAATTTTAACACATTTGTTGTAAAATAAAATAATATAAAATAAACCCAATTTTTATGTTTAAAAATTAAATTTCTATAAAAATTAATAAAGTTAATAAAGTTAAATAAATAAAATATATTTTTAAGTAAAGGATATTTTTGTAAAAAAATTAATTTTTATACTCTCAAGTGTTACATAAGTCTTCCTCAAACACAAAACTGAATTATCTTATACAATATAATATTTTATAAAATATGATAATAAATATTGTATAGTATTAATTTTTATAAAATATTACACTATCAAATTTTATAGTATTAGACTTTATCTTATACAACAATAAACGAGCCCTTAAAAATGTTTGTGGGATGGATTATGTTATCTTTCCCTATAAATATTTTTTACTATAAAACAAAGTTATATAAAATCTAAACTCAACCCTAATTCTAAATTAAAAACTCTCTTGTCAGTATTGCTTTCAAGCGTGGCTAACCTATGTTTGGTTTAAAGAGTTAAATAGGGAAGAGAGAAATAGGAAAGAGAGAGATAGGAAAGAGAGAAATAAAGTAGAATTAGAGGTGGTGTACGTATTAGAGAAATAGGAAAGAGACAGAAGAGAAATTAATTATGATAGTTGTTTGGTTGTGGAGAAATGAGAGGGAGAGATTTATAAAAGACAGAATTACCCTTCAAAATTTTATAAAACCCTATACATACACACAAGGTAACTGTAACATAGCCTTTCAAAAAGGGAATAAAAATATTGTAGACTCTCCATCCTCCAACTCTCTCCATTTCTTCGCATGCCAGAAGAGAAATTTAAACAAGAGGGACCCACCTATATGATTATGTGCAGTTTCTCTCTTCAATACCACCAAACGCGGTGGTTTGAGCACTCCACCCTTAAACTCTCTCGCTTCGGTCTCTCTCTCTGCGCTAAATCAATAATACCAAACAAAGGGTAAATCTTTTTCGGGCCACCTCAAAAAATCTCACTAATATCCGCTACTTATTTCTTTGTAAAACACACACACACACACATTATATATGATGAGGGATCAAATTACACGAGTGTAAGTCACACCAAGTATTACACCGCTGAAATTTTTTTTAATGGATTTGTATTAAGTAATCCACCGTTGGATTGAAAGTTACTATCATATAGATTATACATATAAAATTTTACACTAATCCGAAATTATTTAATATGCCATTGAGATGTCTCAAGATTAACGTTATATATACATTTGAAATATATGAAAAACTCAACTATTTGATTATTAAGTTATTAGTGTCAAAAGTTTACTAAATTTTACACATATAATCATGATAATGAACAAACATAATTCAACGATTGGATTAGTAAAAGACATATTCGATTTGTAGTTATCAGCGGTGTAATATTTAGTGTAACTTATATTGGTGTAATTTGAACCCTTATATATATATAAGGAGGGATCAACTTACACCAGTGTAAGTTACACCAAGTCTTACACCGTTGTATAACTTTTTATCAGATCATTGAATTAAGTAATCTACTGTTGGATTGAAAGTTACTATCATATAGATCATACATATAAAATTTTACTTTAATCCAAAATTATTTGATATGTTATTGAGATGTCTAAAGATTAACGTCATATATACATTTGAAATATATGAAAAAAGGGACCAACTTACACCAGTGTAAATTACACTGGTGTAAGTTAAAACACAAGTAGTGAAGAGAGAAAAACACGTGAGATGATAGTGGGTGTTTTAGTGACTCTTTTAATCTCAACCTTATATTTTAATCTAATGGTTAATATTAAACCCTCTCACTCTCATATAAATTGGGTTTTCTCACTGGATTTGTCCCTATACTTTAAATCCTTTGTTTTTTGTTCATGAACTTTCTAAACCCCCAATCCATAGTCTCTGACCGTTAGTGAGATCTGTTAACATGATGAACTGGGTAACAAAAGTTACATGTTAGCCTCAATAATGAGCCCCAAATAGTTGACTCATTTAATTAATCTTCTTTTATTAATTTTTTAATTATAAAAATAACCATAATTGTGACACCCTTCTACCCCAACACTTATATAATAACGTAGCGTAAGACTTGCGAAAATATAACAAGTTCACATTGGGTAAAAAGGTTCACATAACTCTTTATTCGAAAACCTCATTATTTCGAAAGAATAAAAGAATAAAAATAGAATTCAAATGTACTCAAATACTCAAGCAGCGGAATCTCTAAAATAAAATAATTAAACTTCCTACTTGCCGTGCAAGGCATCCAAAAGGGTTTATAAAAATATTCCTAACAAAAAAACATAAAGAACACCCCAACAATATGCCCTGATGTCACATGTACCAGAGCAACACTCCCTTTAATTAAACTCGACACCAAAGGTGTCATCATCATCACCTGAAACAACAACAGTAACAGTGAGGAAAGAACTCTAACTCATATATACACATAGGAGGCCACCCCATCCTCAACACATATAATTAATATCATCATTAACCACACCACATACCCAAACAACAAGTAATCCATCAAATAACAATCATCTATGAACTCACTTAACAGCTCATCAATATCATCATATAAATCTCACAACGTCATTCACCAAAGAAAGCACATACTCTATTCTCAACACAATATACTCATTTCATCATTATACTCATAACATCATCATATAACTCAATTACATCATCATATATAACACATATTCATCCATCATCATATAACTCATTTCATCATCATTTATAACACATATTTATCCATCATCACATACACCAAAACTCATCAACATCGTCAATCTCATCATCCTCATCAATACTCTCCCGAGTTGCACTCGCCCCTCTCTAGGCTTATGCTCCTCGGTACCAACTCTCCCAAGTCGCACTCGCCCCTCTCTAGGCTTATGCTCCTTGGTAGAAACTCTCCCAAGTCGCACTCGCCTCTCTCTAGGCTCATGCTCCTTGGTACAAACTCTCCCCGAGTTACACTCGCCTCTCACTAGGCTCATGCATCCCGAGTACAAACTCTCCCAAGTCGCACTCGCCTCTCTCTAGGCTTATGCTCCTTGGTACAAACCCTCCCCGAGTTACACTCGCCTCTCACTAGGCTCATGCATCCCGAGTACAAACTCTCCCCGAGTTACACTCGCCTCTCTCTAGGCTCATGTAACCGAGTACAATAACAAATTCACCACAATCATATGCAACATGTAATTATTCATCATTAGCAACTCCCCGAATTACACTCGCCTCTCTCTATGCTCATGCAATCCGAGTACAACAACTCACATGCTCAATGCATGATCAATTAACATAAGATTAAATGCATCATCCTCAACAACATAACATTATCATCAACAACATTAATCATCACACATCTCATACATCATCATCATAAACTTCAATACATCAATACATCATCATCAATCCACATATATCTCATACATACTCAATACATCATCATCAATTCACATATATCTCATACAATCTCTATTATATTAATCACACCACATCACATAACAATTATTATAAACATGGGATATCACATAAGATATTCACATCACAATACTCATACCACAATTAATACACACTATGCATCCAATTTAATTTCATCAATAAAAACCCCAAATATACAGCTACAGTGTGAACTAAATATCTCCCAACCCAGACTTCGTATCCACGATCCAACCGTTCAAAATAAAGAACTAGGTGTTCCGACCCAGCTGTTAAAATTTCAGCCCGATCCAACGGTGAACGAATTCGCAGTTGCTATTTTACATTCGCAGCTCTATGTAAAAACGGGAATGACTTTCCTCTACCATCTCCTTCAATCCCTACTTAATTCCTCAAGTTCCTAACTCAATTAAACTCGTTTTTACCGATTAAATTCACTAAAATCAACAATCATTCCTATGATTTCCAATAAATTTAACATCTAATCAATTATGGTTCCCCATCTCTAAACCCCTATTTAATCCCTTTCACTGTTCTCATTATTCTCATTCAATCCACTCAAGATTCATCAAGAATCATACAACAATCAACGATCCACAGTTTTCATTATCATTAATCAACATCCACACAGATTCCATCAAATTTAAATCCTCAGATGGGCCTTATGGTCGCCCACCACTACCCAACAACCCTCTACATGCACATACAAGGAACACCATTTTCCCCCTGTTACCTTGTAGTGGAGATCGAACAGGAAGATTCTTTCTTGGTTCTTGATGATCACTCTCCAGCAATCTTCTCTTGAGACTTGGTTTCTCCCCTCCTTAGCGTTTCGCTCTCTGACGATTTGACGAATAAGGATTATGGTGAACCGAGAACCTCTCCTTAAATAAATACTTAATTGGGCTAGGCCCACTCTCAACCCACTTATTTTATTTATTATTCTTATTATTTAGTAAATATCTTTGTTCATAAAATATGCTAATCTTACTAATATTATTATTTATTTATTTCTCTTATTTTATTAATTATTTCCTCTACTTATTTATTTAATTTAATTAATATTTATCCTAATAAAATTTAGGATGTTACAATAATTATGAAATTATATTTTTTATCGGGTAAAATTGCTCATGTCAAAACCCTAATTTAGTAATTTGGGTTATTTTAATAATTAAAAATGAATAAAAAGCTTAATTAGATGATCAATCAGTTATTTGTGACTCACTATTGAGACTGACATATGACTTTTGTTAGCCAGCTCATCGGGCTAACAAATCTCACTGACGGACATGGACCACGGTTTGGGGGTTTATAAAGTTTAGGGACAAAAAAACACAGGATTTAAAGTAAAAGAACAAAGACTAAAATTGACCGAAATTATAGGGACGAAAAACATATTTATCCCTCATTTAAAATATAACGATAGCTCTGATATTAATGGATTAGATTTATTTTAACCATTTTAGTAATTGTTGCTTCAGTGAAAAGAATTTTTTCCAAACAATAATTAATAAAGTCTTATCTAAAATTAACAATGCCTAAAGAAAGATTAAAGTGATTGACTTTATTATTGATAGAAAAATAAATGAATTTGATTATAATAATTTAATAAGTATTTTTTCATCTCAAAATGATTAAAAGATAAATTTTAAATAAAGTTATAATATTTTAAAAAAATTGTCAATAAATTTTTTATTTAAAAATGCCTTTTTTTTTAACAAATTTAAAAATGCCTTGTAAAAAAATTGTTTTAGGCTAAAAAAAACGTCGGGCCGGTCTGATAGACATCATACTTTATGGTTGATGGGTACAATTCCAGTCCACGCAATTTTAATCATTACTTCGAACAAACAAAAAAATTAATCATTACCGCCCAGTTGCAAACGTGGAAGATCTTAGGTTATGTTTGGCGCATCAATTTGAAACGAGGAGCAATCAAAACGATAATACTATCAGATCAATATCATATTAATAGCACAAATAAAGTAAATATTAGCATGTGTACATATATGTCTTGTCTTCCTGATAGAATAATGAAACACAATCAATCAACACTTCTTCCTCACCCTAAACATAAATGATATAATACCATATAAATTGTGTCTGATAAAATTAGCTAACTGAAAACTTAGATATAAAAAATTAGTTGAAAATATTTGATAAAATTGATTAAAAATAGTAAAATGATATATAAAAATATTATTAATTATTAAATAATGATAAATGTGAGTAGTTGAGGTTCGGTTAATAGTTGAAAAAGTCACCAAAAAAAAAGCTAATAGTTGAAAATGAGATTTTTTTAAAATAAAATTATCCGAAGTAGTTTTTCAAGAAAACTTATTAGCTACCAAACACTGATCAAATAATTCCAGTTAATTGTTTTACCTTTCATCTAGCTAAATATCTTACCAAACTCACTCGTAGTAATTTTCGTGTCGTGGTAAGTTTTCAATTTTTTACTTTTTTAAAATTTAAATAAAAAATCTCTATAATTAAAAACTTAAAACCTTTTTCTATGATTTTGAAACATTTTTTTAAAATTATAAAAAAAAGATCTAATGTTTAATGATAAAAATTTCGATCCAAATTTACAAAAAAAAAATAAAACTCACTTACACCCCAAAGAGACCTTAGTACTCTTAGATTTTATGACATGAGTTTAACTCAACTTGAAAGCTAGCTTGAAGGGTGACATCTAACATGAGTGACTGCCTAATAATAACAGATCATATAGGATAGGTTATGATACGATCTTATATTTAGAATAGACCTAACTTAACCCTGTAAGCTAGCTTTGGGATTGAGTAAGGCCCGGTCCAAAAATTTAAGATGGTATCAGAGTCTATCTTAAATGATTCGTTGTTATTAGGCCGCTATCAGATAGATGTTCACGCTCCAGATGTCCAGCCCTGAGAGCGTGAGAGGGTATGTTAAGGTTCCACATTGCTTAGAAATGAGACCAAATTATAACATATAAGTTTTGGGTAATTCTCATCCTACAAGCTAGTTTTTTGACATGGTCTCCATGACCAAGCGGTCGATAGTTCAAATCTTTATTGTCCCTATTAATCCAATAAAAAATGTTTAATTTCAGCAAAGTAAACGCTTGTGCGTACACTTCAAGTCCAATAGACTCTTGTGTGAGGAGATGTGTTAAAATAAAATTATTTATGGAGTAAACCCCCACACCACCCCTCGACTTTTTTAGTGTCATGAACTTTAGTCCCCAAGATTTTAAAACGTCTTTGTTAATACTGACATTTATTCCTGTCATTCACTTTATTCCAAAATGGCTGATGGCGTTAAATGAGTGCTGATGTGTCACGTTAAGTAACACTTTGGATTCAAATTAGTCCCTATAATATTAAGAATCATTCACTTTAGTCCCTAAAATGGTCTTGTGTATGGAATGACAAGTTCTTAGCAATATTATGGAGAATAGAAAGTTCTGACTCTTATTAATTGTATCCAACCTATATTTTTATTAGATCTAATTAGTTCATAACCATTTCTCCTTTCATATTTAGTCAATATTTTATAATGATATTTCATACTGAACAAAATGAATTCTTATTTGTTGTATTATATTATTTGTAATTAAATATGAATGTAGAAATATTTATTTCTAAATTGATTATTTATCAATAATCCTTGACGACTAGTCATCACTGTCTGTCTGTACCAAATCTAATGCTTTAAGTGATATATATGTTCATCTAGACAATGAAGTTATATAATTTCTATATCACTCAATAAGCAGCAAATTTAACACCGAAACAACTTAAAGATTGTAAAACATAGTTCTAGTTTCTTTTTTCTAAATGCAATTTATCAAATGTAAAACATAGCTCTATATCTCTCAATTAGATGTTTCTATAGATGTTCACGCTCTAGATTGTAAGGTTCAAATATCCCCTCAAAGTGGTTTTAATCATGACAACCAAATCAAATGCAACTTAGCATAATTCTGATTTCAAAGAAGACTAATCATTTCATTTGAGTATGTATTCAGAAGCAACAGGTCTAATCTTGAAGAAGGAGAAACATGAGAAACATGAGAAGCATGAGATACATGAGAAATTTCATTCCAATAACTAACAGAAGCAGCAAACTGAATAGGAATGACAAATCTGTGAAGGACAACTTGAAATTAAAATGAGTAAATTCAGAATAACTCATTCAAAACAATCAGAAGCTGTCAAGCACTTCTCACAGCTTCCAGAAGCAAGAAGAAACATCTCAAAGACTCTAAATGAGAGTGCTTTCGAAGGGAGATTCACTTTAAAGGAAATTCTAAGCAGAAAGCAGAAAACAGAACTTCATTCTTAAAGATACATCAACTGTAGAATATAAAACATGCCACAGAAGCATGAGAATCATCTACAGTTGATCAGAAGCAATTCTGCAGAAGGAACATACACACATAGATTCTGCAGAGGCAGCAGATTTAAACCAGAATATCTAAATAATTCTTCTGCTGATTTGGCTGAGTTACAAAAGTTAATATACACTTGAAATAATCCAGAAATCTTCCTCGGCATATTCACAGAAGCATTGGTGAAGAAATGAGCCAGTTTTGCTGTCTGCAGAAGCAAGTTCTGCAAAAGCATGAAGGCCAGTCAACTGGACAACTGTACCTGTCAGCTTTTGCAGCTGTACCTGAAAGAGATCTGTCAATACAACACAGCTGGACCATCTGAGGCTCACTCCAACGGCTACAAAGCTCCTCACCTATAAAAGGAGGTGTTCTCTTCACAATGAGACACACATCTCCTTCCAGAAGCATAACTCAGCTGATTGCTCTATCACTTCTAGCTTCTGGAACATTTTCTCTCTCCTCAAATTCTTTCTAAACTGATTATATAAGTTGTTGAGGGGGAGCTTTGCTCACTAGGAATTTCTGCTGCTGCTATGATTGTTATCTAGTGAGTTTTTTATACTTTACCTTGTTGTTTCTGTGCTTCTGCAAGGCCAAAGAGATTGGTTGGTTGTAAAATCTCTTGTGGTATTTTAGGTGAAGTATTTGAGAGGTTGTAAAGGCTTAGGTGTGAGCCTGTGAGAGGTTGAAGTCTGCAGAAGCAAGTTCTGCAGATTTCTGACTCTGTGCTTCTGCAGGAGGTGCTGCAAGGAGATAGAATCTGTTTCTAAGTGTTTGGTGTTTCTGGTAAAAGCCTAAAGAGGCTGGGGTAAAAGAATACTAGTGGTAGTGGATACCCAAAGTTTGTAACTGTTTTGGTTAGTGGAAAATCCTACTGGAGGTAGGGACTGGACGTAGCCTCAGGTTGGAAGAGGTGAACCAGTATAAAAATCCTTGTGCCTTTCTCTTTCCCTTACTCCTTTAAATTACTGCATATGCATAAAAGGTTTTTAAACTAATAATACCTAAGTAAGTGGCACTAAATTGATTCCTACAAAGGAATCCTATTTTAAAAGCATTATAAGCATTAACACTAACAATTTATTTGTGAATACTTATCTTCTAATAAAACAGCCAAGCCATTAACTTGAGCATAATATTATTAGAAGATAAAAGTGCAGAAATTTTAAAAGGATCACAATTCAACCCCCCTTCTTGTGATTCTACAATAAACTTCAATTGGTACCAGAGCTTGCCTCTTGGGTTGAACTCACTTAACAGTGAGAGAGGAAAAGATTCAAGGGATGGCAAACCATGGAGCTGCAATGTTCATTCCAGAAGGATCATCCACCAACAGGCCACCTGCCTTCAATGGTAAAAACTATTACTATTGGAAGGACAAAATGAAACTATTCTTGGAATCCCAAGATATTGATCTTTGGGATATCATAGAAAGTGGTAACTACATTCCTTCTATAAGAAGGACCAGAGTACTTGCTCCTTCTACAGAAGGAGAATCTGAGGTAATTGAAGAAGCACCAAAACCCAAACCTAGAGAAGAATGGACACAAGATGACAAACAAAGGTATCTTCTAAACTCTAAAGCTAAATTTTTTCTTCTTTGTGCATTAAGTAGAAGTGAATATGATAAAGTTGCTGGCTGCAACACAGCAAAAGAAATATGGGATACTTTAAGAATTGCTCATGAAGGTACAGACCAAGTAAAAGAATCTAAAATCAACATTTTGATGAACCAATATGAAATGTTTAATATGATTGAACATGAAACTATAGATGAAATGTTCAGTAGGTTTACTATTATTATAAATGATTTAAAATCACTTGGTAAAAGCTACTCAAATCAAGAACAAGTAAGAAAAATACTTAGAAGTCTCCCGAGAATATGGAGACCAAAAGTTACAGCAATTCAGGAAGCAAAGGATCTAGCTGTACTCAAGCTGGATGAACTACTTGGCTCTTTAAAAGTCCATGAACAAGAGCTCATGGAAGAACCGCCAGGGAAGGACAAATCAATAGCTCTAAAAGCAAGCACATCCAGAAGAAGTGTTTCTGCAGAAGATAAACCTTCAGAAGGAGAATCATCCTCTTCTGAAAATGATGATGAGCTAGCTTTTATATCAAAAAGAATACAAAGGCTAATCAGAAGAAAAGATAAAGGAAAGAAATTCTTCAATTTCAAGAAGGAAGGATCAAAAGGTGAAAACAACAAAGGTCCTATCATATGCTTTGAATGCAATAAACCAGGACACATCAAGGCAGAGTGTCCACAACTGAAAGAATCAAGACCATTTCAAAAAAGGAAGGCCATGATGGCCACATGGGATGATTCTGACAGCTCTGAAGAAGAAGATGAAGCTGAAACTGCAAATTTGTGCTTCATGGCTGGAGAAGATGAAGAAATTGAGGTAATTACCTATACTCTTTCTACATATAAAGAACTAGAAGATACGTTTGAAAACTTATTATCTGATTCACATACACTTGCACAGAAATGTGCTCTTCTTAAAGAACAACTAGTTAAATCTAAAGAAGAAAATGGCAATCTAAGAGAAGATAACAATAGGTTAACTAAAACCAACCATTTTCTCCAACAATCTCACTTTGAATTATCTGAACAAGTCAAAACTGTGAGAAATAACTCTGCAGAAGCAGAAAAGACTGCAGAACTGCAGAAAGAAAATATGCTTCTGCAGAAGAAAATTGATGAACTTCAAAATGATTTATGTAAATTTGTTAACAGCACACACAACTTAAACAAATTAATAGGAAGCAGTAGAGAAATCTCTGATAAAAGAGGTACAAGCTTTAATCAAAACAAAAATATAAAATCACACAAAACAATTTTTATTCCAGCCAAAAGGAAACCTCCTTATTGCTCTTGGTGTAACAAGTTTGGACACAATGACCAAAACTGTTACAAAAAGAAAGGGAGTACCAGAAGGAAGGTATCTAACCAAAAAGGACCCAAGAAAATTTGGGTACCCAAACCTTTGTTGTCTTCTGCTGTAGGTACAAACAAGAAGAACCAAAAGGAAAGAGCAATGGTTCTTGGACAGTGGATGCTCAAGACATATGACTGGGGACAAAAGCAAGTTCACCCAGCTACACATAATGGAAGGTGGAACAATCATCTTTGGAGACAACAACAAATCACAAATAAAAGGTATTGGAAAGATAGGTATGCATGGTTCTATCCAAATTAATAATGTATATTAGTGAAAGGGTTAAAACATAATCTTCTTAGCATTATTCAATTATGTGACAGTGGCTATGAAGTTATGTTTGAACCTACATTCTGTGAAATTAGGGAATCATCTACTAAAAAGGTACTGTTTTCAGGCTCCAGAAGCAAGAACTTATATTGCATTTGCTTAGAAGAACTTCCACATCAAACCTGTCTTGCTTCTTTTGAAAATGATAAATGGATTTGGCATAGAAAAGTTGGCCATTTGAATATAAAAACTATTTCTAAACTTTCCAAACTAGAATCGGTTAGAGGTTTACCAAAACTGAATTTTAAAAAAGACAAAATTTGTGAAGCTTGTAGGAAAACATACTAAATCTAGTTTCCATCTCAAAAATGTAATATCCACAAAAAGAAATTTAGAATTGCTTCACATTTATCTTTTTGGTCCTACTAAAACAATTAGTTTGGGAGGAAAGAAATATGGCCTTGTTATAGTAGATGATTTCTCTAGATTCACATGGGTTTTATTTTTGGCTTCTAAAGATGAATCTTTCAATATCTTTCCCAACACTGCACACTTTCACATATTTGGAAGTGAATGTTTCATTTTAAATAATAAGGATAACCTTGAGAAATTTGATGCAAAATCTGAAAAAGGAATATTTCTTGGTTATTCAATCACTTCCAAAGCATACAGAATCTACAATCTTAAAAATCAATTTATAGAAGAAAGTATGCATGTTATTCTCAAGTACATGACAAGCAAGAATTAGATGATGAAGGACAATCAGGGAAGGTCTCTGGCAAAAATCACAGTTCTGCAGAAGCTGGAAAACCTGCAGAAGCTGCAGAAACTGCAGGTGCTTCTGGAGAAAGTTCTGTCTGTCAGAAAAAGAATCTCCCCAGAAGCTGGAAATCTGTGACTTATCACCCTCATGACCAAGTAATTGGAAATGTTGAGGAGGGTGTAAGAACCAGAAGACAGCTAAATTATGATACAGTTCTTCTTTCTCAAAAAGAACAAAAAATGTGCAAGAAGCATTTGAGGAAGAATCATGGATTGAAGCCATGAAAGAAGAGCTTGATCAATTTGAGAAAAAGAAGGTATGGATCCTTGTACCTCATCCAAACTACCACAAAATCATTGGAACAAAGTTGGTGTTTAGAGATAAAATGGACGAGGAAGGTAAGGCTAGGTTAATAGCTCAAGGCTACAACCAACAAGAAGGTATTGTCTATGATGAAACCTTCGCACCTGTAGCTAGATTAGAAGTTATTAGGATTCTTCTTGCATTTGCTACATTTAAGAATTTTAAATTATACCAAATGGATGTGAAAAGTGTTTTCTTAAATGGCTTCATAAATGAAGAGGTTTATGTACAACAACCTCCTGATTCTGAAAACAAAACTTTTCAAAATCATGTTTTCAAACTAACTAAAGCTTTATATGGTTTGAAACAAGCTCCTAGAGCTTGGTATGAAAGGTTAAGCACTTTTCTTCTACAAAATCAATTTTCAAGAGGACAAATTGACACCACACTTTTTAGAAAGGATTTCAAAAATGATCTTCTTATTGTTCAAATTTATGTTGATGACATCATATTTGGATCTACTAATGTGCAAATGTGTGAAGAATTCTCTGAACTTATGAAAGGAGAATTTGAAATGAGTCTTATGGGAGAGTTGAAGTTCTTCTTAGGACTTCAAATTAAGCAAGAGAAACATGGAATCTTTATAAATCAAGAAAAATACACAAAAGAACCTTTAAAGAAGTATAAAATCGAAGGTTCAAAGCTCATGGGGACACCTATGCATCCTTCTGCAGTTTTAAATCTAGATGAAAATGGAAAACATGTTTCTGAAAAGGAATATAGAGGGATGATAGGTTCTTTATTATATTTAACTGCTAATAGACCTGACATTTTATACTCTCTAAGTCTTTGTGCAAGATTCCAATCTTCTCCCAAAGAATCTCATGTTGCAGCTATGAAGAGAATTCTCAGATATTTTGCTGGAACCACAAGTCTTGGACTATGGTAAGGTAGTGAAATACAATTATTGCCTAGAGATGAGACCAAATTATATCTTTATCTTTATCTTTATATATATATATATAAGTAAGGTAGTGAAAGTGGCCAATGATATCTAAAGTGAGGACAAAATAGTAAATTACTTTAAGTAAAACTTCTAAAAATAGAAAGTATCTTTTACATATCACCATTAATTAACTATAGTAATTATATTAAATTAAATATTACTATAAAAATAAAAAAACAATAATACATAATGATAATTTAAAACATATCTAATAATTTAAAAAAAATAAAAAATAAGAAATTTAAAACATTCTCAAACACTTAAAAAACCATTTTATAATTATGTTGATAGTAATTATTTAATTATATAGTTATTTTTTACATAAAAATTAGTACTATTTAAATCCAATTTTAACAATTTCAATATTAAAAACACTTAAAAAACATTTTTATAATTATGTTAATAGTAATTATTTAATCATATAGTTATTTTTTACATAAAAATCAGTACTATTTAAATCCCATTTTATCAATTTCAATATTAAAAAGGAATGATTTATAATATAAATAAAAACATAATATGGAAATTAAAACACAATCAAATAATTTTAAATGGGAAAACTTTATTTTAAAAAAAATCAAAATATAATATAAAATTTGAGACATGCTCAAACACTTAAAAATTGTTTAACTATTATAGTGACAGTAATTATATTAATTATTTAATTATTGTTACCTTTATTATATCATATATCAATATTAAAGCTAAATTTAACAATTAATATTAAATAATTATAATATAAAAAATATAATATGAAATTTAAAACATGTTAAAATTCATTTCACAAAATTAAAAATGTAATACGAAATTTGAAACATGCTCAAACACTTAAAAAATAATTTTATAATTATATTAATGGTAATTAAAGTTATCCTTATTAATTTAAAACATATCTAATAATTAAAATAAATAAAAATATAATACGAAATTTAAAATATGCTCAAACACTTAAAAAATATTTTATAATTATGTTAATAGTAACTATAATAATTATTTAATTATAATAACTTTTATTATATCAAATATTAATATTAAAGCTAATTTTTAAAATTTTAATATTGAAGAAAAAGTTTATAATAAAAATAAAAATATAATACAAAACTTAAAACACAATAAAATAATTTATCAAAAAGGTAAAACCTAATTTTAAAAAATAAAAATATAACGGGAAATTTAAAACATGTTAAAACACTTTAAAAAATAATTTTATAAGTATATTAATAGTAATTATAGTAATTACTTAAATATAGTTATCTTTATTATATAAAATATAAATACTAAACTACATTTTAACAGTTTAAAAATTTAAAACATAATAAAGTAACTGTCTACCAATCTTTTCAGATGGCCTATTAGTTTGTCATAAATATAATTATTTCCAATTGATTTTTTTCACCGTTTGATTTTCTTCAACGTTTCCACTTTGTCATACGTTTAACTTTTATGTATTTATTAAGATGTGTTATTTAATTCTCGAATGAATGTTTCATATTTTATTTTTCCTTTTGGCCATTTGTTTTGTGGATTTAGAAATTTTTTTCCACCATTTATTCGCCCTCCTTACCTTAGCCACATTGGGGTTTTGGTGGCGACTTCCCAAAGTTCTACTTCTCCGGTGTCTTCTGTACTAGTCGTATTGTATGTGAAGGTGTTGCTTCAGTCTTTAGCGCTGTAGATTTCCGTGCTGGTGCTGTGACATAATTTCTTTTTCTGTAATTGTATTTGATATTTTGATTGTCTTTCTTCCCCTTTCTTTCCCAAAAATTTTTTATCTGTAATTTTAATGAATGGACTTCCTAAAAATGAAAACATATCAAGGCTTCATAGTATTTTTTAAGTGTGCATGATAAAAAATAGTTAATCATATGCTACTCATTGTAAATCAATGGTGAACATTTTGGATTAACTTTCTTTTGGTTATTCCTAAACTGTAGTTTAATACGAACTAAGGGATTTTATATATGATATCTTCTATTTGTGCATATGATATTTTCTTTTTCATATCGAAATACAATTATTGTCTCTTGCCTTGAACTCCACTTCTCTTCAACGATAATTTATAATGTGGTTTAGAATTGACGAGGCTTCTTTCTCCCTTTCTGATAAATCCAACAAGTTTATGAGTTCGTATTTTCTTTCCTTTTATTTTGTGCCCCCAATTAGCACATGTTGAAGTAAGGTTTGCCTGTGAGACGTAAAATTTGAGCATTAGCTTTAGATATTTAACTTAAGTCTCATGTCTTTATCTACACATTTTGTAATTATCCTATTGCTTTATGGGTATTTTTAAGTTTTATTCTGGTCATGATGGGAATTTAATGTTGAATGAATAATTGATATATATTTTTTTAAACTTTAGCAATGAAGGTAAGCTTGGAAGATTATTTGCCATAATGAGGTTTCTTACAGGCATCACCATGGCTCCATTTAATTGGCCTTTTGGACTTCAATGGAAATGGAAAGTGTAGAGTCTTTGTTTTATTCTTTGCTATAAAAGAACACATATTCAATATATGTTTAAAAGTAGGTTGTGATTCAATCTTTTACATTATCACAAGCCCATATTGATGGTGTCTGCTCATTTACTGCCACGAGGAGCTTTGTTTATGTTTAGTCTTTCACATAATTCCCCTTGCTAATTTAGTAAACAAATAAAATGCTCATGTGAAATGTGTGGGAATGATGCTTTCTTACCATGAGACACAAATTGAGTTGATGACTACATGCCAGTGTGTTGACAACACAATGGCAATGGATTGGTAGGCATGGAAGTTCTTTGGTTTGGATTTTTTTTTTCTATAAATTGATGCATATATACAAATTCATGTGTAATAGCTTTTTTTAATCCAAAGCTTTGTTCACAGGTTCCATTTTTCTCTAAAATGGTTCTTCTTGGATCTTAACATTTTTTTTTTTGCTTTCAATTGGTGATAATGATATTATTGTTAATCTATAGTTTTATTCTATATTGCAGTGAGGATGAATCTTTCCGCAAAGAGGTTAATTAGACCAATTAATCATACATTATTTTGGCCCATTATTTTCGAAGCTTAATCTAAGGTCTCATGTGATCCTTCATGATTAATTATTCCCCTTTTTTTCTTCTTCATTTTAATTTTGTGTATCTTTAACTACTAAGCTTTGTAATGTAATGTAATTTAAATATTTACTTGAATCATTCGTAAGTACTTCATATTGGCAAAGCTAATAACATTTGTTGGGTAAAGTATAACTTTGAATGCTAACGCACCAACACAAAATTTCCCTCCTACCCTATTATCAATCATGCAATTGAGGAATCAATCATTGAAGTTGAGACACCAAACCCTGTGGCATCCCCTTCCAGAAGCCCAATCCAAATATATATGTATTTCTACTATATATTATATGGTAGATGTGTTTTGAATTTAAAAAAATTCAATGGATTTATTTTTTTTAATTATTAAAATATAATCTTTTGAGGATAAATTAATTTAAATATATACAATTTAATAAAATACTTTAAATATGATTTCAAATAAATTTAACAATTGAATAACAGGAATAAACTTTAAATATACTTTTAAATTAATCTAATAACAAACACACATCTAAATCAGAGAAAAAAATATTAAGTTTGAGTTTTAGATAATAACTTTATTTAAATAAAAATATATAATATAAAATAATTTTCATGGAAATTTTATTTTAAAAATATATTTTATACAATTTATATATTGACTTGGATTTCATTTTCAAATCTAAAAGTAAATATTAATGCAAAACAAAAAAAAAATTATAGACTTTACTTTTTTTACATATCATTAACTTGCAATATTTTTCTATTGCTAAGAGGGACTTCAGGAAGCTTATCTTTAATATAGAATATTACTTCTTTTTCATTGATTTTATTATATGTAATAAGCTTTTTTTTTTGGTAAAGTAATAAGCTTCATTTTTATGAAATATATTGAATGCAGTTTGCTAATCTGCTACTGCCCAGGAATTACTTCACATATTTTATAATTTTGTTCCCAATTCCATTGATACCTTATATTTTTTTATATATGTTCAATCTAAACCCTAATGATACACTTTAATGTTTAGCAACAATTAGAAATTAATTATGATATAAAAAATATAATTTATTATACTCACGTAATATAGTGCCCGTGGATCGTACGGGTACACACTAGTAATATATAAGTTTTAGGTAATCTTCATCCTAAAAGCTAGTTTTTTGACATGGTATCACAATTTCTATGACCAAGTGGTCAATAGTTCAAATCTTTGTTATCCATATTATTCTAATAAAAAATGTTTAATTTCAACACAAAGTAAATAAATTTCAAATCTAATAAACTCTTGTGTGAGGAGATGTGTTAAAAGAAAATTATTTATGTGACTTTACCGCAAGATGACAAATATGAAGCTCATGCCCATATATATATATAGAGAGAGAGTCAAGATCCGTTGACACCAGGTGTCAAACTTGTAGAGTTACACCTCTTAATAACTTTTTATAAAATGTAAATTTGACCAATCCAACCGTTAAATTAAAACTTCTTATAAAGTAGATGAAGATTATAAAATTTCATAAAAATTGAAAACTAATTGAAACTTCATCAAACTAATTAATTTTAACGTATAATACGTGTTTAAAAAATAAGTAAAAGTCCACTGTTAGATAACTCACCTACGAATGTTCAAATTACCTGAAATTTGATATACATAATCATGAAGGTAATATAATGTGATTCAACGGTTGGATTGGTCAAATTCATATTTCATAAAAAGTCATTAAGAGGTGTAACTCTACAAGTTTGACACATAGTGTTAACGGATCCTGACTCATATATATATATATATATATATATATATATATATATATATAGTCAGGATCCGTTGACACTAGGTGTCAAACTTTATGAGTTACACTTCTTAATAACTTTTTGAAAAAAGTGAATTTGATCAATCCAACCGTTGAATTGAAAGTTCTTATAAGGTAGATTAAGCCTATAACATTTCTTAAAAATCGAAAACTAATTGATACTTCATCAAACTAATTTATTTTAACGTATAATATGTTTTTAAAATATAAGTAAAAGTCTACTATTAGATAACATACCTACGAAAGTCCAAATTATTTGAAATTTGATATACATGATAATATAATGTGATTCAACGGTTGGATTTATCAGAATCACATTTTTTCAAAAAGTTATTAAGAGGTGTAACTCATAAAGTTTGACACCTAGTGTCAACGGATCCTTACTCATATATATATATATATATATATATATATATATATATATATTCCAGCAATCTTTCTCTGATTTCCAACAGGAATGGCGGGTGGGACCTGGTATGATCGCCGCTTTCCAACACCGCCATTGTTGCCATGGCTCTTCGATGGTGGTCGGCACCGGCCATTGTCTTCTCCGCCATTACAGGATTATGATTGGTACGTCGATCTTTTGAATATCCATCTCCATATATATAATATACAACAATAAAGATAATACTCACGTTTCACTCAGAAGTATAATCGCACACAAGTAATTATATATGTATGTAAATTTATTTTCTTTTTTTTTTTCATATAAAAAATTAAAAATAGAATAAATAATATAAATAGAGGGAGAAAATGTGCTGATTGATGTATTATATTTGATTTTTAGCATTAAATATTTACAAAGCATTAAGCACGAAAAGCATACGACATCCGTAATATCTTACTCGTGTAGTTGCTCAAACCACTTTTCATATTTCCTTTGGGGTATGTTTATGAGTTGGATTTTGGAGGGGGAAAGAAGGGAAGTGAAGGGTGGAAGTCCTTCCCCTTTTGTGTTTGTGAGTTTGAGTATTTTACAAAGTCTTTCTCTCCTCCTTTCCCCTCCCTTCTCTCAAAACTCACAAACACACTCTTACTGTTCACTCTTTTTTTTTTCCCTTCCTCCAGCGCGGCACCAACGTTGCTTTCTTTTTTTTTCCTTTATAAATGATTTTGGCAGACGCTTTTCTTTTTTTTTTTAATTTATTTTTTTAATTCTTTTATTATTTAAGATGATAATAATTTTTTACTTTTCCAATATATAATTTTTCTCATTATTTTATTTATTAATAATTTAATCTATTAATTCTCTTATCTATTCAATCTATATTAAAATTGTTTCTCATGTGTCATGTTTTCTCACTTACATTCCTTTAGTTTTTTCATTATCATTTCAATAAAGTAATTTTTTATGAACCACATGTATATACTTTGCATAACACAGTCCTCCTTCTACCGCTTTCTTTCTTTTTTTTTTTGTTTTCTTATCACACATTTGGTTTCCTTTTTATCATTCTTATATTAAAATATTTTATCTCATTATTCGTTCCTATTAATATGTTTAATTACAAGAGTGTTGTTTTTATAAATCACGAGTATCCTTCACGGAGGCAGTTGTACTCTTGCCAACCGTTTTCTTTCCCCCCTTTTTATCACACTTTATTTTTCTTTTCATTATTATATTAAAACAGTTTATCTCAATATTCATTCATACTTTTTTGTTTCATAACGTAATTTATTTCTCTATTTTATTCATTAATGTCTTCATTTATTATCTCTCTTATCTATTCAATTTATCTATTTATCTATTTATTGTCTATCCTATAATTATTCTCCCAATACACGTGTCACACATTCTCAGTTTCAGTTAAATAGTTTTTTATAAAGCTCATGTATCTTCCACAAGAGATAGTCATTTCCTGCCTTTTTTTTATCATACATTCATTTTCTTTTTTTAGTTTTGTTATATATAAATATTTTCCCTTATTATTCGTTCCTATTAAAATTGATTGCCTCATTAAAATTGTTTCCCATGTGTCACGTTTTCTCACTTACATTCCTTTAGATTTTTCATTATCATTTTAATAAAGTGATTTTTTTGTGAACTACGTGTACATACTCCACGAGACACAGTCCTCCTTCTACCGTTTTCTTTCTTTTTTTGTTTTCTTATCACACATTCGGTTTCCTTTTTATATCATTCTTATATTAAAATATTTCCTCTCATTATTCGTTCCTATTAATATGTTTAATTACAAGAGTGTTGTTTTTATAAATCACAAGTATCCTCCACGGAGGCAGTTGTTACCAATCGTTTTCTTTCCCCCATTTTTATCACACTTTATTTTTCTTTTTTCATTATTATATTAAAACAATTATCTCATTATTCATTCATACTTTTTTGTTTCATTACATAATTTATCTCTCTATTTTATTCATTAATGTCTTCATTTATTATCTCTCTTATCTATTCAATTTATCTATTTATCTATTTATTGTGCATCCTACAATTGTTCTCCCAAGACACGTGTCACGCATTCTCAGTTTCAGTTAAATGATTTTTTTTATGAAGCTCATGTATCTTCCATAAGAGGTAGTCATTTCGTGCTGTTTTTTGTTCTTTTTTATCATACATTCATTTTCTTTTTTTATTATTATTATATTAAAACAGTTTATCTCATTATTCATATATATTTTTTTGTTTCATTACATAATTTGTCTCTCTATTTTATTCATTAATGTCTTCATTTATTATCTCTCTTATCTATTTTATTTATTTATTTATTCTCTATCCTAAAATTGTTCTCCCAATACACGTGTCACACATTCTCAATTTCAGTAAAACAATTTTATTATGAAGTCCATGTATCTTTCACAAGAGGTAGACATTTCCTCCTGCAGTTTTTTTATTATTATACATTCATTTTCTTTTTTAGTTTTATTATATAAAAATATTTTCTCTCATTATTCGTTTCTATTACTATGTTTCATTACAAGAGTGATTTATTTACGAACCACGAGTATCCTCCACGTGGGTAATTGTGCTCTTACCATTTTCTTTTCTTTTTCCCATATTTTTTTGGCGCACTTTAATTTTTTTTATTATATTAAAATAATTTCTCTAATTATTCATTCATATTTATTTGGTTCAAGTTTGTTGCTTATTTATTGTAGAAATAATTTTTTAAACCATTTATTTAATTAATAATATTTTTATTATTATTTGAAAAAGTTGCATTTATGCATATATACATCACCGAGAAAATAACCTATATATATATACATCAATAAAAATTATTTATAAAACAATTTTTATCGTCATCCATTCCTGATTTTTCATTACATAAAAATATACATTAAGAAATATAATAAATATATTAATTTAAATTTAACGTGATTTTTCTAATATATCATTTATCTCTTTATTTTATTCATTGATGTTTTAAATTATTATCTCTCTTATTTATTCAATTTATTTATTATATTTGCTCTATATTATAATTGTTTCCATAATACATGTTTCGTGTGTTCAAACTTTCATTTTTTTTCTATTTTTTGATTCATGATTCTCACTTTAGTAAAGTGATTTTTTTAATCATAAGTATCATCCACAGGAGGTAGTCTCACTCTTACCGTTTTCTTTTTTTCTTTTGTTTTTTTATCACACTTTCATTTTCTTTTTTATTATTATATTAAAATATTTTCTCTCATTATTCACTTATATTAATATGTTTCATTATAAAAATAATTTTTACAAACCGAGGGTATCCTCCACGGGAGGCAATTGAGCTACAACTGTTTTCTTTTTTTCTCACACATTAATTTTATTATTCTACTATTATTATATTAAACAATTTTTGTCTTCATCCATTCTTGATTTTTCATTACATAAAAAACACACATTAAAAATATAATAAATTTGTTGATTTATATTAAATTTAATATGATTTTTCAATATATCATTTATCTCTCTATTTTATTTAGTAATATTTTAACTTATTATCCCTTTTATTTATTCGATTTATTTATTCTATTTACTTTACATTAAAATTGTTCCCACAATATACGGAGCGGTATTGCTCCTACCATTTTTCTTTATCGCACATTAGTTTTCTTTTATTATTATTATTATATTAAAAAAATTTTTGTCATAATTCATTTAAGTTTTTTTATTACGTAAAAACACAAATTAAGAAATATAATAATTGTGTTGATTTAGTGATTTACATTAAATTTAATGTAATTTTTCAATATATCATTTATCTTACTATTTGTTTGTACTATACAATGGTGCGCGGTTAATAGTTACTGAGCTTGTCGTCAATGTCATTGGAGCATTCGTTGTTAACACTAATGGGCTGGGGGACAAGCTATATATATATTCATTGCATGAACCTCCAATTGATAGCATGTCTTTAATAAAGTTTCAGCGATGCCAGTATCTTATTTGTGTTTGCTTTGCAATGACCATTAATAAGAGTCAGGGTCAAACTTTGTCTCGTGTGGGTTTATATTTGCATGCCATGACATGTATTCAAACATGGTCAACTATATGTGGCAATATCTAGGGTGAGAGTCAAAGGCGGTCTAAGAGTTCTTATTATTGATTACAGTTTATGTCGGACATCCATGACTGATAATATTGTATATACCGAACAAGATATAGATCTTATGTAGTCCATAGTAAATTCATAGAATCATGATAATTGTTAATTAATATAATAAAATATTAATGTATCAATTATTGTTATCAAATTTATTTATTTATTTGCACAGGGTTGACACTAGTTGTAACCAATCAGGATGGATTTGTTAAAAAAGAAATGAGCTTTTGATATTCATTACGACCGAATTCACACAAAATTGGCGTGACTTCACTGTGTTTTTATAAAGTAAATATACTGATTAAAAGAATAAAATATATAGAGTCATGGGTGGAAATAACGCCATCTGGTTCATATTAAAATCATATTTAAATGTGAATATATATAGAACAATGTTCCTCTTTGTTTACTAAAAAATCATGTTTTTAAACGTAATTTCAGGATAAATCAAACACACATTAATATTGATATAAGCTTTTTTCTCAACAAATATGGCTGAAAAGGAAGAGATATCGGCCCTGTTTGGATATAACTTCTACAGAAGAACTTTAGAGGAAAAAAATAGAATGAATCAATGAGATAAAATGAATTTAACCTCTCCATAAGTTGAAATTAGTTATTTATGGAGAAGTTAAATGAGAGAACTTATGAAGAGGGTGAACTACAAAGACTAGTTTTTACTTATTGAGAAGTTAAATTAATTTGAACTCTTTGATTTATTCTCTTTTTTTTTTCTCTATAAATTCTTTTCCAAAAGTGGTATCCAAACTGGGCCGATCCTTTTCGTTTAGTGAGTTGTAGTATTTTTGTATACTTTTATTTTTATTTTTACCAGGGAGGAATGAGAAGAATGTAACCCACGTTGCCACAGCAGCAATACAAAACTTTGACTTGCATTTTATTCACTTCTTAAAACCAGTATATGGTTTGAGCATCACAATGCTTTGGTCTTGAGTGTTGCCGTTGCGAATGGGAGGTTTTCTAATGGGTATATGATTTTCTTTTGAATGTTAAGGGACAGTTTAATTGGTCATAAATGTTTAGGTATACAATCACAACAAAGGCGGAAAGGCCCGACAGTTTGTGCACCAAACAGAGCCTTCATTGAATTCTTGCAATGTATGATCGAAAGTTAGTCAGGATTCAACGGCATTAACTCAAAAGTCATAAGTCCTTGGATTATATTTTTGTTGTTGATTTCATTAGATTCATAAAATTTATAAGTAAGAATTATTATTGCTGAAGTTTATATCATTTTTAATTTTTATAACCAATAAAATGATATGCGATTTGTTATTTATGCACGTAATGTATTTCATTTTTCAGTTGGAATTTGTAAGCTAAACATTTTTATAACATTAAAATGTGAAAATTCACATGTATATAACAATTAAAATTCGTTCTCACACACACACACACACACATATATATAAAAGCATGTGTTTCTTCATTTATGTGAGGAGGTTGAAATGTCTATTCATGTAATAAAAGAGACTTTTTTATGTTTCAGTAAAAAAAAAGAATTTGTTGGTATATAAAACATGGGTTTGTTATTATATTGTACTCGATAAAATTAGCTGAAAAATTAGATTAAAGCAGAAAAATTAGTTGGTTTAATTGAAAGTGTTTAATAAAAGACATATAAAGACATTATTAATTATTAAATAATGATGAGTGAGAGTTGTTGAAAGATAAATTTATAATAAATTTTCAATTAGTAGCTAAAAATTGGGGCTTTTTTAGAAAAGTTATGTCAAGTAAATTTTTAAGAAAAGATAGTAGCTACCTAAAAATGTTATTTTATCAAACACTATTGAAATGACCGTCATTGCATTAGATGATTTTTTTTGTGAAAGCTTTTCTTATTGCATTGCATAAAACTCTTAGCAAAAATCATTTCCATTACATTGCATAATATTTTTTTTTTCAAAAATCATTTCCATTGCATTGTATAATTTTTTTTACAAAAAAAAATTTCATTGCATTGCGCATTTTTTTTTTTTTTGCAAAAATCATCTTCATTGGATTGATTTAAAGTTTTTGCAAAGGTCATTTTCATTACATTGCATAAAATTTTTCTTAGGAAACCATTTTTATTTCATTGCATAACACGATCAACGAATCCGACCGGTAACTGTTCTATATCACAAAAAATGGTGGATTTTAGAATTGGCTAAAAATTAGTTGAACCGATGAATTTCAATTTATTTATTTAAGTTTTTATTTGATCTAAAATATCTTTGATATAAATAAAAAAAATTTAAGTACTACATAAAAATATTTATTATTTAGTCAACTATTATTAATTTTTTTATCATATAATACATGTAATAAGGTTCTTTATATTAATTTATAATCTTATATATCTTGATTTCTTATAATTTTATGTTATTTTATTATTAAAAATATTATATAAAATTATAAATACATATTTAATTATTACTTGTTCGACCATAATTGAACCAATTAACTGTGAACTAGTGTCTTCACCGATTTAATTATCGATTCAATTTTAAAAACAATGTTATATAAGACTTTTTTTCGAAAACCTTTTCATTGTATTACACATCACTTAGGCATGACAATCAAATTGAACTAGCGGGTACCAACTTGTTCTTGCCCCAACTTTGACGAGGAAGATCCGATTTAACCGGATTTAAGGAAAACTTGACCTTGACAAACCTTTTACGGGGGCGAAGGCAGGATTGAGGTGCAAGAACCCGCCCCGCCCGAATATAATAATTAAATAATTTTAATTGTACTAATAGTTAAATAATAAAGATAGACACATATTTTTTTCTTAAAATATAATATAGTTATTAAGTTTATTATTTTGTAGGATTCTCAACGTCTATATTTACATATTATTTGAAATATAGTATATTAGATATACATGACTTACTTAAAAACATGTATTTAAGTTATTAAAAATATAAAATAAAAAAATAGAGAAGTTGAGATTCCCGCAGGTTTTCCCGAGCCCAGACGGCGCCACAAGGGTGGAGTTTAAAACCTAAACCCGCCCAGACTTTTATGGGAGCGGAGACGGGGAGAGCCAAACCCGCCCGGTTGCCATCACTTTTTCCAAAACTTTTTTCATTCAATTGCATAAGTGTATGTTTAGTTTGACGTTGAAGACTGACCAAAGTCAATGCTGGATTCCACAATTATTTCTAGCATTTGAAACATGAGTTTATCGCATTATAATGCTGAAGAAATCATGTTCTAAAATTTTTTACGAAAACATTTTCAGTGCATTAATTGCATAAAATTTTTAGCAAATATCATTTTCATTGGATTGCATAAAACATATTTTGAAAAACCTTTTCAATTGCATTCGTATTTTTTTTAAATCATATTGGTCATATTGCATAAAACACTTTAAGAAAACTTTTCATTGAATTGCATAAAGTATTTTTTTCAAATAATTTTCGTTGTATTGTATAAAACTTTTTGCAAAAACCTTCTTCATTGCATTGCATAAAATTATTTTGAAAATTACTTTCAATGCATTACATGAAAACTTTTTTTGAAAATCCTTTCCATTGCATTGAAAAATATTTACATTTCTTAATATGATTGTGGAGGCTGCCTCTGCTAGATAAAAAAAATTGAAAAGGTTTTATATAGTGAATATGATTGTAATTAAGTCAAAGTTTATCCCATTAAAAATAATAATAAAACTAGTATTAATTTTTTAATTTAAAATAAAATTAGTTTATCATATTTCCTCATTTAGGTAATGTGAGACTTGTCTCTATAGAACTTTTGAAATAGACATAAAATATCCAACATCAATAAAAGAAAATTTGCAAATTATTTTCATTTCATGATTTTTTTTTAAAAATAATTTTCATTGCTTTACATAAAATATATAATCATTTCATTGTATTGCATTTTACGAAAAAAAATATTTCCTTGCGTTAGAATTGACAATTTTTTTAAAACCGTTATCATTGCATTGCATCGAACTTTTTTCTAAAATCATTTTCATTGTATTCCAAATTTTTTTTTAAATAATTTTTATTGCATTGCATACAATTTTTTTAAAAAAGTCATTTTTATTGCAATGCATTCTATGATTTACAGTATATGTTATACTGCATGACTTTTTTCAAAAGTTATTTTCATTATATTACAAGTGTGTTGGGTAAAACTAGCTGAAAAGTTACCTGAAAGCTTAAAGTTAGCTGAAAGATGAAAAACTCGCTGAAAACTTAAAGCTAACGGAAAACTGAAAAACTATTGAATGTGTTTGGTAAAACTAGCTGAAAATGGTAAAATGACATTTAGGGACAATATTAATTATTAAATAATGATAAGTGAGGGTGGTTGAGGGCTAAACTTGTAATTAATTTTCAGTTAGTAGCTGAAAATTGGAGCTTTTTTTAAAAAAGCTACCCCAAATAGCTTTTTAAGAAAAGCTTGTAGATACCCAAAAAAGCTACCTTCCCAAACACTGCCGAAATGGTTTCAACTAAAACGGTTTCAACTATTATTTTCAACTTTCAGCTAGCTGAAATGACAAGCCAAATATAAAACTTTTCTTGAAAAACATTCTCATTGCACTGCATAAAACATTCTAAAATAAAAAGAGAGATGAGTGATAGACAGCGAGAACGAGAGGAAGAGAGAGAGTGGATTTTGGTGAGATCAAGAAGAATGACAGGTTTGCGATCGGATTTGGAAAGGACAACAAAGGACAGACGACCACTGGAAGACCTCGAGGGTTCTTGGGGGTATGTGCACAAGCGAAGTGACAAGAGAATGGAGGATTACTTGACTTATTTCTTCACAAATTTCCTTGATGACTATGGGGTGGAAGATCTTTGGAGAGTTTTTTCAATGTGGGGGGGAAAGGTGAGGGACGTGTATATTCCAAAGAAGAAAGATAAATGGGGCAGGAGATTTGGGTTTGTAAGGTTTGAAGCAAATGATCATGGTGTTCACCTGGGAGATAGATTAAATCAGATATGGATTGGTTCTTACAAGCTTCGTGTTAATCCATCTAGATTTACGAGGAATGGTGTGCCTATGAAACCAGTCTTGGAGCCCGGCAAGGCGAAGATTACAGTGCCTAGTGGTATAAGTGGTGGTAGTGGTAAGGCGGATGGTAAATCATATGTTGAGGTTGTTCGGGGGAAGGAGCAAAAAATGAGGCAAGCAAAGCAACCAAATAAGTACATCTCTATGAAGGAGTGGACTGGCTTGGAGTTTAAGGTGGAGAATATGGAGATGGAATGGCTAGAAAAATGCTTTGTGGGGAAAGTACGACAAGTGGATGAGGTGTTCCTATTACAAGATAAAATTTTGGAGGTAGGGATCAGATCAATCAAAGTGGTTCCAATGAGTGATGACATGGTGTTGATTCAACCTGAGGAGGGGGAAGATTTAGCGGAGTTAATAAAAGAATTGGAAGATATGTTTGAAAAATGGTTTGTTAATATACAACCATGGTGTCAAGAAATTGTGGGTCGTAGTAGATTTATTTGGTTAAGAATTCAAGGGGTGCCTGTTCATGCATGGTCGGAAGAGTTTTTTAGAATGATGGCTATTCCTTTTGGGCGTTATGTTTGTATTGATTCCAGTACAAAAACAAAGGATCGTCTGGATGTGGCACATATGTTAATTCAGACTTCTTCCAAGGAACCAATCAACAGGTGTATCAATGTGAAGATTAATGAGTTATTATTTTCAATAAGCTTTGTTGAAGATCCATATCTTGATCCATGGAGGATGTTGCCTATAAACCAGAAGATACATCATGAGTCAATGAGTTTTTGCTCTTCAGAAGATGTAGAGTCCGAACTGGGTGATTCAGATTTTGAATTTCAAATAAGCTGAGAATTGACCAAGTATCTGGGAAAGGATGGAAAATTAATTATGTTTAATTTTGAACCAGATGTTTCGAATGGTGAGGACGCGAATCAAGGAAATTTGTTGGGGCGGTTATCATCTGATCATGATGAGGCGTGTGTCATGGAAGATATGGATATAATTGGGAAGGATTTGTGCCATTTAAGTCACGTGAATCGGCACAAGGACGGAAGTGGGCTGCACATGGACATTGGGCTTAATGATAATTTAGTTCCTTCTCTCCGTATGGTAGATGAAGCTCGGCCCAATGATGAGTCACACGAAAAGTCTGGCTATAAGCATGAATTGGATGATGACAGCCCAACATTAGGTGACACAATATTAGTTGCCTATCAACAAAGTAATGGGCCTACCAACGAAAGTAAAAGCCGAAGTGGAGTGGACCATTCCATCAACGATGGGAGTGATGATAAGGGTGATGAGGTGTGTACAAGTGCCGAGCAAAAGTCACAAGCTGCAGACCCATATGGAGACACTTTCATCAAACACGGGGTGGGAGAAATTAAAGAAGTGGATTCAATGGATTTAACTGGATCATTGAATCTCGGTACAGACTCAATTGCAGAAGAGGCACTCCGTGAAGTCCCCATCAGTATTGTGGAAGACTTGGAGGCTATGGGGTTGTATCACAGAGGGCATCAAGATAAAGGAGGAGCTCCAAAAAGAAAGAGGGGGAGGCCAAAGAAGAAGCTGAGTCCACAAAAGGTTAGTGCTTCTACTGTAGACCTAATTCATCTTGAGTCAGAACCGTATGTGGTAGCTAACTCAGTGTGGAACTTGGGAGTGGAGTTAGGGATTTCCGGGGTTGAGAATGAGGCAGAAATGATTGGCCGATTGAAGGATTTGGAGGAGCGTGATCAGTTAGCTATTGGGAAGGTGCGAGGTAAGTAGAATAATGCCCCTGTAGATATTTTGGATTTTGTGTTGTATTAGTGTCAATGATTATTGCTACTCAAAACATAAGGGGTATAGGGGGTCGTCTAAAAAAGAGGGAGATAAGGAATCTACTGTTAGCAGAAGGGGTTGATTTTTTGTGCATACAAGAGACGAAAAAAGAAATTATAGATGACAGGCTGTGTGCGGTGTTGTGTAATGGAGGTGATTATGGGTATGCTTTTGTTCCTTCTCAGGGACTGTCTGGAGGGTTGTTGTCTATCTGGAAAAATTCTGTGTTTGTTGTCCAAGAAACATTTACTGATACTAATTTCATTGGGGTATGTGGTTGGTGGGGGGAGGAGAAAATATTTTGCACAATCATTAATGTGTATGCACCTTGTGATTTATCTGGGAAAAAGGATTTGTGGCAGAAGTTGTGTGATGTAAAAAGGTTACGTGGGGGAGATTTATGGTGTCTTGGAGGGGACTTTAATGCTGTTAGAGTCAGTTCTGAAAGGAAAGGGGTGGGTGGCAGCTGGAGGAGAGATGACATGTCATCTTTTGCAAACTTTATTGATTTGGCTGAACTGGTGGATCTCCCTCTAATTAGGAGAAAGTTTACTTGGTACAAAGGTGATGGTTCATCTATGAGCCGGCTTGATAGATTTTTGGTTACTCCGGAATGGTTGGAGCAATGGAGGAGCACTTCCCAGTGGGCACTAAAAAGGGAGTATCTGATCACTGTGGAGTATTACTCAAACATGATGTTGTAGATTGGGGCCCAAAGCCTTTCCGAGTACTTGACTGTTGGAGGATGCATGCGGGATATGTAGATTTTGTGAGATCGCAATGGAAAGGGATGGAAGTGGACGAAAGGGCTTCGTATGTATTGAAAGAAAAATTGAAATTAATGAAGAATTCTTTGCGAAAGTGGAATACAGATTCTTTTTGCAATCTGGACACTAACATTACTAAGACCAAGGAGAAGATTAGTATGATAGATATTAAAGGGGAGGATACCATGCTAGCTGAGGAGGACATAGTGCAGAGGAAGGATCTTATGGCTAGGTTGTGGCACCTGATGACTATGAAAGATAGCCTTTTGTTCCAAAAATCTAGGCTTGCGTGGTTGGAGGCTGGGGACGCAAATACCAAATTCTTTCATGGATGTGTTAACAGAAGGAGATTGAGAAATGATATTCGGAGTTTAGTATTTAACCATGATCGTCATTCTGATCCGGTTAACCTAAAAGAAGCAGTTAGTGGTCACTTTGAAACACATTTCAAGGAACAATCGTGGAGACTTCCGAGCCTGGATGTTGTCCATTTCAATACCTTATCTGAGATGGATGCCCATAGCCTGATCTTGCCATTTTCTGAGATGGAGGTGAAAGAAGCAGTTTGGGACTGTGGGGGATCTAAGAGTCCGGGACCTAATGGGTTTAATTTCAATTTTGTGAAGGACTTTTGGCCGGAGGTAAAGATGACCTGTTAGCCTTTGTGAATGAATTCCACGCTTCTGGAAGATTGTGTCGTGGGTCAAATAGTTCCTTTATTGTTTTGGTTCCAAAATTCGAGTGTCCACAAAGGGTTGAGGAATTTCGTCCTATCTCCTTAATTGGTGGAATGTATAAGGTGGTGGCCAAGGTACTAGCAAACATATTAAGGAAGGTGGTTGGATCTATTATATCAGAATGCCAATCAGCTTTTGTGAAAGGGAGATCCAATTTTGATAGTGTCATCATTGTGAATGAAGTACTTGAAGAAATGAAAAGGAATGGGAGGAAGGGTGTATTGTTTAAGGTAGATTTTGAAAAGGCGTATGATTCGATCAGTTGGGATTTTTTACAATATGTGATGGACAGAATGGGTTTTCCTACACAATGGAAAATTGGATTGCAGAATGCCTCAGTACTTCTAGAATCTCGGTGCTAATTAATGGTAGTCCATCAGGTGAGTTTGGAATTAGTCGAGGTGTCCGTCAAGGGGATCCACTAGCTCCTTTCTTGTTTCTCATTGTGGCTGAAGGTTTGAACTCTCTTATGTGCAAAGCTGTTAACTCTCAACTGTTTTCTGGGTACCTGGTTGGGTCGGACAATGTTTTGGTCTCTCACTTACAGTATGCTGATGACACAATGTTTCTGGGAGAAGCGTTTGTAAAAAATTTGTGGGGCATCAAAGCTATTCTACAAATTTTCGAGTTGGTTTCAAGGCTGAAAGTTAATTTTCACAAAAGCAAGTTAGTTGGGGTGAATATAGATGGGGGATGGTTACAGGCGGCATCAAACTTTTTGAATTGCAAAGTGGAGAACCTTCCTTTCTTATATTTGGGTCTTCCGATTGGTGCAAATCCGAGAAGGAAGTCTACTTGGATTCCAGTGGTCATGAAAGTACAGAAGCGCCTATCATCATGGAAATGCAAGATGCTTTCTTTTGGTAGTCGCCTTGTCCTTTTGAGGTCTGTTCTCCAAGCAATTCCGACCTATTATCTGTCTTTTTTCAAAGCTCCCAAAGGTATCATTTCTAAACTTAACTCTCTCTTCATTTCCTTTTTATGGGGTGGGAGTTTAGGAAAAAACAAAATTTCTTGGGTTGCTTAGGAGGATGTGTGTAGGGAGAAAAGGCATGGGGGATCAGGACTGAGAGACTTGAGAGCTTTTAATCTAGCATTATTAGGGAAATGGAGGTGGAGGTGGTTGTTAGAAAAGGATATGCTTTGGCATAGGGTTCTTTCTTCCATATATGGTGTGAGTCTTGGAGTTGGGAGTGGCGGTAGGGAGGTTAGGGGTTCCAATTGGTGGTGTGATATTTGGTCAATTGATTGTATTGGTGATGTAACAAATGAATGGTTTTCAAAATGTTGTGTAAGGAAGATTGGGAACAGGTGTGATACACTGTTTTGGAAGGATGTGTGGTTAGGTGGCATGCCTTTATGTGAAAAATATCCTAGGCTGTTTATTATTGCAAATAATAAGGATGTCTCCATAGCTGGTATGATGCATAGGGGTGTCAATGTAACATCCCAAAAATTTAGAAATCTAGAATTTCAATAAAATAGATAAATAAATAAATAAATAAATAATACTTATAATTGTATTTCGATAATGTTGGTTATAAAAATAGAAGTTTTATAATAGTAATCGTAAATATTAATATAACCGTAATTATGATATAATAATATAATATTCTAAATATTAGGAGAGATGTCAGATTATTAAGATTTTAATCAAATTTGATTGTATTAAGTATAATAATTAAATCAGAGTAAAAAAAAGGTATAATAATAAAATTATTAGAAGATAAATCGTATTATTAAGATTACAATTAGCCTTAATTGTTATAAATATACTAATTATTATATTAATATAATCATATCAAGATCGATAGGGACAACATTAAGAAAGAGATATGTTTTTAAGATCAGATTTTAAAATAGGAAGAATGACATCACAAGAATTAAAGATAGGAAAGTAATATCGGTTTGAGAATAATGTTTAATTATAAGATTTGGATTTGAGTGTAAATGAATAAGGATCATATAAATAAGAAAAGTACAATTTCATGAATTATAGATGATAATATTAGATATAATAATATGTTAGGAAATAAGTTTAATAATGATTATAAGATAATATAAAAAAATAAGATATCTAAATATTAATTTTAATAGAGTCAACTCAATTCTAGAATATATATATATATATATATATATATATATATATATATATATACATACAAATATACACACACAAGTATATAAAATAAAAGAAAGAAGGAATAAAAAAAAAGTCTCAACCGAATAATACCCCTCCCTCTAGTTACTACTTATTAGCCCCCTCCCTCTTAAGTCTTTAAGTTATCATCGCGACACTCAACCCCTGCAATGGGTATGCCGCTTTGCGTTCGAGAGTGAATCGATTTAAAAAAAAAAGAGTAATAGAAAGTGAGAGAAATAAGAAGGCTTGGGTATAGGTTTCCCCCATCATCTCCTAGCTTGGATCTCCATTATCCTCCTCCTCCATTATTGCTCAATTTGAGGTGAGTGAAACTCACACACTTGCACCTCATTTTGTGTATGTTTTTAATATGACCCCTATCCTTCTATTCCTCTTCCCCTTGGTATGTGGATGTTGATTTATGGTTGGATTGGATGGTGAACATGCTTTGAGAGGATTATTACTTGTATGTGAAAACCCTAGGTTAGAGGAATTTGGGGATTTTGGGAATATGTAGGTACAAATGGTATTGGATGATTTTATTGATGATTCTTGAAGTTTGAAGGTGATTTTGTTGTATAATGAAGTATATGTATAGATTAGGGTTTGTTATGGAATATGCTTCCAAGGTTTCTAATTAAAAAGGGTATTATTTTTAGATTTACATGGTTGAAGTGAAATGATTATTATGAGAAAACTTAGATCCATGATGTGATATTTGTTCTATGTATATGTGTTAGTTCTATGCATGCCATGAGATATAAATTATTTGTGAAGGATGGGCCATTTCATGTTTTTGGCCTATGGTCCAGTTAAGACTAAGAAAATGATTTATGGCTTCAGCCCAAGTTAATTTAAAGTGAAAAGATTGTTTTCAGAAATTGATTTAAGACTTGGGTGATCAGTGCCCAGCTAATAAGGGTGATTAGTGCCTGAAGATTTAAGGGGTGATTAGTGCCCAGTGGTGGTGATTAGTGCCCAAGGAAGACGTTCCTTGTAGTTTGAGCTCAGGTCTAGCCACACAGTTATTTCAGGTTTAAGTGATAAGAACCCGACGACTGGGTTATGCCGCTTATGTGCATTCATTTAAATTCATGTGCAAGACAACCTATTTAAGTATTGAAGTGTCTGAATTATGATGTTGTGTAGGGGTGGCAAAGTGGGCCAGCCCGCCCCGCCGTTGGCCCGCCAAGAAAAACGGGCCAACATATACAACCCACCCCGTTTTAAGGCTGGACGGCGGGTTGGCGGGCCGGCCCGCCTGACCCACCCAAAAAATTATAAAAATTAAAATAAATTTAAAATAAAATATAATACATAATAAATTTGAATTTTAATAAAATTTTAAAAAATTATTTATACTTTTTGTCTTTACATAACATTTTTCCTCAATATTTATAAAATTATTATAATTAAATACTAAATATAAGTAAAAAAAAGTTAAAAATGTGTTAAATTTGACGGGCTAGCCCTACGGGCCAACCCGCCCCGCCCCACCTATTGGCCCGCCGGGTTGGCGGGTTGGGCGGGGCGGGCTGAGTGGGCTGGCGGGCTGGAGGGACCTAACCCACCCCGCCATTTTTGGCGGGTTAGGCGGGCTGGCCCGCCGGGCCCAACCCACTTTGTCATCCCTAATGTTGTGATTATTTGCTAAGTCCATTAATTTAAGATATGAAGCAAGTGACTAGAATTTTGTAAGTGTACTTTAACGAACTGTGTTGGATGTTGCATTGCATTTGTGTGATTCCCCACACTGTCTGCTGCATGCTTTGCTCACTGAGACCGTAGTCTCACCCCACGTTTCGGGGATACATTTTAGCCCGTGCAGGGAATTTCCAGCTTATGTCCGGGGAAAGATGGAGCTCTTGGAGTGGAGTCACCCACTCCCAGTTGTCAAGATGAGTTTGATAGTTTATTAGGTGTATTGATAGTTTGGCGATGTAATTATATAGAGATGTTATTGGAGAACTAATTGTAGTGACTATTTAAATGATGTATGACGTAGAAGTCTATAGTTTGGCCATGGAGGCCTATTTGTTATTGAGTTGGATTAATGATTATGTTATTATGAATTGTACTGGTGGTTTTGCTGGTTTTCAGGTTAAGCTGAAAATTGGGAAAGGTCCAATTTTTAGGGGAAACTCTGCCGGATTTCCGGTAGGAGTTTTATGAACCATAACACCCCAACGTGTAGGTTCGTTCCCTAGGTTTTAAGAAGGTTTTAATTGAATGCTATGATTTATGAGTTTGGTGGAAGTCTAAGCAAACGTTGGATTGCTTAGGCAATTGTGTTATTTGTATGCCGATATCGAAAAAGGCGCGAAATAATTTCAGAAATTCGGAATAGTGTTTTCCAACGGACATTATTCTTGAATTAAGAAATTAGGACGTCACAGTCAATGGTGCCTCATGGTTATGGAACTGGAGACGCTAGCTTTTCCAATGGGAAGAGGAACGGTTACAACAACTTATCTTGGAGTTACAGGTCCTACATTTAGTGGAGGACCAGCCAGACTTATGGCTGTGGAATGTAGACCCAGGAGGCTCTTACTCTGTTAAATCTGCCTATAAAGTGATGTCAATGATGATATTTTTTCAGACATTCCAATGCATAATTATCTCTGGTCTAAATTTGTACCCATTAAAATTTCTTGTTTTGCATGGAGAGCTTTTTTTAACAGGATTCCTACAAAGCTCAACTTATTTAGAAGAAATGTAGTTCAAATTTCAGAAGCTGATTGTGTGTGGTGTGGGCAAGCACTTGAATCACTGTCTCACTTGTTTTTTGAGTGTCCTTTTGCCTACTCTGTCTGGATGGAGTGTATGAAATGGGGTGGATTTTGCTCAGCTTTACATAATAACTGTGTGGAAAACTTTCATCAATTTGTTGAGTTACCGGTATGCTCAGTTTTGAATAGAATACGGCGGTCTTTAGTTTGGTTGGTGACTTTGTGGTCGTTGTGGTTAGCACATAATGATATGGTTTTCGCAAACAGCAGAGTGGAAGTATCAGATGTGGTGGAGTTAATAAAAATCAGGTCGTGGAACTGTTTGAGAGCAAAGGACTCTTCCTTCTCCTACCATTTCTTGTTCTGGAGTGACAATATAAGTTCTTGCTTAAATTTTAGTTCATTCTGATTGCAAACTACGGGGCTATTGGACTGGTGTGTTTTTGTGCATTTTTTCTGGTCTGCAGGTAGTTTTGGTAATGCTTTATGTTGTTGGGAGATCATTAACGTTATGTAGGCCACCTGTGGATGTCTATGTTGATGCTTTCCGGAATTACAATCCCAATTGGATTTGCAATTCGTTGTCGGAGCTGTGTGCTTTTACGGAGCTTTACGTGCTTTTTTATCTCCCTCTTGGTGTCACATTTGTCTAGTGGTGGTTACTTAATTACTTGATAGGGATGGTTTTAGTCCTGTAACTTGGAGTAGGAGTTTATTTACTTTGGTTTTGGTGTTTGGTTATTGTGTAATTTAACTTTTGTTTATGGGTTGGAGTACCCCTGTACTCCTCTTTTTTAATTTAATTTTATCATTGCCTATAAAAAAAATTTACAGCGCTTTGCATAATTGTTCCTTTCAAAATCATTTTCATTACAGGACATTTTATGAAAAAATTAAAAGCCATTATCATTGCATTTAATAAAAAGTTTTTTGGAAATCATTTTCATGGCGCTGCATAAAACGTTTTTTAAAAATCGTTTGCACTCCATTGCGGTATATGTAAAATAGGTGGGCCTCACATAGTAGATTTTACCAAAAAAATGGTATTCTTTGTGTAGACTGTAGAGCCGGGGAATGGTAAAGAAAAATTGGCTGAAGCTAAAGAGGCCCTAATATTTTTGGAAAAAGAGGCGGGCCCTCACAAAAGACAAAGTCATTTACTTTTCGCACCGTGTTTTTTGTTATTCCCACCCCATATTTTTTTGAAAATTTGTTAAAACCCAAATCTGCCCTTCATTTAATTGGCTTACAGACAAGGGTGTTCGAGAACAATTTCCAGATATCCGGAACCATTCACGGACAGCCTTGTCCGTAAGTCATTTTTTATAAAAAAATATAACTTTCAGTTCCAGACAAGGTTGTCCGAGAACCATTCCCAGACAACTGTGTCCGGAGACCGGAAGTTATATTTTTTTTATAAAAAATGATTTACGGATAATAGTGTTCGTAAGATTTTTTTTAAAGAAAAACTAGTAGGTGAGTGACTCGTGCCTTCGTACGGGTATATTGATGGTATGATTTATGTTGCTCGTACTTCGCACAGGATAAAATATTAGCTATAATAAATACTTATATATTAAGAGAATATGTTTTAATATAATAGTAAAAAAGAAAATTAATGTATGAGAAAAAAAGAAAAAATATGGTAAGAGCAAGATTGCCTCCCGTGGTTCATTAAAAAATTACTCTTATAATAAAACAAATTATAGGAACGAATAATTAGTGAAAATGATTTAATATAATAAAAAAACAAAAGTGCGATAGAAATAAAAGAAAACGACAAAAGCAAGACTCTCCTGTGGAGGATGTCTGTTATTCATTGCATAAAAAACCATTACTAAATTGAGAATAAAAAAAATAGAAGTTTGAAAACACGACACATGTATTGTGAGAATAATTTTAATATAGAGTAAATAGAATAGATAAAATGGTAGGAACGGGACTGTCTCCCGTGGAGAATACCCGCAGTTCATAAAAAGAGTCTTTCATAATGAAACATATATTAATAAAAACAAATAATGAGAGAAATGTTTTAATATCATAATTAAAAAAGAAAACGAAAGTGTGAAAAAATAAAAGAAAAAGGAAAATGATAGGATTAAGACCGTCTCCCGTGGATAATACATGTAATTCATAAAAAAATTACTTTACTAATGTGATAATGAAGAAGAATGATATTATAAGTGAATGATTAATTAAAAACAAACAAAAAAGAGAAAAAACACTAAAATAAAAGCTAAATAAATGAATATATGATTTTGACAAAAAAATGAAAAGAAAGTAAAAAGGATGGTACGACTTTTGTCATTATTCAAATATGATTTTTTTATTACATAAAAACACACATTAGGAAATATAATAAATATGTTGATGTATATTAAATGTAATATAATAATAAAAAAATATTAATGTATGAGAAAAATAAAATGGTAGGAACGGGAATGTCTCCCGTGGAGAATACTTGTAGTTCATAAAAATTTCTTTTATAATGTAACATATTAATAAAAACGAATAATGAGAGAAAATATTTTAATATCATAAAAAAAAGAAAATGAAGGTGAGATAAAAATAAAAGAAAAAAGAAAACCACAGGATCAAGACTGTCTCCCGTGGAGGATTCTCGTGATTCATAAAAAAAACACTACAGTAGAAGCTAAATAAGTGGAGATATAATTTTGATAAAAAATTAAATAAAAGTAAAAAGGATAATAAAAAAAGAAAATTAATGTGTGAGAAAAAAATAAAATGGTAGGAACAACATTGTCTCCCGTGGAGATTTCTTTTATAACGAAACATATTAATAAAAACGAATAATGAGAGAAAATATTTTAATATCATAATAAAAAAAATGAAAGTGAGATAAAAAATAAAAGAAAAAAAGAAAACGGCATGATTAAGACCGTCTCCCGTGATTCATAAAAAACACTACAATAGAAGCTAAATAAATAGAGATATAATTTTGATAAAAAATAAAAAGAAAGTAAAAAGGATAATAAAAAGAAAATTAATGCGTGAGAAAAAAATGGTAGAAACAAGATTGTCTCTCGTGAAGAATACCCGCAACTCATAAAAAAAATTCTTTTATAACGAAATATATTAACAAAAATGAATAATGAGAAAAAATATTTTAATATCATAATAAAAAAATAAAGGAAAAAGAAAATGACAGGATTAAGACTGCCTCCCGTCATTCATAAAAAAAACACTATAATTGAAGCTAAATAAATGGAGATATAATTTTGATAAAAAATATAAAAAAGAAAAAAGAATAATAAAAAAGAAAATTAATGTGTGAGAAAAAAATAAAATGGTAGGAACAGAACTGTCTCCGGTGGACAATACCCGCAGTTCATAAAAAAATCTTATTTAATGAAAGATATCAATAAAAACGATTAATGAGAGAAAATATTTTAATATCATAATAAAAAAAGAAAATGAAAGTTAGATAAAAAAGAAAATGAAAAAGAAAACGACAAGATTAAGACTGTCTCCCGTGGAGGATTCCCGTGATTAATTAAAAAACACTACAATAGAAGCTAAATAAATAGAGATATAATTTTGATAAAAAATAAAAGAAGGTAAAAAGGATAATAAAAAAAGAAAATTAATGTGTGAGAAAAAATAAAATGGTAGGAACAGGACTGTCTCCCATAGAGAATACCTGCAACTAATAAAAACGAATAATGAGAAAAAATATTTTAATATCATAATAAAAAAAGAAAATGAAAGTGCGATAAAAAAATAAAAGCAAAAAGAAAACGACAGGATTAAAACTGCTTCCCATGGAGGATTCTCGTGATTCATTAAAAAAACACTACAATAGAAGCTAAATACATATTAATGGAGATATAATTTTGATAAAAAATAAAAAAAAAGTAAAAAGGATAATAAAAAAAGTAAACTAATGTGTGAGAAAAAATAAAATGGTAGAAACAGGACTGTCTCCCGTGGAGAATACCCGCAACTCATTAAAAATAATTCTTTTAAAATGAAACATATTAATAAAAATGAATAATGAAAGAAAATATTTTAATATCATAATAAAAAAAAAAAATATAAGTGAGATAAAAAATAAATGAAAAAAGAAAATGACAGGATTAAGACTGGCTCCCGTTGAGGATACCCGTGATTCATAAAAAAAATACTACAATAGAAGGTAAACAAATGGAGATATAATTTTGGTAAAAAAATAAAAAGAAATGGAGATATAATTTTGGTTAAAAATAAAAAGAAAGTAAAAAGGATAATAAAAAAAGAAAACTAATGTGTGAGAGAAAATAAAATATTAGGAACAGAATACCCGCAGCTCATAAAAAAATATTTTATAATGAAATATATTAATAAAAATAAATAATGAAAGAAAATATTTTAATATCATAATAAAAAAAGAAAATGAAAGTGAGATAAAAAATAAATGAAAAAAAAACGACAACGGGCTCCCGTGGAGGATACCCGTGTTTCATAAAAAAACATTACAATAGAAGTTAAACAAATGGAGATATAATTTTTGTAAAAAATAAAAAAAATGGAGATATAATTTTGGTTAAAAAATAAAAAAATGGAGATATAATTTTGGTTAAAAAATAAAAAGAAAGTAAAAATGATGATGTGATGTTTTTGAGAGAGAATGAAAATGAATGAGAGGGTGACATGTGACAAGGGTGGGGTTTAATTTTCCTATAACATATTAGATTATATTAGATATACCTTACGGACAACCATGTCCATGTCCGTAAGGGAGGGGAGGGGGAATAAACAAGGGGGTGGGGAAACCATGTTCGCTGCTGAATGAAGCTGCAACAAAAAGGAATAGTGCTGGCTTTGCAAGGGAGGAACAAAAAAACTGGAATAGAGGTAGAGGGAGATCCTTCAATTTGGATCCTTATTTAATATTTGATGATCTTATATTTGTTTACTTGTGCATTTGGTTTTGTGGATTAAGGGCAACAATGGTTCCTCAGCGCATGAAGAAAGCAGTCATTGATAACCCAAAGTGGAGAAAGGGGGATATGGAAAAGGGAAGGGGGCAGCGGGACAATGAGGGTAGGGGTGAGGTGGCTGGGGAAGGAGGGGAGGGGTAGTGTTGGAAGTTAGAAATGATGGGGGCTGGGAATAGAAAAAACTGTGGTGCCAAAAGTAATGGCCAAGATAAATGTGTGATCTTGAATAATAAATTAAGGGCCATTTCTTTTTCCATCCTTTTTTGCTATTTTCACCCATGCCCCCCCCCCCCTTTTGTTCTTAATTCCCCTAACTACCCCCATCCACGACCTCCGCCTCCCTCAGTCCCTCACCCCACGACCTCCTCCACCCCACCCTGTCTCCTCTCCCCCACCCCCGTGACCACACCCCAAAACTTACACCTTCCCTCTTCCCATGGCCTCCTCGATAGCACATGCTTCATCTTTGTATCCTTTCCCTTCACCTTTTCCCCTCTTATTCCCTCCACGACATCTTCACCGTGCCATCAACAGAGCTAGTGAACACGCAACACCCAAGCCCCGTCGCCACCACATTCACAACATCACAGTGGGCGTCGACCGATTCCAACAACCTGTCATGAAACACATAAATATACAATAATAGAAAAGCTAAAAAATAGTAGAAACTAATCTAATTACCCAAACCATTAAGGAATGACATGTTTAATTCATGGAAGTCAAATTTGTTTTTTAACGAGAGTGAGAGAGGGATGAGGCTTACAGACATGGTTGTTCGTAAGGCATTTTTTCAAATGATTTACAGACACATGTGTTCAAAATTGTATCACAAAACGCTTGTGTCCATAAGCCAATTTTATTCTTGTGTGGACACCAAGTGTCCGAATGGGGTGGGAAAAAAATTTAGAAAAAAAATGGGGTAGGAATAGCATAAAAGGGGTGTGAATAGCAAATGCCTAAATTAAGAAGTTCGAAGCTTGGCCTAATACCTCTCACTGTACAAAAGGAAGGAAGGGGCTTTTTTCCATGTATGATAAATTATTGTACAGGAATGAAGTCTATTGGTTGCAATGTTCCCGTGCCTTATGGCTAGAGCTGTTAGAATAGCCCGTTCAGCCCCACTCACCTATGGCCCACGTGGGTCGGGGCGAAAACAACCATAGGTAAAAAAACCCACTTATTAAAGCCCCGCACGACCCAAAAAACCATGTGGGCCAATGCTGACTCATGGGCCTAAGTTTTAGAAAATTGCCATTTTATACATAATTAAATAGGCCCATAGAGTGGGTTGACCCACTTTAAGGCCTGACTGGCCCATTCCAAGCAGCCCACTTCCGTTGTTTTGCTAAATTTAATAAAAAACTATTATTTTTATAAATTGTTAATAAATTGATATAATTTAAAAAAACATTATATTTGACATCTACTAAACAAATCATAAAAACATATATAATAGAAATTGAACATAAAAAAACGACGATTGTATTTAATTTTGGTGGATAACAAAATGGAAATTTACAACAACTCAAATACACTTGAGTCCTGAAGCAATTTTTAATAAAGAAAAAGAAAAGAGACTTGTTTAGGCTGGTCAAATAATAGAGTTGAATAATACAGAGCTTATGAGAAGTCTCTAGGTCTAAAAGAGCAGATGCATGTTCTTGTCAAGCATCATGAGAGCGAATAAATGTGTTCTTGGTAGGTTTGATTTGCTGTATAACAAACTTAGAGGTTAATATTCTTCCTACAAGTCATGCCAATGCGTTAGACAACTACAATTGACAGAATCAAATTAACTCATTTACATTTTAATCATCGAGTGTGTAAGATATGGAATAAAAACATATGTAAGGGCAATGCATAATTTAAAAAAATAAAGAGAGAGATATTTACTAAATCAAGTTGAAAATTTATAATTTTGTATTTTACAATGATAAATTATAAATTTATATTTTAATCAATTATTTAAATTTAAATAACTCTTAATCTTTTTCTTGTTAATTTATATCGTGCAGATAAGATAACCTTTTCTTGTGATGGATGCTACGAGCTTGTCTCAGTTTGATGGTTGTTGTTTCTTGTATTCCTATTCACCAAAACAACAAAATAAAGGTTAATGGTTGGATTTTTTAATTGAATATTTTTTATACGTTTCTTTATACATATTAAATAGTAAAGAAGTAAGCAACTTGATACCCACCCACGATGTGCCCTTGGAATGGATGAAACTAGACACATGGTCCTTGAGCTTGCAGAAGGTACGATGACGGGTGACGGTTGGCCTAGAGAAGCTCATGGGTCTTGGACTTGTGGATTATGTGAGGGATTTGAGCATGATAGGGAGCGTGATACTATGTCGGTGAGATATGGAATGCAATTGTGTAAATCGGGAAAGGAAGACAGTGAGTTTGACATACGTACAGTAACTATCATCACAATTAAAATTGGTTGTGGCTCACCCATTAATAGCTCTGTCCCTGGTCCACTTAAAATTAAAAAATGTGGCCAGGGGCCAAAAACAACCCACTCTTTAGGGGATCAAAAAATAAAGCATTGGATCAGGGGTTGGATAGGGTGGGTCATGAGTCTGGAGGCCCTTTTGACAACTCTTCTTAAGGCTCAAAGAGGGGGACAAGAATACGAAGATTTTCCATAGTAAAGCTTCCATGAGACACGAGTATAATTGGTTAAGGAATATGGGAAATGAATATTGTGGTTGGGTTTATGGAGCCACACGTATTGGGGAAATTATTCATGATTATTTCCTTAACATGTTTGATATTTCCAATCCTATTGACATCAATTAGACTTATGAGGATTCGTAAGGATGACTGTCACAATATGCTTTTGATCACATTGATGAAGTGAAAGAAGTGCTATTTCAAATGCATCCTCTTTATTAACCCTAGCATTGTAGTGATATGATTTCCTAGCATTGTTTTATTAACATCATTGGAACCTTGTTCGTTCAGATGTAAAACACTTGTTTTGACTATTTCAAATAAGGGTTATGACCCTTCAGGTATTGATGATACTTTTATTTTTCTTGTCCCCAAAATTAAAATTCCTCAAACCCTAAAAGATCTAAGACCTAACTACTAATTTGTGTAATGTCATTATGAAAATTGTCACCAAATGTATTGCTAATAAGTTTAAACACTTTTAAATTTTATTTTTAAGGAGAAACAAAGTGCTTTTAAACCACAAAGGTTATTCATAGATAGCCTTGGTGGGATTTGAAGTCTTTCGTTATATGAAAGAAGAAGAAAAAGGCAAAAAGGGAATTATGGTTCTCAAGTTAGATATGACAAAAATTTATGATAGAGTAGAGTGGTCTTTCCCGAAAAGAGTTTTACACAAAATGAATTTCCTCCATATTTTCCTAGTGTATGGATCCTCTTCTATGGTGTTGCCTCTCCAACAACATTAGCTACGAAATAGATAGGAAATAACTATCAAATTTAACTGCGAAATATTTTTATAGCTATTCCGCAACTATTTGGAAGTTAAATTTGCTGAAGAAAGATGCACGGCTAGAGAGGATCTGAATTCCTTTTACTAATCTTGTAGTGATATGTGCATCCACTATGTCTTACTCTATCCTTCTAAATGGAGAAGAATGTACAAAATTCATACCTAAAAGAGGTTTTTTAGTAGGGTGATTCTTTGTCTCCTTATTAATTTTGTGTGTAGGAGTTTTCTCTGGTCTTCTTCATTATCACGTTCATTTAAATAAAATTCACGGTGTCAAGGTTGTCAAGTGTTCCACCTATATCTCATATGCTTTTTTTGTTGATGACAACTTACTGTTTGCTCGTGCGAACATTGAGGAGGCATAAAGTATATTGTGTGTGATTAATGTTTACAAAAAGACATCAGGTCAAAGAGTAAATATGGTTAAGACCGACTCACTAAGCTCTCCTTTAGTCAAAATATGCCAGTTGACTGTCAGCAATTGATTGAAAATATGGTAGGGGCATAAGCTCATGCCCATTATCCCATACTTCCCATTATTATGGGAATATCTAAAAAGGTTATATTTTTGTTCTCTTGTCCAAGTTTGCCTTTGGAATGAGCTAAAAAAGGTGGAAAGAGAAAGTACACTCAAGAGCAGGTGAGAAAATTTTTAAAAAGCTGTGGCTTAGGTAATCCCAACCTTCATTATGAGTTGTTTTAGACTTCCTACTTCTTCTTGCTCTAGTATGAAGTTTATGATGGCTAATTTTTGGCGGGGGTGAAAAAACTAATGAAAGAAAGATTCACTGGATCAAATGGAAGAACCTCTATCAATCGAAAGATAGGGGTGGTTTGGCATTTAGAGACTCGGAGAAATTCAATGAAGCTCTTTTAACAAAACAATTTTGGAGGCTAGCTACCGTTGAGGATACCCTTCTCTGTAAGGTTATAAAAGCACACTATTTTCCTATGTGCTTTATTCTAAAGGCTAAGTTGCGTTTCCAATCCAACTGCAATTATAGAAACATTTTTTAGTGAAAAACATTATTAGAGAAGGTTCTAAATGGAAATATGGAGACACTAAAGTATTTATTTGGAGGGGTAATTGTATTCCTGGACCTTATATTGGAAAGATTATGTCAGAAACTTTTATTTCACCGAAGAATGCAAGACTGGAGGAATTGATTAATCATGATCATAACATCTGGAAAATCTCTAAGATTGATTATTTTTTTCACTAGCTCGGGGCACAAGCTATTAAAAGTATCCCTTTGCAATGCAGTAACTCGGAGGATAAGTTATTTTGGAAATATACGAAGGAAGGATCATTTATTGCATTAATGATCTACTTCTAGCTACTCGGGCACAATTAATGTTTCCTTTATCTTCTAAAATTGGTCCAAATTTTGGAAAATGAGGATACCAACCAAAGTAAAACATTTCATATAAAGGTTATTATTGAATGCGCTCCCAATGAGGAAAAATTTACAAAGGCAAAGTGTGTTAGTTTTACCTTCCTATGTTCTTTGCTAGGACAATATGGTAGAAACATGTGATCATCTTCTTACTTGCTCGAATGCAAAAGCAATTCGGTTAGCCTTAAACATTCATTTTTAGAAATGGAAACTCTTCACATAATATTTCTAGCTAGTGGCAGGCGGTTACGAATAAGTTAAATGTAGAGCAATGTGAACATGTAGCCATGACTCTTTGGAGTATGTGGAGGTCTTGTAATGTTGTACTCCCTCCGTTCCCTTTTATCTGTTGTTTAAGGTTTTTACACATGGATTAAGGAATGCAATAAATGTGTCTTTTTAGATCCATTGTTTACAAATATACCATTTCTCTCTCTCATTAAAGCATTTAAAGTTCTCCACCATTTTCTAGTCATATGCAATAAATACCCCACTATTTAATAATTTTGGAAGAGGGTAAAGTTGGAAAATTAACATTTATTGTTGCCTCGGTATGTGAAAACGACAGTTATTTAGAAACAAATTTTAGACTCTAAAACGACAAATAAAAAGGAACGGAGGGAGTAATTTTCAACAATAAATGAGCTTCAAAGCAGGAAACTATAGCTTTAGCATAACATGTTTGACAAGATTGTCAGGTCCACCAAAACTAGAATTGTGAGGGAGTTATGATGGTTGATCAAGTGAAGAAGTGGTAGCTCCTGGCGTACTAAAAAAGAATATGGACGTAGGTTAGAGTGGTGAAGCTAGAATAGGGATGGCCCATGTTATTCACAACTCAGTGGGTGAAGACCAAGTAGTTACTTCTAATTTTGTTTAGAGAAGACTTGACCCCTTCATTACAGAAGCCATGGTGTTACACTGGTCTCTTCATTTGGCTCCGCAATAGGACATTGACCAAATTTTGGTTAAGTCAGATTGCTTGCAACTTGCGAAGGCTTTAAAGAATCCTAACTCTTTTTTATATAATTCGTGATTTGGTGTTTGATCGTTCATTCTTGTTAGCTAATTTCTCATATTGTTCAATTTAGTTTACTCCTAACTTTAGCATATTGTAGCTCATGCCTCGATAACTTAATCAAATATTTATCTTACTAATACCTGGTGGAGTAAAGCCCCATGTATTTTTTAGCCTATGACTTCACATGTAGTTATATATATATATATATATATATATATATATATATATATATATATATATATATATAGAGGGAGCGTATCAAGTGAGAACACTTGTTTATTATGAGAAATGAGAACATTTAATAATAGCCATTAGATTATATTTAATGGTCCTGATTACTCACTGAAATAAATTAAAAATCTCTCCCCTTTATTTTTTTCATATATATCTTTTTTCCTAAAAAATTAGCCACTTTCCCTTTTCTTCCACCGCACTTTTCTTCTCCCCTATCCAAGAGTCAATCTTCTCATATCTGGATAATTATTTAATCATAAAGTATAATATTAGGTAATTTTTTTGCTATTGAAATCTAATTATTATTATTATTATTATTTAATAATATATAATTAAATAAATTAAAATTATAATGATAAGAATATATAAAAATTACATTAAAAATAATGATAAGAATATATAAAAAATATATTAAAAATTACACATCATTGAATGTCGGAGGAAAATTTTCTTACACTAATAATGCATAAAAATTAATTTTTAATATATTAAAAATTAATAGCGTACAATGTAATATTATCAAAGAAAACGCCCTTACACAATGTAATATTAATTTTTAATATAATTTCCTTACACTGACAATGTGTAAAAATTATATTAAAAATTAATATTTATACATTGTCGGTGTAAGAAAATTTTACTCATACATCGAATGATGTGTAATTTTTAATATATTTTTTTATATATTCTTATCATTATTTTTAATATAATTTTTTATATATTCTTATAATTTTAATTTTAATTTATTTAATTATATATTATTAAATAATAATAATAATAATAATAATAATAATAATTAGAGTTCAATAGCAACCAGTTACCTATTATTATACTTTATGATTGAATAATTATTCAAATATGAGAAGATTGACTATTGGATAGGAGAAAACAAAAGTGTGAGGAAAGAAAAGGGAAAGTGGCTAATATTTTAGGGAAAAAAATATATATAAAAAGAAATAAAGGGGAAAGATTTTTAATTTATTTCAGTGAAATCAAGACCATGAAATATAATCTAAAGACTATTATTAAATGTTCTCATTTCTCACAATAAACAAGTGTTCTCACTTGATATGCTCCCTATATATATATAAAAATAAAACTCTCATGATATTTTTTTATTCATAAAAGTTAAACCTAAGAACTTTTGTTTTTTAAAGCCAGAATAAAACATTCATATATATATATATATATGAATGTTTTATTCTGGCTTTAAAAAACAAAAGTTCTTAGGTTTAACTTTTATGAATAAAAAAATATCATCAGAGTTTTATTTTTTTTCAAATGAATTTATCAACATTGATTCAAATTATTTAGCATCAAATATAATTTTTAAATATAAAAAATTAATAAAATATTAACAATAAAATACATTTATTCTAATTTCTATTGGTAGAATTGGAAAGGGACTGAGGATTAAAAATATAATTATTATTGGTGGATAGACAAACACTATTTGCTGGTTCATTTTTTTTAGGGAAAAATATGTTTTTCGTCCCTGTAGTTTCGGTCAACTTGGGTTTTCGTCCCTATACTTTAAATCCTTGGTTTTTTGTCCCTGTACTTTCTAAACCCCTAAACATTAGTCCCTGCCGTTAGTTTGGATCGTTAAACCTGTGACGTGTCAATTACCTAGCATGCCACGTGTACTTAGCATGCCACGTGTCAATTCCCTAGCATGCCACATCACAGGTTTAACGGTCCAAACTAACGGCAGGGACTAATGTTTAGGGGTTTAGAAAGTACAAGGACAAAAAACCAAGGATTTAAAGTATATGGACGAAAACCCAAATTGACCGAAACTACGGGGACGAAAAACATATTTTTCCCTTTTTTTTTAAACTCCTTCGAGAATAATTACTCTTCAAACTTCTCAAGCTGCCTCAAACCATTCATGTCTGACGTGTTATACTCTTATAGTCTTATTGTTCTATTCTAAGCCCCCTCAAGAATAACACTATCATATGATCGTATCCATCATCAATTTTTTTTAATGATTTTTAAAAAAGCAAAAGGTTTAAGAGAAATAAAAAAGTAGACACAAAAAAAAGTGTATCAATGGAATAAACAAGTGCAAACAATGGTATCACCATTATATATTGTTCTAGACTATAGATTATTATCATTTCAAAATATCCTAAATTATTATTATCATTATTAGAATTTTACACTATTATTCAATAATTATTAAAATGTTAATTATTAAACCTTTTCTTTGATTAGGAATCCCCACACCATAATTGTAAATTTAACCCTCAAATCGGATGTGGTAATTAAATATAAGATTTTTCTTATTTTTATAATATTATACACAATAATAAATTCAAAGTGAAAAGATTTTATTAAAAAATATATCTATCACAACATTCAATTCATTAATAATATTAAATATTATATTTTTTAATAAAATTTTTCTATTTTTAATTCATTATCTTATACAATATTATATGAAATAAAAAATTATTAAATAAAATCCTCCTAGAATTAGCAATTTAAGGGTTCAAATCTTGAAAATAAAGTTTGTGTTGAATGATAATCCTTGTAAAATATATGAGGTTTGACATAAATTTTAATTATTACAAAAGAAACAAGTGTGGCGGTTAGGGTTATTTAACAAGGAATCTGTTTGATTTAAATAAAACAGAAAGGAAAGGATCTCAGTTAAAACAAAAATAAAAGAAAAAAAGGAAACAAATTACAAAAACAAAAATAATTATTATTACTCTTTTTTTTTTTCTTGGGTTATGCCTTTGCTCTCTGTTGCTGCTCAACCCCCTCTGTCTTTCTTTCTCTCACTTCGTCATTCTCTCTCTAAAATCTCAGGGCTCGGATTGTACCCTTTTGACAAACCTCTGCTCTTTGATTCCTGGTTAGTCTCCCCCTAATCGATCCACCCTCATCACCTTTTCCATCTCCCTACTACTTCCTCTCCAATACTTTCATTTCATTATTATTGTTTTTCTCATGCGCCATTTCTTCGATTTTGATCATTTTATTTTGGGGTTGCTTCTGGGGATTATTTCCCAGGATCTTCATTTTTTCCGGCGTTGATTGTTTTGGGGAATTTTCGGTTTCTGGGTTTCGTGCAATTTGGCCTCATCGAGCTGGTTCTGCAATCTCGTTATGTTGGTTATTTGGTTTTTAATTCGGTCCCGTTTCTATTGGTTTGATTTGTTTGTTATTGTTATTTTTAAATATCTGTTTTAGGGTTTTTATTTATGGTTGGGTTTTTGGGTTGGGTTTGCGTTTGGTTTTCAATAATTTTGGGAGGAATTGAAATTGGGAAGGTATCATTCCCTCAGGTTAATTAATATCGGTTCAGTTTTCCTTGTCAGTGCGCCTTGCTTTTGATTATGGTTGTATATTTTGTAGGATTTTGAGATGCAGGTGGAAATGAATACTCTAAATTTGAATGATTTATTTTATTTTATTTTCTTTTTGGAATGATTTACTGTCTTATAATGCAATGTGGAGTTTGAGGGCCGAATTTGGCTTTCTTCACGGGATTCTTATCCTGTGGGTGTTACTAAAGGAGTGTTAGTAAAATGTTTCTTGCTCAGGGAATGGCTGGGATTGTGGGTGAGGAGTCTGGAGTGGGAAAGTCTGTGGAGGGAATTTCAAGTGGGCAGCGTTGTCAATCTGGGGAAGCATTGGCTGAGTGGCGGTCTTCTGAGCAGGTGGAGAACGGAATCACGTCCACTTCTCCCCCTTACTGGGACACTGATGATGAAGATGATGCTGGTAAATCCTTTTTTCTATTTTTCCTTTTAAAGATTTCGTTTAAAAAAATTATATTGTTTTATCTATGTGTGCTTGAGCTTTAGGGAAAGTAACTATGGCATTAAGAATACTAGGATTAGATGTTACATTGTCAAACAATATTTTGCACCTTGATTTTATTATTGATATTAATGGCTTAGCGTTTGTTTCTTTGCACGTTCGCAAAGCTTATAACCACGTTTTAATCAATCTACGTTCAACAAACACAATTTTTTTATGCTGCAAGAATAATCAATTTTAAGTATCATAAGAAAACACAAACTTACTGTTATTGTGTTCATTGATTTATAGGAATCAGAAAAAATAGGTAATTTGAATCTTGGACCAAATAAGTGTCATCTTAATGTGTGTATTGTACTTTTATCACTTAGATATAATATTAGCAATTTCGGTTGCCTCTTCATAAGATTTCTAGCAAGGTTACTAGATCATCAAAATTCTTGGACTATTAGTTTATATTGGCTGTTAAGCCTGCCAAGTGAATGGATACGATTGCACTTCAACCAATGTATTGTGCAAAAACAAGTCATAATAAGATAGGTAAAGCGTTTGTGCCAACTGCCATAGAAGCACGTTTTGTAGGCGGGGATGGGGAAGTGCAGCAGGAACTTGTGTCTTGTGCCCGGACAGTTGGATTATTTTCTCTTCTGAATGATTGATTTTTTAATCTAGTTTCTGCTGATCCTTGATCCTGTCTTAATGGGTCTTGGTTAATTGTTAAAATAAGGGAAAAATATATTTTTCGTCCCTGAATTTTTTGTCAACTTTGCTCTTCATCCCCGAAATTTAAAACCTTTGTTTTATATCCCTATACTTTTTTGGTTACAAAAAATTTAGGGTGGGGGGATGGTTCTCCATTCCAAGGCAGGGAAAGCTTCTGGGCTCGAAAAACACTTATAGAGGTACTTACCTTTACCTCACCCCAAGGAGACGAATGAGAGTTCGAACCTGTAACTTGTCAGATGTGAGACCTTGTCTTGCTCCACTCGACCAACCCCTTGGGGTTATATCCCTATACTTTTAAAACATCTTAATTGTTGTCATTGACGTTAATTAGCTCTGTTAAGTTGCTAATGTATTTAATAGACTTCCACCTTACCCTTTAGTGTTGGGTCCTACTTAATCCATGTAAAATGTTGAGTCAATTTATTAAACAATTGAATTCAGTAGCAACTTAATAGAGCTAATTAACGGTAGGGACTATGATTAATGTGTTTTAAAAGTATAGAGATATAAAACAAATGTTTTAGATGTCGGGGATGAAGACCAAAAATACAGGGATGAAAAACATATTTTACCCTTAAAATAATTATTTTTTTCATAAAGAATTGTTCAAAATCTTACCTTCCCCCCTCTTCTCAGGTCCAAAACCTTCCGAGTTATATGGGAAATATACATGGAAGATAGAAAAGTTTTCTCAGATTACCAAAAGGGAGCTCCGCAGTAGTGCATTTGAGGTTGGCGGCTACAAATGGTATGAGGGTTTAGATAAATTTATTGGACTTATATGACTTTTGTTGTGATTTATAGCTTAACGATCCTTGTTTTTTTGCTTCATTCTGATTTACACCTTTAGACCTATTTGTATGCAGGGGCTTGTTGTTATCCATGTATTATCCTGAGTCAATCATGACAGTGGTTTTACCTTGAGTTTTGGCAAAATGTTGGTGTGCTGTAACTTTTGTAGTTTATCTCTGACATGTCCGGATTTAATAGGGATTATATATGTAATAAATGAAGAAATTCGTTTAGCCAAAAAGAAGTATGAGGAATTTGGAGGATAGAGATCCTCCATAGGAACAATGGGAAAATAAAACAGAAAAGGAAAAGAGAAACCATCCGTGGATCAAATCTGCCCAATCCCTCTGCATTTTGTTAAAGAAACCCTTTTGAAAAGATCATGTGCTTTGCACCATATAAAAGTCAGTTGCGTAATCTTATCCCATATCAGCTTCTAAGACAATGAAACATCCTTCAAATTTCAAAATACTAGCATAAGGCTCTGACCATATTCAGCAAATAGTGGCATAGATCGCACAATGCCTTAAAATTGGCCTCTTTACTTCTACGAAAACCACTATTCCTATCGACCAAAAATTGTTCCAAGGACACAGCAGACAGTATTCCCCAAAAAAGATGAACAAGAAATAGACATGTCATTAATTACATTTGGCAGAGGAAGGAACATGACGCAATGCACATATCAGGGGAAAGAGCTTTATGTGACCTGTGAACCTGCAGTACTCTTTCCCTAAAAGCACTGCAGTAATAATAAAAACTTGACCTTAGGTGGGGCTTTGAACTTCGTAAGAGATTTATCAAGATGACAAGTAGCTCCACTCAACAAATTAGTTGAAAATCAGAAAATGACTCGCACAAAAAACACCCTAGAAGGATCACGAGTTCTTACCAATAATCTGTGATTTTCGGACATGTACAGGGAATTTGTGACCGCATCATATACTAATTTGTCATACAAGAGATGCTTATTCCTTTTACAAAAGGTGGGCCATGTGCAAGGATAATAATGAAATGTTCATAGAATTCATGCCCTTAATTTAGTGTTGGTACATGCAGTCTAATAAATGCATCTGGTTCTGAAACAGTTTGCATGACTTTATGAATACACGTGTTAATTTTTTGACCTAATCATCCTTTGCTATTGGCAGGTATATTTTAATTTATCCACAAGGTTGTGATGTTTGCAATCATCTTTCGCTGTTTCTGTGTGTAGCTAATCATGACAAACTTCTTCCAGGTTCAATTCATGATCTTTTTTAGATTGCATTAATAATTGTTAGTTTTACGTGCTACAGTTAGTTCTGTGGTAGTTTGCTTACTTTCCCTTTTCTTGTTGGGGTGATACAGGATGGAGTCATTTTGCACAATTTACAATAGCTGTGGTCAATAAAGACCCAAAGAAATCAAAATATTCTGGTCTGTTGGCTAATAATTTGGCTTAATTACTGGAGAATTTTCTATCAGCATTATTCATATACTTGTACTTGTCTCCAGATACATTGCATCGGTTTTGGAAGAAGGAGCATGACTGGGGATGGAAAAAATTTATGGAGCTGTCAAAAGTGTATGACGGATTTGTTGACACTTCTGACAATCTGATAATAAAAGCTCAAGTTCAAGTCATCAGGTATTCTATACTTAATTTATGTTATATAGAATCTTTCAAAGATTCACACACCATCCTGTGTACAGCTGTGTTTGTAATTAAGGTTATTGTCCACCTAGTTTTCAACTCCATTTTGTTTAATTATGAATTATCTAGGAAGAAAAGCATATTAATGTCTTGTAATTGTACTAGGTGGAGTCGTTGGTCCTTCTCAATCTTCTATACCAGATTGAAAACCAGCAAGAAATAATATTCTTCTTATGAATGCCAAACTCTTTAACTTGTCTGTGAAGTTGTCTGTGAAGTTGGCTCTAAACAAGTTCATACCATTTATAGCATTTATTGCTGAGGTTATAAGGATTCCATTTGTGTGAACCTGTATCTTCCATTTTTGTCTTGTGCAAAGTATTATCTTACATTCTCCAGGCCTGTTCAGTATTATTCTTCTTTCACTTTTTTTAACCATTTTTGGTCAAATTATGAGCTGTCCATTTTGAGTTTGTTCGAGTTTTAACATATATTAAATACTAATGCATACTATTCATATTTCTGGAAACCATTTGGATAGGGTGGTATCTTGGGCTGCAAAATGTATATCAGTGACAGGAGTTCAGAATTAAACTTGAAAATAGGTGGAGGATTTGGAAATTATCAATGAAAAAACTAATCTTATAGTTGGAGAGTTGGTCACCTAATATGATTCTTTTTTGGGTTCAAAATAGGTTTAAAAAATCTGATAATGTTTAATGGTGAAAAAGTAGTGAAATTAATATTTGGTTGTTTGTATAAATATAAATATGTGGAAATATAAATCAAATTTTAGTCCAAAATTCTAAAGGTTAACATATGTGTGGTATTTAAATGTTTTTTTAAGGATAAGTATTTGTTTATATAGTGTATGCATTTGGGTTGTTTTTATTTTTAATCAAATCAAAATAGTTTTTTTTGGTGGAAAGAAGCTTTTTTTGGAAAAGTCATTCCAGCTTTCAGAAAAATGCCAAAAGCTCTTTTCCTTCAAAAATGCCTTTTCCCTCCTTGTGAAAACTTTTTAGCTGAGAAAAGCTAATCCAAATGAGCACATGGAGGAGATTTTTTACGTTGTATTTCCTCTCATGATGAACTGGTATGCATTGTTATGCGCACCTAGGAGAAAGCAGTGAACAGAAGTACCAGTTCATCGACTATTTTTCATTGGTTGCCTGTCATATTGTAAGGTTATCTATCCTGTCTTATATTTTTCCAATAAACTAAGTTTTGCTCTTAATTTTTCCCTTTTGAAACTTGTATGGCTGTAAGATGGGATAATCTTGTTAATTTGTTAGCATTTTTCTTTGGAGCTTTTAATTCAGATGTGTGACCAGTTTTTTTTGTTTCTGATGCATAGGGAGAAATCAGAAAGGCCTTTTCGTTGCCTTGATTGTCAGTATAGGAGAGAACTTGTTAGGGTATATTTGACAAATGTAGAACAAATTTGTCGGCGTTTTGTGGAGGAGAGAAGAAGCAAGCTGGGGAAGTTGATAGAGGATAAAGCTAGGTGGTCGAGGTACTTTGTGTTCTCCTTTAAAGTTGTCATTCTTCTGACATATATGTATGATCTATTTTGTCAGATGATGTATGTTGTCGTTCTTATCTGGCTCCAAAGTGTCACCTAATATAAAAGTATGGATCATTAAATTATTTTTATTTAACACTCTCCGATCAATAATAATACTTTGATACATATACCAAAAAATATCGTTTGAGTTGACTTAATTCGTCTTTAATCCAGAACATGAAAAATGTTAGGCATATTGGGAAGAAAAGAAAAGATACAGAAGAGGGACGGATGCAATAGTCAAATCTAATCAGTGACCATGGTTTGATGTATTATAGCCAACTTCATGTAGTCTATGCCTATTTTTGTGCATGTGCAATTTGAAATGTATGTTACATCCTTTTAGAAATTTAATCTGATTTTGATATTGTCATTTTATTGGAATGAAACTGTTTCCCTATTTAATATACTGTATGAGCATTAATTTCCACTTATGTCAGACCTCTAAGTTGTGGTGCCTGATTTTCTTGGCTGATCAAATGGTAATTTGCAATATGTGCAGCTTCTTTGCTTTCTGGCGGGAAATTGACCAAACATCTAGGCGTCGCATGTCTAGGGAGAAAACAGATGTAATTTTGAAAGTAGTTGTGAAACACTTTTTTATTGAAAAAGAAGTCACTTCTACTTTGGTAATGGATTCCTTGTATAGTGGATTGAAGGCCCTTGAAGGCCAGACTAAGTGCAAGAAAGGTTGGGTAAAATTGTTGGATTCTGAAGAAATACCAGCACCAATTGTTCGTGTTGAGAAAGACATGTTTGTACTTGTGGATGATGTTTTACTGTTACTTGAAAGGGCTGCTATAGAACCACTACCTCCGAAAGATGAGAAGGGTCCTCAAAATCGCACGAAGGTAAGATGTAGAATGATGTTCATAAAAAGTAACTAAGGGGTTGACACCTGATAGCTGGTGATATGGTTAAGCATTGAGCCCATTGTAATGTGGTGGTATTAGTGCAAGAGTTTTTAGGGGATGAAATTTCAAATAAAAGAGCAGGATAAAGTCATTCATGGTTGTCGATATCAGGGAAAAAGTAATACTGAAAACGATGCTACTATAGTATGTTAAGATTGAGTTTCCCTCAATTGCTGCTTCAATTCATCAGCTGGTCATCCAAATTACTAACCTAAATAATTCTTCAGTTTATGTTTGGGTTGCTACTTGGGTTTTTGCATATTTCATATTTTTTGTGGCTTTTATTCTGTCATTTCTGAATGATCACACTTGTGTTTGGATTACTTTGAAGTTTCATGGTTTGAAGAATAACAATTTTGCAATAATTGTTTTTGAAAGAATTTGCCTCATATTTTGGGAATACTTTTTTGTGAAATTGTTTTTGTTTGGCTATTGCTATGGAACATCACTTTATGTCAAATTACATGGATTGGTGTAAAATTACATTTATAAAAGTGGGATCTAATAATAAATGATTATAAGATAATTTTGTTCATATTCTAAATTAGTAGTGACATTTATGTTAGTCACTCTTAAATTCCATTTTGTCCATTGTTCAACATAGGGAGTTAGGCTGCATAGAGTTAAACCCATGATTTTTTTTTTTTGTGAAAATACAATTTCAGCATGAAAGAAATATCCACTATTTGTTTCGTTTTTTATAAAAATTTATTTTGGTTGCAAAAACTAATTTTACAGCCCTGTAAATTCTAATGGAGGTCCAAATATGAAGTAGTTATTTATTCAATATTTTGCATATGCTTGATAGTGTAGTTTTTATTATTTGCTTGCTACACTATTAACTGAAATATTTGCTTTCCAATATGAATTTAGGTTGAGTTAATAGTGCTTTTTGTACCATATTCCTGTAGATGTTATCTTACTGATTTTAATGACTGTATACATTTTAATATTTAATGTGTATACTTTAGAAAGAAACAAGTCTACCCTACTTTAGAAACACCTCTGGAATGGTATCTTCAGTAACCTGGGAGATTATAAGTGAAAAGAAGGGTATGGATATGGCACCTTTTGGCTTTTACTATTTTGGAATCCTTTTGATTGCTAAGAAATCTGTTCACCTATTTTTGCAGGATGGAAACTCTGGGGAGGATTTCAATAAAGATTCTATAGAGCGCGATGAAAGGCGTCTTACAGAATTAGGTCGTAGGACTTTGGAAATATTTGTCCTTGCCCATATATTCAGGTAGTATACACAATAGTGTTGCAATTAGTTTCATACTCTTAATGTTTCTTAGCTTAATTGCTTGTTCATACACTCTAGACTTTTTTTTGCACTACCTCTTGAATTAGGTTTTAGAGTGCTCCTGCATGTCTGAATGTTGTTTATTTTTAATAATCACTAGGAAGTAGACTCGTCTAATTTTCATAGTTGGTTTGAATGTTGTTGTGGTTTTGATGGAATCTAATCTTTAAGAGATTGTGAGTTCATGGCATAGCTCCTATGTGATTTCAGACATTATGCCAAGAGGTTACGTTGGCCATCCTTTTCAAATTGCTAGATTTTGTTTGGTGTTTCTTTCGGAATCCCATGTACCGCTCCTCTGGAATCTTACATGAAGTTTCTGTTTTTATCTTATCTTGTAAGGGCACATGATTTTTCATAGTTGATGAGAAATAGGCCATCCTTTTCAAATTGCTAGATTTTGTTTGGTGTTTCTTTCGGAATCCCATGTACCTCTCCTCTGGAATCTTACGTGAAGTTTATCTGTTCTTATCTTGTAAGGGCATATGATTTTTCATAGTCGATGATAAGGGCACATGATTTTTCATAGTTGATGAGAAATAAGCGGTTATGACTTATGAACTTTACCACAAAACATCCTAATAAGAACCTTGGGAGAACCACACCACAAAAGCTAGCTATTGTAGTTGGAGAGCCCAAGGCTTATAAACCCCACACCAGAATCCCATACTTCCTATACCTTGCACTTGGATCCTACACATCCTTGCTTCCAGAAGATGACATAATGCTCTGAAGCTTGAGTTTGTGTCCTTGCTTGCTTGCTGTATCGAGTGTGGAGTTTGTGATTTATAGAATGTGACAAGGACACAATATTTGACTTAATGGAATCACCATTTGAGATGAGGTGATATGTAGCTAGCTGTAGCTTGATGGAAAATTGTTTCCGGTGATTTTGCAATTATAAATTTGGGTTCCTTGGAGGTAGGGATGGCAATGGGTAGGGTTTGGGTAGGGTACTATAGTACCCGTCCCCATACCCGCGTTTTAAAAAAATACCCGTACCCGGACCCATACCCGCGTGGGTAGTGATTCTAGTACCCGTACCCTTACCCGCTGGGTACTCAAGTACCCGTACCCATTACCCGCACTTTTGTTAATTATAAGAAAATAAATTAATTAGAAAATAAAAATTAATTAAAAATTAAATGAAAAATAATCCATAGATCATCCAAGTTTAACCTATAAAACAACTATCGTATGTGGAAGTGGATGAGAGATTAAAAAATTGGGAGGGGAAATAAAAATCAGTTCATGTTTTGCTATTTTTAGTGTGTAGGACAAAATTATAAAATTTAAATTAATTGAATTAGTAATATATATTAATGTTTTTTTGGTGACTATAATATAGATTAACATTAATTAATTTTTTTAAAATATTAATTAATAATATAAACATATATATATTTATTAAATTAATTATATTTTTTTTTGGTATACAAGGAAAACAATGAGGTTTGAACCTAGAACCTCATGGTAAACTACCCAAACCCCCCCCACTAGGCCGACCCTAGTGGGTCTATTAAATTAATTATATGTATATAAATTACATTAATTATATATATTATATAAGTGCGGGTATGGGTAGGGTAGGGTACCATAGTACCTGTACCCGCACCCGTACCCATTAAAAAGTGCGGGTAATTACCCATACCCGCACCCATACCCATTTGGTGGGTAATTACCCTATCCATTATGGGTAATTTTTGCGGGTACCCACTGGGTCTGGGTCCAATTGCCATCCCTACTTGGAGGTTTATCCTCAGGTGAAAGCTGTGCAGTATAATATATGTAAGTATTTATACAAAAGTGAATAAATTTTTGTAAATTCTCTATTGACCTGGCCTTTGTGTTGCTTTCTGTGTGAGTTATTGACTTGATAATAACTAGTGCTTAACTCGGTAGATAATTCTTAAATTTTGGACTGGAATGGACTTAAGTCCAAAAGTTAGTTTATAGGGTGATGATTGCTCAAGGCTTATATACTATAATTTGGCCTTATCTCTAGGCAATGTGGGACTTTTAACACACCCCCTAACGCCCAGGGTTGGACATCTGGAGCGTTGACATCTACGGGCGGCGACCCAATTAGATCATGTAGGATAGGCTCTGATACCATCTTAGATTTTGGACCGGGCCTAACCCAACCCCAAAAGTTAGCTTATATGGTGAGGATTGCTCAAGGCTTATATACTACTCCCTCCGGTCCTATTTATAAGAACCTTTTAACCACTTCACACGGATTAAGAAAGTTGGTTAATTTAGTTGATTGCAATAAATTTGTCATGAATGTGTATCATATTTCCTAAACTACCCTTGAATTTATTGAGACCCATTATCTTTCTCTTTCTAATTAACTACTCAATTGTGTCATACTCTCTCTACTAATTAATTACTCACCTATCTCCACTAATGGGGTATTTTTGTCAAAAAATAATTAATGCATGTGACAATCTAAAAAGTTCTTATAAAAAGGACCAAGACCCACCTTAGAAAAGGTTCTTATAAATAGGACCGGAGGGAGTATAATTTGACCTTATCTCTAGGAAATGTGGGACTCTAACAATAATATTTAGCAATTATCAATTATCGGATATTAGCTTAATACTGAAGTTGTGTGTTAACTGAGAGCTTATGTACCACGTTTTGGCCAAAGTTATACTATTTTGTCCAATAGAGGATGCAGTTGGTTATGTTGTGCAACTCAGACTTTGTTTTGAGTTGCTTCAAGCCTTCAACTGTGCATACTGAAACACTACCGTATCCAGAAGCCATGTTTCCCTTGTATCGATGAGCTTGAAATTCCTGTAGTTTGTGATGTTGCCATCTGAATGGACAATAGGAAATTTTTGGAATATGGAAAGATTGAGGAGTTCCTAATAGTAGGGCTCATTTATATAACCTATCTGGGAGTTATAAAAGGCACACTTGCATCTGTACCACTCATTCTTTTTATTTGTACATTTTACATGTGTGTAATAAACATGCAATGATTGATATCCTAATTTCTAATTATTTACTTTCATGGGTGCAGCAATAAAATTGAGGTTGCCTATCAGGAAGCTGTTGCTCTAAAGAGACAAGAAGAACTCATTCGTGAAGAAGAGGCTGCATGGCAAGCTGAAAGCGATCAGAAAATAAAACGTGGGGTCAATGAGAGGGAAAAGAAGTCAAAGAAAAAACAGGTACTGGTACAGATTGAAACTGCTTGTCAAAGGGATCTTAAGATATATTAAGTGTTGATCTCACAGATGCTACTGCGTTGTCTGCTCCACATGTTTACAATTGGATTTTTATTTGACTATCCATCACAGATTGAAACAGTTTTCTGATGTCATTAATATTATGATTTTAGAAGTGAATAAAGAGGCAAGATTAAATCATTGTCATAGATTTCAGTACAGAAGATAATTAGTTAGAGATAAAAATGTGTTGTAGATGACAATTGTTATGAGATAACAAACAAATTATCAAGTAGCTAGACTTGGTTAACGCAACCATTTTATGGCTTTCTTTTAACCTGGCTTTGATGAAATCATCTAATTTCTGATGGATGATAGCAACCATGTCTGGTGAATCTGTACTTTGTATATTGAACCCCAGGATGCTGTAAAGTGGAATTTTACATAGTTGGATTATTGCCCTGTAATGAATACTGTATTTAGATTTGATTAAAATCTTCTTTTTTCCCCTAAAAGCTTTCTCAGGATCATTTTGATTAAAACTTTTTTTAACACAAGTTAATCCAAACACAAATGAAGTCATGTCTTACATGATTGACCTATATTTATGTTTGAGTTGCATGTTTAAGGTCTGTTGCTTCTTTACCAACCTTGCGTTCCTACAAAATGCTAGACTGATATCTGATGCGACATAAGAACTGATAAAAGCAGAACAGTAATGTAAAGGGGAAAAAACAGCACTGTAGGAGAATAGTTAAGCAAGGTAGGAGATTGAAGTGGAACAATGAAACTTTTGGTCTAGAACCCTAGAAAAAGCTTTAGATTTGAACTCTGATGTCTTGTTAAGTTGAAACTGATTACAATATCTCCCAAGGGTGTTTTATAGAACCCCCTTTGTAACCCTGGCATCCAAACCGTCCATTTCATAAAACATTGCTCAAGCACAGCCATCCAAGTTCATTAATGTCACATGATAACTGATGACTTCATAAATAACTTTTGAAAAACAATAATAGTAAAATTTCAAATAATACATAAGCCATACTAAGAACATGTAATGAGAAAGAAATGAGAAAAAAAACTGCTGATGGGCTTACTTTGTCCATTTGAGCAGAGAAGCCATATACTTCTATAGTGTTCTATATTGATAAATATAATTTTGAAATTTCTAGCAAAAATTATTCCAGTTTAGGAACGGAACAATTAACCAAATTACTGTATAATTTACTCAGTTTCTGACTAGCCTGTTCAGCACCGAGTATTGGTAATTGTTAACCATTCTACTATCTTTCCTTCCTAAATTGGAAATGTTTGTAGCAAGCAATTTGTAAACTGTTATTCTCCCAAGATGTTTTATATCGACATCCCATTTTCCTATGCCATGCCTGCTGATTTTGGGAATCAAATGATGTGCATGGGGAAAGGAGAGTTGTTGTTTGATTTTTCTTTTAATTCTTTTCATTACAGGCCAAACAAAAACGGAACAATAGGAAAGGAAAGGATAAAGGGAGGGAGGAGAGGACTACAATGGCTGTACATGACAAAAGGCAACAAGACAATGCTGTTGATGAGAAAAAGGATTCTAACATGGAGGAAGCTCAATCTCTGTCTGAAAAGCCTGATGCCATGGAAGATGTTTCTGATGTGTCCGACTCTGTGGATGGAGTCACTGAAATGCTTCATCCAGATTCTGAAGACAGAGATGCTAGTCATGTTAATTGGGATACTGATGCGTCAGAAGTTCATCCTCCAACTGAGGCTGGTAAAAATGGAATTGGTGGTGTTTCATCCATTCAAAATGGAATGTCTGATAAAAGGAGCAGTTCAGTGATAGATGATAGTTCTTCAACATGTTCTAGTGATTCTTTGCCATCAGTAGTCATGAATGACCCATACAAGGGACACTCTCTTTCAAATCATAAAGTTCAAAAGTCACCTAGCAGGTATGTATATAGCTTAATGTTTTTCTTTTGCTCTTGCTTTTCTTTTTCTTTTTGTGTAGATGGGTATGAATGATGGGTCACCTGTGTTAATTTGATTTGGCACTTTTTATTGCAGAGGTAAGAATCGGGGAAAAACATCATTTGATATGGGTAGTTGGACGAATGAAACAGATAGTCAGCCATCTGGTTCTGCATCAGATGCTGGGGATATTAACAATGATTCTGGAAGTGGCAAGGTTGGAGAAACTGAGGCTGAGGGTGCTGTCCTCTCCTTGCAGGATCAGTTAAAGTGGGCTGAGCAGCATGTTGTCAGAAAGGTTGTCTCATTTCCACCCTTGTTGGAAATACTTGTCAAATTATTATAATATGTTCTCCAAAGCGTATCTGTTCATGACTTCCTGTGATTATGAAATGTCTTTCCTTTTTGTCTACGTTATTCCTCCTTTATTAATTTTTAAGTGTTGTCTTCTCATCTTAGATTCTCTAATTTTTACTTGTTGCCTTTTCATCATTTAGGAGAAGCAGGAGTAGTTTTCTTGGTGAGAAAATTTTCCAAAGATGTATAACTAAGGGTCTTAAAAATGGAGGGATGACTAAACGGCTTGTTTTCCCTTTTTTCCATCTGCAAATAGATGAAGATAATTCAAATTTACAACTCAGAACAAATTAGTTATGTTTCTAAATACCTTTTATTTAAAGATTAATCATGGAAAAAGAGATGTGTATCTTATTCATCTCGTTTCCATCACTTGATATGGAAGAATCAAGAGTGATTTTACTTAGATGTGAAAATCAAAATGGTTCCTTAATCATACTTTCCCCGCGTTCAATGCTTTTCATGTCTCACACTATCAAGCATCAACCCATGATTTTGGACACAGCCCAAGTGAAGATTTATCCCCATGATTTATCTGGAACTCCCTCACAAAGATGTTACCCCCACCCCCTGGTTCCTTTCTTTTGAATTGTTTTAGATTTCTGGATTTTTTTTTCCTGTTAATTCGTTTGCTATTTGTAACAAGGTTAAAGCATAGTAAGCTTAAGCTTGAGGGGGAGGTTAGAATATTAATTATTAAGGTTGTTAGTCTCATTGTTAGCTGATTTCTCATGATTGGTTTTATATCTAGTAATCCTATTTACAAAGTAAAATGATTTGGATTGTTTTTCTTGAAGGTGATGGGAGATCAGATTTGGAATGACAGTACGATTGATTTTTTATTTGATGTTTGCTTTTAAAGATTTACTTTTGCCTTTTTATTTTTTTTCTGTTTTAGCTTGATGTGTTCCTGTAATAAATGTTTTATGGACCAAAACATTATTATATGCTAACTTTCTCTCTAATTGATAGGAAGAGGAGGTTCTTTCACTTAAAAAGAAACCCAGCGTCAAAGACAAAGTTGAGAAAGAGAGACTTATTGACAATGAAAGCCTACAGAAAGAGAAGATATCAGCTGTGCCATCCTCACCTATAAGTCCTCCTAGAAACTTATCCTCATCTGTTCAAATGAAGTTAGAAAACAAGAGCAGTGCAGTAGATCCTGTTCATGTCAGGAAAACATCTTCAAGTGGCTCCCAACAGACTGATAAAGATCCATCTTCACCTTTTACTTCTGCATCACAAGTTACAAATGTGTCCAAAACTGAGGTCCAGAAGACTTCATCCGCAAGATTAACTGAAAGATCTGTGGCAAGAGCGCCTATGATGTCAAGACCTTCAAGTGCTCCTTTAGTTCCTGCTCCCAGGCCAACTGCTCCTGTTGTCTCTATGGTTCAATCAGCTCCCCTACTTGCGCGTTCAGTTAGTGCAGCTGGCCGGTTGGGTCCTGATCCCTCACCTGCTACTCATAGTCATGCTCCTCAATCCTACAGAAATGCTATCATAGGGAACCCTGCGGCCTCAACTGCTGCCAGTCTGACCCATTCGAGCTCCTCAAGTTCAGGAGTAAGCCCATCCCCTGGCTTTTCTCAACCATCTTCCTTGGTGTCTTCACCAATATTTTTATCCCAGAGCTCTGACAGAATGGACACTAATGTTGGCCAGTCTGGTGTTCCCTTCAGCATGATTACACAGGATGTTTCACAGAATGGTCCACAGTGGATTGAAAGTTCTCAAAGGGAATCGAGCAGAAGCATGCAGTATGATCAAGCCTCTCGGCTTAATGATGTTCAAAACCATGACTTATACAGACCACTACACAGTAGATCTATGGGAAACATGTCAACTGAATTCCCAGCCTGCACATCTGGGCGTCAGAACCAAGCATTGTTGGTAGATGAGTTTCCACACCTTGATATCATAAATGACCTGCTTGATGATGAACATGGTATTGGAAAGACGGCCAAGGCAGGTTCAGTATTTGAGTCTCTAAATAATGGACCGCGGTTGCTAAATCGAAACTTCACTTATCCTGGAGACTTGGGTGCAAATGATGATTTGGGATCATCAACCAGTTCTTGCAGGTTCGAGCGATCACAAAGTTACCATCACGATCATGGATTTCGAGGAGGGTATAACTCATCTAGTGGGCATTTTGATTCACTGAGGGATTATGTTCCACAAGTAAGTAGCATACCTTATGTCAATGGGCAGGTAGATGGATTGATTCCAAACCAATGGCAGATAGCTGGTTCTGATCTATTATATGTAGGCATGAGAAACACAGAGAATGATGGTTATGCATACTATCCAGATTACTCAAATATGGCATGTGGTGTCAATGGTTATACTGTATTCAGGCCGTCAAATGGTCCTTAGAGGGAAAGCGTGCCCACAAATTAGTGGTCGCCATCAAATGTAATAACGAACTCGAGGAAATTGTTGGGTCTCTTTAGATTGGAGTGAGGTTGTAATCTCTTCTTGATAAGCAAAACATTTTGTAAAGAGTGTTTTGAGTTATTTGCTTCCAGCTATTTTTTAATACATGTGCCTTCTGTGACCATGGATGAATCGTTGAGGTTTTAACTTTTAACACCTCGGTCATCATAACTTGCGCTTTCCATGCATCTCCTCATTTTAGATGCATGTTGTAGAATTTGACACCAAGGTTGTAACCTTTGTGAGCTTTAAATAGTAACAGGACATATGCAAATGGTCAGTGACACTTCTACTTGAGATTATAAAAGAGAAAAAAAAAGCTTCTACATGTTAGGTGCACCGGCTAAATAGTGTAAATAAGGGTTAAGGGTAACAATATATATCTTTTTTAATTTTTGGGGGGAGGGGGGATTTTTTGAGCATGCATGACTGCCGGCTACGGAATACTTAGAAAACAACTATGAAATAATTTTGTAGCTATTTGGCAGTTAAATTTGCTACAGAGAGGATCCGAACCCCCGGTTGGCTTTGAGATTGAGACAGCTTTTTTTTTGTTCTTAGGAATTGCAGAAGGTGAAAATGAAGATTGGGAAAGGCTGTGTTAGGTGTTGATGTTGGATTTGTGGTGTGAAGTTGAAGGAGGACCCATGTATGTGTATCTGTGTGCTCACAACAACAAGAATGAGACAGCTTCGGCGGTGGGTTTGATGGAAGTGGGATTGAAAATATTGGTATATAATTTCATTCTCATCAAGATTGGGAAAATTCATAAGGAACTGGTTTGACACTTTTTTTTTTCAATCCTATATATTTATGTGTGTATAAAACATATATTAGATATATTTTATTCTAAATAATATATAAAAATAGATATTAAGAATCTTTAAGAAAATAAGAGTTATATCATACTTAAGATAAAATATGTGAGTTCAACTAACGAAAGTTGATTCAAGTGGTATATGCTTAATTCCACTTAAGGTCTCGAGTTTGAATCTTAAAATTCCCGCTGGAGAGCTAGACCTACTACGATGTGGATGTTCACAGCTCAAGCAAGATTATTTCCTGTGGAGAATACTCGTGGTTTATATCAAAATATAAGTTCCACTTTATTATTTAACTATTATTATAATTTAAATTATCTAATTATTATAATAATTAATTTGTATTTTTAATAATTACTAGTGAGAATAAAATCTTAACTGTCTTTTTTAATAATATTAGTGACTGTTATATTTTTAATTTTAAAACTATGAAATTGAGTTTGGATTTGGGTTAGGGCAGGTATTTGCATCCCAAAATGCACCCTTACCCTTATCTTTGCAAAATAGGTTTACGTTTTTCCTGGATTCGGTAAAAACATGTTTTATTTATCAATATGCCTAGCTTTAAGATATGTTTATATTTTAGTGCATCATAGAGTCATGCTCAAATAAGTTAGAAATTATTGGCTTTTCGAGTAGAGATAGGAATGAATGCCTCTAGAGGAGGTCAGGGTGTTATGAGGCACTGGCCCACTTGAGCCAAAGATAACAATATATCGAGTGTTTAAGGCTGATGGGGCCGAGTCTCTGAGATTAGGTATGTGCTATTCAGTTAGGGCCTTGATAGTTTTGACGTGATGTCATATATGAACTTGGAATTCACTTGTCGGTAAGCCCCTAGCAGGGTAATACCTGGATCCTGTTCGAATACATGTTTAAACAAAAGCGTTCTTTCTCTACTGCCATTAGTATCATTTCAAAAATTTGTTTAGGAATCTTTCTTTCAAAAACCCTGCTATTAGGTAGTCTTTACTTGCATCCTTGTTATATGTTTTTAAGACCACACTCGAAAACTACCAGCTCTTTTGGTATAATGATCACTATAGTGAAAATTGATTTTTGGATAAGTGAAATGAAATCAATATTTTCAGCCATTGATTTTAAAATTAATTTTATCTAACATACACATAAAAAAGTGAAAATTGATAATGGGAAAGTGAAAGTGTCCATTGAGATACTCGCCTTATATCCTAAACATTGGTCACAGAATGGAGTAGATCTAGATATGTTGTTTGCATCACAACAAGGTTGACAACCCTTACATTAAATGTCCATTACAATTTTGTTCAGTGATGACTTGGAGAATAGGGAGGGATGTGCGGAGCCACCGGGAGGATGGGGAGCAAGAATGGTTTGTAAAATTGATCATAACAAGAAGGAGAAGCAAAAAATATATTATTAAAGCAAGCACTTTATTGTAATGAAAATCAACATAAGACTTTAGATAAGAGGGTGTGGGTGAGTCTAATAGGTCATTTAATACAAATATATATAGTGAAGGAGCATATGGGAGCTGGGAATACATATAGGGTTGTAAAAGCGTGCTAACCTGCCCCAACCATCCTAAAATGAGGCGGGGGTAGGCTAGCCTGGCAGAAAGAAGTGGGTTGTGTGACACCTTTCTACCCCGTACTCTTATATAATTAATAATTCGAATTATAGAAAGAATAGTGCCCCGCAACGGGTAAAAAGGTTCACATTTCTCATCGTAACAAACGTCATTTTTTTCATAAGTAAACTCATATGAGATAAAATAGAAGTCAATGTTTCAAAATATTTTAAGCAGCGGAATCCACATCTATATAACCTATTGGCCATGTAAGGCACTTAACAGTTTACAAAATCCTTTCCTAGAAATAGAAATCATAAAATAAAAATCCCCAACAGTATACCCTGATGTCACATATATCAGAGCGACACTCCCTTCAATCAATACTCGACACCAGTCGTGTCATCGTCATCACCTGTAAAATTAACCACAGTGTAACGGTGAGGAAACGAATACCACTCATACATACACATAGGAGTTACCCTATCCTCACCCTTATATAATCAACATCATTATTTATCACACCACATATTCAAACATCAAGTATTTCATCATATAATAATCACCTATAATTCATCATATAACATATCATCAATAACCTCATATAAATCTCACATCATCGTTCACTAAGGAAACACATGTTCTGTTCTCAACACATAATACTCATTTCATCGTTAATACTCATCTCATCATCATATAATTCAATTTCATCGTCAATGTTATACAAGTTCATCCATCATCATATACATCGAAACTCCTCAACCTCGTCCCAAGGATCATGACTCGGAACTCCACACAATGGGCGCACCTCGTTAATCACCCTAGTTGTTACCAATGATAGTCTACCGGTATCCCACACAAACCGATAGGTTGTACCCCCTCGTTGGGTCCGCACAACGACATTCAACCCTAGGTTGCACCCCCTCGTTGGATCGGTACAATTCTATCATTCCTAGGTTGCACCCCCCTCATTGGGTCCATGCAGTTCACCTCCTGAGTGTACCCCCCCTCGTTGGGCCCGCACAACTCAGGTATCACCTCATATGCTCAAGGCATCATCAACATCATAAGGTTATATACATCATCATCGTTAACATCGTTACACATCTTCAATCATCGTTATCATCATTAAATACATCATCATCATCATCATCGTTTAAACATCATCATATAATATCATATTCATCATCATTATCATCAACACATAAGCATCATTTAATCATCATCACATAAGCATAATTAATCATCATCATCATAGTCATAATCATATAAGCATCATTAATCATCATCATCATACATCGCAATAGTATAAACATCTATCATCAAGAATATGTCATATCATCATACTCATACCACAATCAATACCCTTTAAACTTTCCACTTAACATCATCAATTCCACGAAATAACATTTGTATTAAATACATATCAATCTCAATTCCATATGTTAAAGAAAAACATCCTTACTCTGAAAGGAACTCATCAAAATCACATCAAAAACAGAAATTCTGCGAGCTGCGCTTCAACCTGTGCTGCAGCGCAACCTGCAGCGCAGATTCCAGAGGGCTGCGCTTCAACCTGCGCTGCAGCGCAACCTGCAGCGCAGATCTGCGCTTCAACCTGCGCTGCAGCGCAACTTGCAGCTTAGGTGTCGCAGAACGCGACAACACTACGTTTTTGCCCCTTTTGCTCCCTTCTTCGATCCCTACTCAATTCTCATTGTTTATACTTCGATCCAACACGTTTTTTATCGAACAAACTCAATGAAATAATCAATCTTTAACACGATTACACAGTTAATCCATCAAAGCCCCAATCATCAAACCCTTATTTACCCCTTTCGCTATTTTCGCTATCCTCTTCAATTTCATTCAAGAACTCATCAAGATTCATCAAATCATTCATCAATCAATAATTTTCATCATCCATACTCAATATGAATTTAAAGCCTTAAACCACTACCCAAGCATCCCTACTTGCACATACAAGCAGCACCCTCTCCCCCACCGTACCTTGAAGTGAAGATCGAACAACAAGGAATATTCTTTCTTGGTTCTTGATGATTACTCCTCAGCAACCTCCTCTTAAGACTTGGTTTCTCCCCTCCTTAGCGTTTCGCTCTCTGACGATTTGAAAATAAGGATTAGGGTGAACTGAGAACCCCCTCCTTAAATAAAATGCCTATATGGGCTTGGGCCCATTCTCAACCCCCTTATCCTCTTTTTAAATTTAAATTAGCTTTATGGATAAAACTACTCATAATATTAATCCTATTATTTATTTATTTATTTCTTATTTATTCCTCTACTCTATTAATTTAATTTAATTAAATTTTACTTAATAAAATTCAGATATGTTACAAGTTGCAATCTTGAATCTATCCCGTTTTTTGCCGGGCTAAGAGGGTTGCACACTGAATGGATGGATACTAATCGGATGGGTCGGAGATGCGTGGATGAACGATTGTCTAGTGACTTATATTGAGAAAGATGTATTAATTCAATAAGATTGACAATGGGTTGATCATTCAACGATTTCAAAACATGAAATCACGTAGAGGACAACTATAAGGTATGTAATTTATTTGATTAGATACATTAAAATTTTATGATTTTAGTACTTATATCTTTATCTTCATATGCACAATGATAATTATTATTAATTTATATTATTTGAAAAGTAATTTACCCCCGCTGATTTAGGGTCTTGGATCCGCTACTGACTTATAATTTTATAATTTTATATAAGTTAATTACTTATCTCTCGTAAAAAATCCCTATATTAATCTAATCCAAAGATCGAGGTTCCACATCTACATACACTCTCGAATTCGTGAAAACTCGTCAATTAATGTTGATCTTATCATGTAGTTTAATTAGCACTAGCTAGCATACCTTCAAGATTCAAAGTGATAATATTTGGGATTAGATTCTCCACATATCACCTGGCCCACTTGATCCAAAGATAACAATATATCGAGTGTTTAAGGCTGATGGGGCCGAGTCTCTGAGATTAGGTATGTGCTATTCAGTTAGGGCCTTGATAGTTTTGACGTGATGTCATATATGAACTTGGAATTCACTTGTCGATAAGCCCTTAGCAGGGTAATACCTGGACCCTGTTCGAATACATGTTCAAACAAAAGCGTTCTTTCCCTACTGCCATTAGTATCATTTCAAAAGTTTGTTCAGGAATCTTTCTTTCAAAAACCCTGCTATTAGGTAGTCTTTACTTGCATCCTTGTTATATGTTTTTAAGACCACACTCGAAAACTACCAGCTCTTTTGGTATAATGATCACTATAGTGAAAATTGATTTTTGGATAAGTGAAATGAAATCAATATTTTCAGTCATTGATTTTAAAATTAATTTTATCTAACTTTTGTCCAAACATACACATAAAAAAGTGAAAATTGATGATGGGAAAGTGAAAGTGTCCATTGAGATACTCGCCTTATATCCTAAACATTGGTCACATAATGGAGTAGATCTAGATATGTTGTTTGCATCACAACAAGGTTGACAACCCTTACATTAAGGAGAAGCAAAAAATATATTAATAAAGCAAGCACTTTATTGTAATGAAAATCAACATAAGACTTTAGATAAGAGGGTGTGGGTGAGTCTAATAGGTCATTTAATACAAATATATATAGTGAAGGAGCATATGGGAGCTAGGAATACATATAGGGTTGTAAAAGCGTGCTAACTTGCCCCAACCATCCTAAAATGGGGCAGGGGTAGGCTAGCCTGACAGAAAGAAGTGGGTTGCAATCTTGAATCTATCCCTTTTTGTCGGGCTAGGAGGGTTGCACACTGGATGGATGAATAATAATCGGATGGGCCGGAGATGCGTAGATGAATGATTGTCTAGTGACTTATATTGAGAAAGATGTATTAATTCAATAAGATTGACTGTGGGTTGATCATTCAACGATTTCAAAACATGAAATCACGTAGAGGACAACTATAAGGTATGTAATTTATTTGATTAGATACATTAAAATTTTATGATTTTAGTACTTATATCTTTATCTTCATATGCATAATGATAATTATTATTAATTTATATTATTTGAAAAGTAACTTACCCCCACTGATTTAGGGTCTTGGATCCGCTACTGACTTATAATTTTATAATTTTATATAAGTTAATTACTTATCTCTCGTAAAAAATCCCTATATTAATCTAATCCAAAGAGGTTCCACATCTACATACACTCTCGAATTCGTGAAAACTCGTCAATTAATATCATGTAGTTTAATTAGCACTAGCTAGCATACCTTCAAGATTCAAAGTGATAATATTTGGGATTAGATTCTCCACATGTCACCTACCCCACTCTTATCCGGTTGCTAATACGCCTACATACCAAATGCGCGCACGATTTGATCAAACTATATATATGTATATTAGTATATATATATATATTCACATATTGTGATGGAAATTAAAGTTGGATGAGGTTATAGTAGTATATTACTGAGGCCAGGTTAGTCGTGGTGGCTTTCAGCGTCTGCATGCTTGCGTGCGCGCTTGTGTTTGTGTTACGTTGAATATAATTGGGAATGTCTCCACCAAGTAAAGTTCGCTATAGCTTTAATTTATAATTCTTTATTTATTATATGCATACACACACACTTAAAATGAGTTTTTTATATTATATTTTTTATGTGTAAATTAAATATTATTAATTTCCACCTAAATAGTAATTAATTATATATGTTAACAATATAAATAAATATATATAGCACTCAGAAATTAAATTTCTCAAATTTGACCATCCAAGTCAAAGAAGACTCTGGATGAAGGAGAGGAAGTAGTAAATTAGCCAAACTTGTTCTTCAAGTTTAATTTAACTATGATGGATCCAAATCCCAGTTCTATTCAATTACGTACGTGGACAAGGGAAGAAAACCATGGATATTCAATTTTGAAGTCAAAAACATGTATAGCATAAATAGTCAACATTAAATCGTAAAATAAAATAAACCACATGAATAGCTATAAATAGCACCATCCACTACCCCATTAAGATGCAATTATTCCTCGATCGAGTTTTCAAACACGCCATGAGGATTCTCAACGTTGCTATGGCACTGCTTCTGCTTCTAACTATATTTCATGTAGTAGCTGCAGGCAGGGAATTGAAGATGAAGAAAAAGCAACAACTAAGGCTGGAAGCTCTTAACAAAGGTCCTGTCCCTCCCTCAGGGCCTTCTGGCTGTACATATATCCCTGGAAGTGGTGCCTCGCACTGCCCTGCTGTCAACGCCGGAAGCACTCAGCGTCTTGTTGTTCCATTTGGTGTTGCAACCAATCAACACTGAATTAATAATAAGCTCTCTCTCTTTTAAACATATATGTATATGTATGGAAGCCTTAATTTCTGGTTACAATTTTTAAGCTTGGAGCACCTGCAGCATGGTGAAGGGTCAACGCCTGGATTCAAAGATTATCAAAAGGATATACCATTGGTTTATTTTTTTTATTTGTTTTTTAATTAACGAATATATAGGACAAGTGTATTATAGCTAGAGTCGTTATTTGGTTGCAACACCAAATGCTTCAATTCGTATATATATTTTGAATTTTTTATATGTTGTACTATACGGATCGTGTGTGTATATATATATACACATATTTTTCAAAGAATCTCATCGGGGTGCATCTATGTATATATATCATCACACGGTTCAAGTGACAAAAAATTAATTCTTCTTAAATAATCTCCTGAGCTCAAATTTCATAAATAAAAAAGGCATTATTAACAAATTAATTATTTGAAAATTATTTGAATCCATCTATCAAAATTGTAGCAATTTTCAAACACTAAAGATTTTACGTAAAAAGAAAATTCTTCAAAAAGATTCTTTATTACTGATCGTGGCCGAGATCTCAGGGGGTGGTCCGAGGGGAAGCGAATGGTGGTTCGAGGGGTTTTGCAGGTGGCTGTAGGTCCTTTGGTGGTCGCTCCGGCACGGGGGCGCGCGGTGGTGTACCTGCGAAGGCACTCCAACGCTCAAGTCAGTGGAGAGAGTGATATGTTGTGAGTAATAGCAGAAAAGTTACCTTTGGCTTGTAGGGGTGAAGCTCCATATATAGCCATGGGCTGTCACGCTAGGGGGGAGCATGGCAGGTGGGGCAGGCGTGCCTCCGCCGCCCTTCTCCTGCTGAGGCCGTAATTCCCGGTGGCGTGTGTCAGGTCTTGTTACCTTTATCGGGGGTTGGAGGGGCGCATTAAATGCGATGAGACTTGGTAGGTAAGCTACCTCTGTGTCCCTAGCCGTAGGGACCCGACGATCGCCTGTGGCGCGGGCCACGGGCCAGTTCTACGGGCGATCGTCCTTCTCAGGAGTTGTTTACTTGGTGAAAGGTCCAGGGCGATGGGTACCTCCGTGGGTTCTTCTGTTCGGCCTAGTTTTGGGGTCGGATGGCCGAGGTCCGGATCAGTTGCCCCTCAGCGCGATGGTGAGTGAGTGGTTCACCATTGGCGGTGCCAATCTGAATGTGGCGATCGGTTCTTTGGTGCTTTCACTGAGTCCCGGATCAGTTGCCCCTCAGCGGGATGGTGAGTGTGGTTCAGCATCGGTGGTGCTAATGCGCGATCGGCTGACGTCCTTCTTCGTTGCTTCGTTGCGTCGTGTCATGTCTTGTCGCCTGTCTCTTCACCTGCAGTCGTCCTATACATGGCAGTTACTTTTTGGTGGAGAGGGACACGTGGCTTGTGGTCTTTGGCTGGCTTTCGCACGCCGTTTAATGGTCATCATTGCAGAGACGTGCGCTATTAACTGCTTATTATTGCAGGGCCGTGCATAGTGCACGTTTCATAGTGGCTTCCGTTTTTGCCCCCGTCCTGGTTAGTGGTAATTCCCAAAACACCCTCGGGTGAGGCTTCTTCTGCCCATTGTCTCCCTATAGTAAAATTACCTTGGTGCCCCTTGCTTTTGTTCGTGCCTGTTGGTTCTTCGGGTGAAAAGACGGTTTAGTCCCTAGTTTCGAATTTAATTGATTGGAGAGAGTTAATCGCTCCTTCACTTCTGCACTGCTCACTGATTTTTCTGAGTTTTCTTCTCCTTCTTCTTCCGCCAAAACATCTTCTTTCTTTGTTGTTCGTGTAATTTCTACTGGGTTCTAGGTATTTCTGCTCCGGTTAAAGCCATCCTCTCATTGAGAGCTTTCTGTTGGGTGGTTCCTGGTGGTATTCTGCTTCACTCGAGGGTTAGAGGCTACTGTTTTTGGTGCGCTTCTCCGGTGACCACCGCTGCTTCCCGTTCATCCATCGTGGATACAGGTATTCATCACCCTTCTCTTCCTCTTTTCCCTTTCTTTTACGGTTTTAAACTATTTTAATGGCTTCCCGTGGGGAAGGGAAAAGTGGGGAGGAGTCTGGTGACTCCCTGGAGGTGCTAGAGGCTGCTCCTCCGTCGTGGCCGGAGACTCGGCCGAGGGTGGAGGCGAGGTCGAGGCCTTTACTGACCATTCCTGTTATGCTTCAACGCTACGCAGGGACGGCGGCCTCGACTCGAGAAGAGTTCCGAGCGCTCTCCCCAGTTGAGAGGTCGATTTTTGTGGGTGACCTCTGTGCGTCGTCTCTGGAAACCGATGTGGAATCGATTGAGGAGGATGCCGAGGTTTCTAACACAGTCTCTTCATCCGTAGGTTATAGGGGGCCCTGCATGGATGCTGCTAGTACTAGTGGTGCGGAAATGGATAGTCGAGATGTGCGTATCAGCGGTCGGTATGCATGGGTAGATTCTGAAGTCTTAGGGATGGCGTCGCGATATTGTGGGGAGACGGAGGCGACGCTCAGAGCCACCTTATCTGTCTTCGACCCTGAATATGATCAACAGTATAAGATCTTTCCTCCGACTGCGTCCGACCGGATATGCCATATGGGGGAGACGAACAAAGGGTATATGTTCTTATATGCCTTCATGGTGCACCGTTTGAAGTTGCGGATTCCGTTCACCAACTTCGACAAGTCCATTGTGAAACATCTTAATATAGCGCCCAGCCAGCTTCATCCGAACGCTTGGGCCTTTGTAAAAGCGTTTGAGATTTTATGCGGTTTATCGGGTCTCACTCCGACGGTGCCCCTGTTTTTTTATATTTTTTATGTTTGCCCTCAGACGGGTGGAGTACGATCGTGAGTGAGTTTGCGCAGTCATACTGGGCGCGCTGTGCTCGGATTGTATGTGGATTCGGCCAAATCTTCAGGGGTTTCTTTTAAAAGGGATTTTTTCAAGATCGAGCCCGTTCATGGGGTGGTTCCGTTTTGGAGGTATTCTTGGGACGATCAGGAGCCAAATATGAGCATCTACTTGAATAGCCGACATTACGACTGGGCACCCAAGACTTATCAGTTTAAGTGGGCGCAGTTGTCCCCAGATGAACAAAACGCTTTCACTGTTTTGCAAACGACAGTGGACGAACGGGGCAGCGCTCGCTTTTCCTCTAGGCTATTGATAGATAGCTCTGCCGACCAGCTGTCTGTAGCTTTAGGTGGGTGTTTGTGTATTTGTTTATTTGTTGTCTTGTGCGTGTTTGTTGTTCTGATTTCTTGATTTGATCTTTGCAGAAGAAGATAACATGAAGATTTCCGAGCTGATGAAGAAAGCCAAGGCTGCGGGTTTGTCCGATCCCAAGAAGGCTTCAGACAAAAACAAGAGGAACACCCCTGAGGAGTCGGCTTCCTCACAGCAGCCGAGCCAGAATTCGGTTCCTCTGCAGGCTACCGTCGACCCTATCAAACCGACCGACCCTCTGGTGGAAGGTGAACGAACGAAACTGGATGGGAATCGGAGGGAAAAGAAGAGGACGAAGGGGGAGAAAAAGGATGATCCGACCGGTCATACTGAGGCTGAGGGGGAATCTTCGACCTTAAGATTTACTGACGACCTGATTTTCTCTGATGGCTTCAACCCGGACCTGCCTGTTGTCGACTCCCAATTTTATAATGAGAAGATTAGGCACAAATTTATGAAGGGAGAATTCGACATCGACCGTTGCCTTCGGGATGCTCAGGTGGCACACCTCCAGCAGGTGTCTTTTCTGAAGTTTATCTAGAAGGATGTGGTACCGGCCGCCCGGAAGAACAAGCAGGAGTATGACAAGACAATGAAGGCCTCTGAAAAGGCTTCTGAGCAGTGTACAAAGCTCCAGGCCGAGAAAAACGACCTTACGGTTCAGCTGGGAACCCTTGGGAAAGAAAAAAAAATATTTGCAAAATTGAAACAAGGTTTGGAAGAGAAGGTTGCTGGCCTCGACCAGAAGTTGCTGGACGTCGAGCAGAAGAGGTTGGCAGATTTGAAGAAGCAAAAAGAGGAGCACGATGCTGAAGTTGTGGAGCTGAAGAAGAAGTTAGAGGCCGCGATAGCGGGGGAGCGCCAGTGTCTGGCCGACACAATTATGTATGCTCAGTCCACCTTCGAGCAGGCGATCGAACATATCAAGGTTCGTAATCCTGCCTATAATCTTGATACGAGGGGTATCTCTTTTGAGTATGAGGTGGTCGACGGCGTGGTGATGTATGATGATGGAGAGGGCAACAAGGTTGAAGTGCCTCTGGAGGGGTTTCCCTCGGCCACAAATGCTTAAGGCGCCCCTTCAGACTATCCATGACTTAGGCTAGTTTCTTCTATGTGATGTAACTCTTCTTATTGTTTTGCCGATCGTTTTTGTAACAAACAGACGTTCTTTTATTGTGAGTTTCGTCTTTTGTTTACCCTCGGTGTATTTTTATGTTTACCGGTCGTTTGCCATGATTATTCTTCTTATGTGTGTTGTTCGATCGTACGTATATCTGTGGGCGCGCTTGTTCCGTGGTTCAACCGTTTTTCCTTTCAGCCGATCGTGTTGGTGTGTTGGTGTGCCCGTAATTGGGGGATCGGTATGAAGGTGTTAACCTATTTCCTTTAATCGATTTTTTATTGCACGCACGTTTATTTTCGACGAAGGTTAAGTTGCAGTTTCACGTATTTTTGTGTTGCCATCCGAGCGCTTGTATGCAATATGTTGATTATGTTTCTACCGTGTTTGGTCGTTCGTTCGATGGGGGTGTCGACCAATTCTTTTGGTTGTAGAGTATATTGCTTGGATGCCCCGGTTTTCAGGTCGCGGGTTTGATTTCATTTAACAAGGGACTCTCGGTCGGTTACATGGCATCTTAACTGAAATACATTCTCAAGTTATGCGCGTTCCAATTTCGGGGGATGTCGTTTCCGCCGAGCGTCTCTAAGCGGTAGACGCCTCTTCCTGTTGTGGTTGTGATGCGATAGGGTCCTTCCCAATTGGGTGCTAGTTTTCCTTGATGAGCGTTTCTTCCTCCAATGTCGGCTCTTCGTAGGACGAGGTCTCCCACCTTGAATTTTCTTTCAATTACTCTTTTGTTGTACTTGGCCGCTGCTCTCATTTTGGTTGCTTCTTCACGAATGTGGGCGACCGCTCGCCGTTCTTCTAAGAAGTCCAACTCTTCTCTGATGAGCTGATTGTTGTCATCTTCATTATGTGCGTCGGTTCTCCAGCTAGGTTCGCCTATCTCGACCGGAATGACTGCCTCGGCCCCGTGTGCTAGCCGAAAGGGAGTTTCTCCGGTTGATGAGTGGGGAGTGGTCCGATATGCCCACAGGACATGGTCCAGCTGGTCGGCCCACCTTCCTTTTGATTCATCTAGTCTTCTTTTCAAACCTCGGAGGATGACTCTGTTGGCTGCCTCTGCCTGTCCATTCGTCTGGGGGTGCTCAACCGACGTGAAGTGTTGTTTGATTTTCAATCCTTCTAGTAATTCTCTGAAACTTCTGTCGGCGAATTGGGTGCCATTGTCAGTTACTACTGCCTTTGGGATCCCGTATCGGCTTATGACGTTTCTGTAGAAGAATTTCTGGATTCTGGCAGAGGTGATAGTCGCCAGTGCTTCGGCTTCGATCCACTTAGTGAAGTGGTCGATGGCTACTATCAGGAACTTGACTTGCCCAGGTGCTGGTGGAAAAGGTCCGAGAATGTCCATTCCCCATCGGACAAAAGGCCACGGGGTTGAGGTAGTTGACATCTCCTCTGCGGGAGCGTTATGAAGGTCGGCATGCCTTTGACAAGGGTCGCATTTTTGGACATGTTCTGCTGCGTCTTTCTTCATTGTGGGCCAGTAATACCCTGTTCTAAGTGCTTTCTTGGCTAGCGACCGTCCTCCAAGGTGCTGTCCGCAACTTCCTTCATGGATTTCTGCCAACACATAGCTTGCTTCCTTGGGGGATAGGCATTTGAGCATAGGGCATGAGAACCCCTTCTTATATAGGCGATCATCTACGAGTGTATACCATGCCGCTGTTCTTTCAATCTTCTTGGCTTCCTTTCATTCTTCAGGCAGTGCTCCCGTGCGCAGGTAAGAGGCGATTGGTGTCATCCAGCAAGGTTCTTGATCGATCTGCATAATGTGTTTCCTTTCTCCGATGCTCGGCTCAGTGAGTGTTTCTTGGATGACCGACCTGTTGTTCCCAGCTTTCTTTGTACTCGCGAGCCTGGAGAGGACGTCGGCTCTAGTGTTCTGATCCCTAGGCACATGCCGGAATTCGATCGTCTTGAAAGCGTCGACTGCTTCCTTTACTTTATCAAGGTATTGCTGAAGGATAGGTTCACGGGCTTGGTATTCTCCGTTTACCTGAGAGACCATGAGTTGGGAATCACTGCACAGGGTGACTACTTCGGCCCCGAGGTCTTTGGCTAGATGGAGTCCGGCCAAACAGGCTTCATATTCGGCCTGATTGTTCGAGGTTTTGAAGTCGAACCTTAGTGATTGCTCCACAGTTATTCCCGTGTTATCTTCCAGTACTACCCCTGCTCCAGCTCCTTTTAGGTTCGATGATCCATCTACATATATGGTCCAGGCGACCGCCGATCCCTCTTTCTGGCTATCTGTCATTTCGAGAATGAAATCAAACAACACTTGTGATTTGATCGCTGTCCGGGGCTCATAGGAGATGTCATGCTCTGATAATTCGATTGCCCAAGTGATCATTCGTCCGGCGAGGTCTGGTTTGTTAGAACCACAGGCAACACTAGAAGGGGGGTTGAATAGTGTTTTCGATATTTTGAGACAATTTTGGAAATATTTAAAATAAACAATCACGTTAAGTGATCATTGTACAAAGCCAATCTTAAGATCAGAGTTATTTTAAAAACATGCGGAATATATGAAAGATTAAGTTTAAAAACTTTTTCTTACACTTAAGATTGTTTTGATTTTAAACAAACTTATCTTAGTGTCTTCTGAAGAATATTATTAAGAGTACCTTCAGAACTGTTTCTGAAATACTTCAGATGATCAGAGACCATCCATATCATGTGTCTGAACTGAGTTCCTGTTGGGCTCACTTCAGACAGGTATTTCAGACAACCCTCTGAATATATTCTTCTATAATACTTCATCCTACACTAGAGACGTTTTACCATTATGTTTGTATGAAAACTTGTTTTATTGAAATCCTTGAGTTAAGATTATTATGAAAAGTACTTTTCAATCCCCAACGTAAATATAAAGACTGTAAATAAAAGAGATTAAGGGAAAGAAAACTCAGACACAGAATTTATCCTGGTTCACCCACAAACCCTGTGAGCTACATCCAGTCCTAGTGGCAAACCACCACTAGCCTTTTTTTTATAACAACAACACATATGTGCCACTCCGAATCCCCCAGACCCTTGCAGCCACATATATGTCACACCAAGTATTCTTTTACAGTCAAGCCTCTTCAGGCTCAGAATCACACCGATCCTTAACACATATATGCGTCACTCCGAATCCTCCAGACCCTCGCAACCACATATATGTCACACAGACCAGCAGTAGTATTTTCTATCAAGCCTCTTCAAGCTCTAAGAGTATTCTTTTACAGTCAAGTCTCTCCAGGCTCAGGGAAACTAACCAAGTATGAAGTTTACAACTTCTCAACCTAAGTTAGATGTTCGTTAGAACTTCTCAACTCAGATTCTTCTTGTACATAGTGATTACTGAGTACATACTCAGGATACAGTCATTACAAACTAAATACAAGGATAGACAGTGATACAAGTGTTTGAATTTAAGTACAATCCCTGTCTTTTCTATGAGGAATACATCCTCTAAGAGTAGGCTAACTAAGATGTGAAATTAAGCTCCAGCCTTATTCTCCTACCATTGGTTTCCATGGGCTACATTCTCACCCGTATCATTGGAATGCCAAGGTATCTTCAAAGCTTCAAACCGTACCTGGTTTGATAGTCATTTGTACAGCATGATTGCCTTCCCGACAACCAACTCACTTGATCAACAGACCAACTGTACAATCTAACTAACTGACCAGCTGATCAGTAGCCTGATTGTTAATTCACTCTGGTTGTGTGCTGCAACGACAACAACAACAACCTGGTTGTGTATTTTTACAACAACTTGGTTGTGCACCGCAACAACATCTTCAACTTTAATCTTGAGGCTATTTATATATTCTTCTTGAATATAGCCGTTGAAGATAATTCATAATACCGTTGAGCTTCTGATGATGTGGCTCATATAGCCGTTGTGTAATAGCTTCTCAGACGGTTGCTTCTCCTTAAGCATATTGAGTGTTCAGAATACTCCCGTTCTGACACTTCTGTTGACGAGCTCTGTTTTGAGAGATGTGATGATCATGTGTATTCTCTCTCTTGAATTCTTCTGCTTTCTTGTATCTGTTTTATCCAGCTTGCATCTGCTTGCTCTAGCTTGTATTATCTTGCATCTGCGTGCATCTGCTTTATCCAGCTTGTATTGTCTTGCATCTGCTTGCTTTCGGATTTCCTCTGATTCTCTTGAGGATATGTATCCGTTGAATTTGCCCTTTTTGCTTATTCTGCATATACTCCTTTTTCACTTGCTCCTGACACCATTACTTCTTTGAATGAGATGTCTTGATCGATAGTCGTTGTTTGCAGATTCCTCTTTTGATATTTAGATAAAGATGTTGAATTGAATATATTTTATTCAAACATCTTCCTTGTTGCTTTTGCTTAGTCTCCTTAGCTTTTCTTCTGCTTTGTTTCAGTTTGCACAAATGAAGAAATGTCTCGTTGAAATGCTATCGTTTAGAGACAGCAAATAGTCTTCTTTTAATCCGTTGTGAGACACGATTCTTGAGAGTTCTGACATAGTACAACGTTGGTGCTGCAGTAAGGCTGCTACTGTTGTTGCTGCGACTGCTGCGTTGCAGAGATTTCCTCAGTGGTGTATGAAGTTCAAATGCACCAGGAAAGATCTCTGTGTTTGTTGCCACAAATGTGTTTCAAAACGTACGGGCAGCAGAGACTTAGAAAAGTCTTCACGCAAGGTTTCAGCAAAGATGCCACGTCATTACTAAAGCTTCAGACAGCTTCCAACCTTCAGACGGGTTCCAGTCTTCAGACGGACTTGGCTCTTCAGACAGCTTCATCACTTAAGACAGGTTGATGACTTCAGACAGCTCAAGTCTTTCAGACAGCTTCGTTGCTTTAGACAGCTTCACTACTTCAGCCGAGTTGCTTCCTTCAGACAACTTCAATTCTTCATATTGGTTGAAACTTCAGCGGCCTTCTTCCTTAGAATTGTAGCTTCGTTCTTCTTCGTATCTTCTTCTTCTTGGTTTCTTTAGTTCATTGTTGTTCTTCAGACAGACGTATACTTGAATCTGTACCTCTTTATATCTTTTGCCTTCAGTTCTTTAGATAGTATTTTTGGTCTTCACTTCTTCAGATGGTCTTCAAGTCTTCGCTTCTTCAGACAGTCTTCAAGTCTTCACTTCTTCAGTCAGTCTTTAAGTCTTCACTTCTATTCTTCAGTTGCTTCAACTCTGTTAAGGATTAACCTTTTTCAGATTCTGCACTTTTGTTCTTCTGATTCTGATCTTCTGATTCTGATCTTCTGATTCTGATTCTGTTCACTAAATCTTCTTCTTCTTCTAAAGAGTATTTTATCCTGAAACATAATTAACAAACAAATACCTTTCTCAGTAGAACCTGTTTATATAATCTAATTGGTTCTTTATATAATCTTATTTGTTCTTTATATAATCTTATTTGTTAATCATTAAAACTAACGGATGTTAAGTCTTATAATCATGTTTAATTACTTAAACAGATTTATAGACTTCACATGGTTTATGAAGCACCGAGCGGATGGGCAAGTCTGTCCGGACGATGATGGGGTGCGCCTGGAAGTAGGGGCGGAGGCGCCGAGCGGCTGTGATGATAGCATATGCTGCCTTTTCAAGCTTCTGATATCTGAGTTCTGGCCCTTGAAGGCTTTTGCTTGTGAAGTATACTGGGCTCTGGTTGCCTGATGATTCTTTGACCAGGACCGAGCTTACTGCTTCTTCTCCGACCGATAGATACAGGTACAACTTCTCCCCGTGTTGGGGCTTCACCAATATTGGGGGCTTAGTTAGTGATTCTTTGAAGCTTTGGAAAGCTTCTTCACATTGGGGGGTCCATTCAAACTGCTTTCCTTTTCTTAGGAGCTGATAGAGAGGAAGTGATTTATGAGCTGATCGGGCAAGGAATCGGGTAAGTGCTGCTATTCTCCCGGTCAATTGTTGTACTTCTTTGACCGTTGTTGGGCTTTTCATTTCCAAGATTGCCTTGCACTTTTCTGGATTCGCCTCTATCCCTCTGCTAGTCAACATGTAGCCGAGGAAGTGACCGGCTGGGACACCAAATGTGCACTTGAGGGGATTTAACCTCATATTGTGTTGTCGAAGTTTATGGAAGACTTTTTCTAGGTCGGCTACAGGATCCCCTCCGTCGGATGTTTTTACGATTATGTCGTCCACATAGACTTCTACGACCTCTCCGATCAGCCCGGAAAAAACCTTGGTCATCATCCTCTGGTACGTGGCTCCAGCATTTTTTAAACCGAACGGCATCATGGTGTAGCAGTACGTCCCATCGTCCGTGAGGAAAGCCGTTTTTTCCTCGTCATGAGCAAACATTGGGATTTGGTTATAACTAGAGTAAGCGTCCATGAATGAAAGGAAGCGATAGCCCGAGGAGTTGTCGACTAACCTGTCAATGTTTGGCAAAGGAAAAGGATCCTTTGGGCATGCTTTGTTCAGGTCGGTGTAGTCTACACACATCCTCCATTTGTCGTTCGACTTTTTGACTAGGACGACATTGGCTAGCCACGTCGCGTACTGGATTTCTTTGATGAACCCGGCTTTCAGGAGCTCGGTCGTTTGTTCCTTGATGGCTTGTTGTCTTTCTGGGCCCATCTTCCTCTTCTTTTGTGCGATCGGCTTCAGGCGGGGGTCGACTGAGAGCTTGTGGCAACAAAGTCAGGGTCGATTCCCGACATGTCGGCCGCTGTCCAAGCGAACAGGTCGGCGTTGTCCATTAGTAGCTTCTCCATTCTGCCTTTGAGTCCTAGTGGGAGTTGGGATCCCATCTTAGTATTCTGCCCTTCTTCCCTGCCGACACGAATGGGACAAGTTTCTCCCTCCGGTGAAACTCTTTTTGTACATCGACCGTCTTCTCCTGAGTCGACCCTCAGATCTAAGTCCACGAGGGAGACGTTGTGTCTAGTCTTGTTGGCCGGGGTCTTTGCGATTGGTGGGGGGTTCTTCTTTAAACTAAGATTGTAGCAATATCTTGCCGCCTGCTGGTCGCCTCTGACTGTGGCTACCCTCCCTTCTTTTGTAGGAAACTTCATCGCGAGGTGTACTGTTGAGACTACTGCCCCTATAGCGTTGAGGATGGGCCTTCCCATGATGGCATTGTAAGAACTTTTGCATGGCACCACAATGAATTTGCTCCTGATTGTCTTGTTTCCTCCTTTGCCTGACAAGGTGACGAGCGCCTCCATGTAGCCGAGGGGCTGTATGCGATCTCCGGAGAAACTGACGAGGTCACTGTCATAGGGTAGGAGATCTCCTCTGCTGATCCCCACCTTCTCAAAACAGTTCTCGTAAATGATATCAACCGAGCTGCCTTGGTCTACCAATACTCTCTTGACTTCGGCGTTTTCTATGACTGCGGTGATCACCATTGGGTCGTCATGGCCGGGGATAGTGTCCCCGTAGTCGTTGTTATCGAAAGTGATGGTTGGGGTTGGGGTTGGTGCCTCCTGCCGGCGGGGTCTACGCCGATCGCCTTTCACGTGTTGTACCTCCTTGAGTGCTCTCTTCCTAGAGTTGGTCGAGGATCCTCCACCTCCAAACCCGTCTGCTATCATGTTGATCGTGATTCGAGGTTGTTGGTCTTGGTCTTTTTGTGGTGACCGATCCCGTGGCTTCCTCTCTGATGTTCTGTGGCTTCGTGGCGAACGTGAGCGAGGTCGTCTCCTTTCCTGCCTGAGTGGTGAATGTCGATCTCGCCTTCGGTCACCGTGCCCACGGCTGCCCCACTCTTGCTTGTATTTCCTCACGTATCGGCCTAAACTCCCTTCTCAGATGAGCTGCTCTATGGCATCTTTGAGCTGATCATCTGTCTCATGGCCATGGCCCTTACGAAAGGCACAATATTTGTTCTTGTCTCCTATGGGTGATTTAATGGGCGGAGGTCTTTTTACCTCGGCAAGCTCGGCGTGGTGTACTTCCTGCCAGATTCTGGACAGGCTGCTGTTGAGGGGGGTGTAGTTACCCTCGTAGCGTCCCCTAAACTTCTTCTTCTCTTCCCTTCTTTCTTTTCTGCTTCTCTCTTCCTTTTCCGGTGTGCGGACTTCTTTTGGGGTCGACGTCTTGCTCGTCCCTTCCAGGTGCAATTCCTCATTGATGAACTGGGCGGCACGCTCTCTGAAGGTCGTCATGTTGTGCACTCGAATCCTCCTGAGGGAGATATCAAGGGGGGTACCAGTGCGTAGCGCCTCGACTGCGCAATGGAGCTGCACCTCGTCCGCGACATTAGGTGTGAGGGTGACCTCTTTGTAAAAATGGGCCAAGAAATCTCTCAAGATCTCGGCCTCTCCTTGTTTGACTTTGGCAAGGGTATGTGAATCACGTGGTATCTGATTGGCCATGCTGAATCTTTTGGCAAATGCTGCTGCAAGATCGTCCCACTTGTCCACCGAGTTCTGGGGAAGGGTCCTAAACTAGGTCAAGGCTTCCTCGTCCAGCGTCCGAGAGAAGCTTCTGCACATAATATCCTCTTAGGCTCCTAGGAAAAGCATCTCGTTGAAGAATCGGTCCAGGTGTCGGCCTGGGTCAGTCTCTCCAGTGTACAAGCTGATGGTGCTAAAGGGACGCAGGAAGCGATCGGGTATCTCGACTTGGGCGAGCCTGGGCGTGAACAGGTGTGTGAAGGGCCGATGCAGGGTTATGAGGCTCGGGACCACTGGGGTTGCAACTGATGGGATAACCGGCGTTTGGGTTCCGGTTGTCGATATGGGGGTCGGCTGGGGTGTAACGACGACCGGTTTCGTTTGACCCGTGATCGGGGTGACCTGGAACTCTGCTTCGGCTTCCTTGGTCGGACCTGTTTTCGGCGTTTCCTCCTGCTCTTTTTTGGTTGTCGTTCCGTGAGTGTCGCCATGCTGCGAGGGGGTCGCTCGCCGGCCGCGGTCGCGGGTGTGGCTCATTCGCTCGGTCCTGTAGTCAGACGACGAGACTTCATCCGAGGAGGTTTCCGAGGATGTGTAGCTTGACTCTTGGGACGGAAAGTCCTTGGTGTGGTATGTTCTCCTGGAGGTGGAACTCCTCCTGCTCCCTGCTTTCCGGCGAGACTTCCTTCGTGGCACAGCGGGGATCAAGGATTCAAGGTACTTGATCCTTTTCTCCAGTTCTCTCACTGCCTTGCTCTTTTTCTTCCTCCTCGTTGGAGAGGTTGGTGGCTCCTCCTCACTGCTAGGGGAGTCATCTCTCTTCCTGAGTTTCTTGGATGGTCTCTGTCTTCTGACGATATTCCCGGGAGGTTTCAGGTGGTAGCTTTCTGACGAACTCCCTGTGGTGTGCACAGAGGGTGCCGTTCCCTGAGGAGTGGTCCTCAAGGCTTGGCGGGGATCTGTTCTACCTTCGAGTTCCGCCACTGGTGCTGCCGTAGTAGGCTGTGGTGGCAGGTTGGTGGTGGTGGCATCCATCTTTGGTTATACGGACCGGATCTCAGCAAAGGGGTAGAGGTGGTGGAACTTAGTTACACGTCCCCACAGACGGCGCCAAATGATCGTGGCCGAGATCTCAGGGGGTGGTCCGAGGGGAAGCGAATGGTGGTCCGAGGGGTTTTGCAGGTGGCTGTAGGTCCTCTGGTGGTCGCTCCGGCACGGGGGCGCGCGGTGGTGTACCTGCGAAGGCACTCCAACGCTCAAGTCAGTGGAGAGAGTGATATGTTGTGAGTAATAGCAGAAAAGTTACCTTTGGCTTGTGGGGGTGAGGCCCCATATATAGCCATGGGCTGTCACGCTAGGGGGGAGCATGGCAGGTGGGGCAGGCGTGCCTCCACCGCCCTTCTCCTGCTGAGGCCGTAATTCCCGGTGGCGTGTGTCAGGTCTTGTTACCTTTATCGGGGGTTGGAGGGGGCGCATTAAATGCGATGAGACTTGGTAGGTAAGCTACCTCTGTGTCCCTAGCCGTAGGGTCCCGACGATCGCCTGTGGCGCGGGCCACAGGCCAGTTCTACGTGCGATCGTCCTTCTCAGGAGTTGTTTACTTGGCGAAAGGTCCAGGGCGATGGGTACCTCCGTGGGTTCTTCTGTTCGACCTAGTTTTGGGGTCGGATGGCCGAGGTCCGGATCAATTACATGAGCATGCAACTATTTGTTAATTACGGAATCATGAGACGAAATTTAAGACGATCGAAGGCGTTTATATATATATATATAGTTGTTTATATATGTTGTCAAGTTGGGGTTCTAGTGCTTCAATTATCCAAAGTTAATCGTGTGCCTAATTAACTATTCTTTATGTTTACGTGGACATGCACCAGCTCATAGGACGTGGGTTGTGTACTTGCTGCGAACTAGCTAGCGTATTTGAATTAAGTAAAGAAAAGAAAAAAAGAAAATGATATATGATATAAGCAAATACTAGTAGCTTAATATTATGTCTGACTATACTTCGAGAAAGTTTCCTTTGACCTCATAGGGTGAGTGTTGCGTTCCTCTACAGTCTACTGGTTGCAAAGATTCTATTTCTAGGCAAGTTGGTGGTTGACACCTTGTAAACACCTCAAAGGCCAATTCAATTAATAGAGTAACAATATAAGTAATGGAATTAATGATTGTTTGATCGATGCTGTGCTGGAAGGGTTGGTCTATCTACAAGTATATAAGAGGTGTTGTTAATTAATTACTTACTTGTGCCATACATAATCGCCTCGGAGGATATATGAGATAGTGGAATTTAGATTTTAGACAAATTAACACCTGGGGTGTTTGAATGATCTGGTCATTGAGATTTGAGATGACATAATCAAGGAAAAATTAAATTGTAACTAGGTTTTTCTAATGTTACAAAATTCAAGAAAATTGGGCAACCAAAAAATATTATAGGTGGGCGATTTTGAATATGTTTGGTAAAGTTAATTAGTTGAAAGGTTAGCTAATTTGATTGAAAGTATTTGATAAAATTATAAGGACATAGTTAATTATTAAAAAAATGATGAGTGAGGGTTGTTGAGAAATAAACTTATTATAAATTTTCAGTTAATAGTTGAAAAATGAATTTTTTTTTTAAAAAAAATCTACCTCAAGTAGATTCTCAAGAAAAGCTAGTACGTAGTTACCTAAAAATATATCTTACCAAATGCTGATGAAATAGTTTCAGCTACTAATTTTAGCTTTCATCTAGCTAAAATATGTCTTACCAAATACACTCTTTATATGTAAGCTGGGTCTCATGTGACCCAAGTTGGCTGTGGGCAGTGCCCTATGATCCACAAACAGAGAGACATTTTGGGCTGGAGCATTAGTAACCCAGCCTTATGGACTAGGGATGAAAGTCGGCCCAACATAGGGTAATGTTTAGGGTGAATTAATATGCTAGGCAGATTTTTTTATATTAACCATAGGTATTCTTTATTGTCAGGAGCAATTTTAATTTGTTCGGGGTTTAATTACATGTAAGACTCTCTACCCTTTTCTAAGAGTGTGTTTAGTGGGGATAAAACCTGAGAGCTCTTCCCATGATCTCAGCATGCATTGCAAACTAAGCCATAACTCTTTGGTTACTGCTGTTAAGCGGATTTAACTGCTAATATTTTTTTTAATAAATTACTATAACTCCTATTTTTTAAGTGATTGATCAAACTTTGATTTTCGTCCCTCACTTTTAAATCTAAAAAATAATAGTAGTGGTCACTGGCAGAGACATTTACAAGAAAAAAATGGTAAAAATATGTTTTTCGTCCCTGTAGTTTTGGTCAACTTTGATTTTCGTCCCTCACTTTTAAAACTTTTGTTTTATATCCGCGTACATTTAAAATACCTTAGTCGCAATCCTAATGTTAATTGACTTTGTTAAATTGTTAAATTGTTAATTTGTTTAATAGATTTCTACATTATCCTTTAGTGTTGAGACTCATTTAATTAATATGGATGTTGAATTCATTTATTAAGCAATTAAATTTAATATCAACTTAAAAGAATTAGTTAACATTAGGCATTAAGGTTAAGGTATTTTAAAAGTATAGAGATATAAAACAAAGGGATGGTGACTAAAGTTGGTAAAAAAACATCCTGGAATGAAAAACATATTTATTTTAAAAAATGATATTCACAAAGAAATTAAATAGTGAGTTGAGTGTATTTGGCTTGCCATTTCAACTACCTGAAAGTTTGAAAATAGTAGCTGAAACCATTTCAGCAGTGTTTGGGAAGGTAGTTTTTTGGGGTAGCTACAAGCTTTTCTTAAAAAGCTACTTTGGGTAGCTTTTTTAAAAAAACTCCAATTTTCAGCTACTAGCTGAAAATTAATTACAAGTTTAATCGTCAACCACCCCCACTTATTATCATTTAATAATTAATGTTGTCCTTAAATGTCATTTTACAATTTTCAACTAGTTTTACCAAACAAATATATTCAATAGTTTTTCAGCTTTCAGCTAGCTTTAGAGTGTGTTTGACTTGCCATTTCAGCTAGTTGAAAGTTTAAAAATAGTAGCTGAAACCATTTCAACAGTGTTTGGGAAGTTAGCTTTTTTTGATAGCTATAAGATTTTCTTAAAAAGCTACTTGGGGTAACTTTTTTAAAAAAGCTCAAATTTTCAGCTACTAGCTAAAAATTAATTACATGTTAAGCCCTTAACCACCCTCACATATCATTATTTAATAATTAATGTTGTTCTTAAATGTCATTTTACCATTTTCAACTAGTTTTACAAAACACATTTAGTGTGTGTTTGGATTGGCGTTTGTAAACTTGAGTTTAGGTGAACGTGATTTATTGAACGTGATTTAAAGGGAACTTGAGTTTATATAAACGTGATTTCTTGTTTGAATAATTTGTTGCAAACGTTAGTTTAAGAAAGTGAATGTTGTTTGGTTGAGATTGTATAAATCACGTTTGTAGATATAATTACTAAAAGGACCGAGTGAGAGAGCATCAAGTGAGAAAACATGCTTTGACCCAGTAAAGGTGAAGGGTAAAAGAGCAAATTGCCCACATCAACCTCACATGTCCATTTGAACTCAAGTATCAATAAACGTGAAAGTTACAATTTTTTGCTTCCAACTAGACTCAAGTTTTCTCTCAAACTCAATTCATGAATTCTAATCCAAACAATCCAAAAAAAGATAAACTCACGTATGGCTGACATATACTCAAGTTTACCTCTACCAAACGCTCATCCAAACATACCCTTAATAGCTTTTCAGCTTTCAGCTAGCTTTAATTAAGCTTTTCAGCTTTCAGCTAGTTTTACCAAATACACTCTTAAGCTTTCAGTGAATTTTTCAGCTTTCAGCTAGCTTTAAATTTGCAGCTAACTTTTCAGCTAATTTTACTAAACACTCTAAATTTCCACGTTGAAGCCCTACGGCGTTAAAAATTCATATTTAAAGTGTTCCATGAAAGAACGTATCAATCTCGAATTCGATACCTATATATATGAAAAAGACGTTTGCAAGGGAGAAAGTAGGTGTTATTTCGTACGAAATCATTCATTAAAATAAATTAAACTATACGCCACCAATTAATATTCCATTGAACTCTCTCTAATGCTGCAGATATATTATGCCTCTTTCGTTACCAAGTTTTTGACGTGACATCATCGATCGGATTCCGTTATTAGATAAGCTAAGAGCTGATCTCATCCTTAACTTAACCATAAGATAAATTAATCCTTAATTAATTTCATTCTCTTTATTCATTTTATATTCTTTTCGGAAGTGATGATTCAATGGAGTCGCTACTTTTGTATATTTAATTTACCCACTCGTACGTCGTCAAACCATATATAATAATTAATATGCATGATGATTCAGGATTTTCAAAATTGAGCACTAACAGCTACCGTCTTTCAATTTGCAATAGAAAAGTTGGCCTTTCTACATAATGTGCCTGGACTAGAATTTGGTGCTGTCATTGTTTGATACAGTTGGTACAATTGTAAAATCTGGATTGTCTAAACGGTTTAGATGTTATTGGACGGTCCAAATTATATGATTGCATTTATGCACCAAAAAATAACCGCACAAAATCCAAATCCTTTTCTTTTCTTACAAAAGTGAGAAGATATATATATAATTTGGCTTAATCTGGAAAGGTATTAATAAAACTGATCATATTTTAAATTTTGGAAATGTGATTTTGAACAAGCATATGATTTTTGGGTAATGTTGTAAAAAATGTTAATTTGGTATTCTCAGTTATGGGGCGTCTCATGAGGAGGCCTTCTTCCCCATCTTGGAAATGCATGTATTTCAAACATCTCAAGATGAAGGTTGAAACTTCTAAGAGTACTTCATTAATTAATATATTCATTCCGAACTTAAATATAAATAAAAAAAATTAAATTCACACTACTAATTAAGAAACCTATTTGAATGCTTTAATTTTATTAAAAATTAATTCAAGTAGACATACTTTTTTTATGGGCACATGTTTATTAAATAGAGTCATTAAAAAATAAAATCTGAATTAAGATTTATTTATATTTTAATTCATAATATTTTTTTATATTAAGTTATGAGAATATATATATATATATATATGTTTAATATATTTTTTAGGGTCAACTAATGTGTTTAATTTAAAACTGCCAACGTAAGTGATGTTGGCCATTATTCACAATCATCTTGTTCACTTTTAAACTATAGACAAGATAATCACGATGCAAAACATGGATAGTATATGACCAAAACACAAGGATATCATAAAATTTAAAAATTATAGCTAGGGCACAATATAGTTAGCATGAGTTATGTGGTGTCATGAGCACATGAGAATCAATATTATAAATACAAGGGAAAAGTACATAAAACTAGCAATCGATGTTGCAAAAAGCGAAGGTCATCACATTTTGCTTCGTTTCGTTCCTTTTAATTTCACGACCACATACACATTTATCATATACGGGGCATTATTGTTTCAGGCCTGAACGCAAATGGTGATGAGAAAACAACTCTAATTGCCTAAAGTCAGTGCCCTTTCATTTTTTAAAATTAATGTAAGTTTAAATATAAAGATTTTTAGCAGTGACAAAGATGGATGAGATGTTGAAATTAAACTATAATAGCCTAAATCAAATTCAGATAGATACAAGAATATAGCATGTTCATAAAATGATTAGAAAGAATTTTATACCCGGAATCAGAGAAGAATCCATGATGTTGATCTTGAAGAGAGTGAGAATTTTGCTCTCTTCCTAGTAGGACGCCAAAAGACAGAATACGAATGGTCTATTCTTACTGTCTCAACTGACTAATGGGATATCGGTTTATATCTTTACCAGTAGAGACCGGCGACCTCTCAACTGACTACTGAACTGAACCGCCCAACCCGCCCAACCCATCACAGCCTATTTACATTAAAAGTCCAATATATCATCCATCTTTATGTTATGTGCTATAATTAAATAATTAATCTATAATTGATATTAATAATTCAAATAAATACAATTCTAAATAATTGATTAATGTTAATTCACAAAATATAATTAGGGAATAATCTAACATGAGATTGACTTCAATTTACTAACTGAAAAAACACTCGTTAATTTTGAAATAAACATAAACTTTATGCACCTCGTTCTCCTTTAATTTTTTTTTCCTTGTTTTTGAAACCAGAGTTTTTATGAACATAAAATTCAAATATTCAAATGGGTACACAAATCACAACCATAGAATATTCCCAGTTGACTCGTTTTTGCTTCGTTACTTGCAACTTACAAATCAATAGAGGAAAACGAACTGGAAGCCCACAGACAGTGCATTGGATATCATAGTCATAGACAGGTGGAATGAATATAATATATATGCCGTAAGACATAATATGGAAATAATATATACGCCGTAATCCAAATCCTTTTATAAGACCCTCATCATGATCTTATTTTGGTCATTTTTATAACATCTTGTATAACGTTTTATAATTATTTTAGTTTTTATTATTTTTATTCTTCATAATTAATGAGCCTGTGTAGTTTTCATTAGTTAGTTAATGTGGAGAATTGAATAAAATTCAATTTTAAATAAGGGTAAATTTGATACTTTCAAATGAGATTTTTAAAATCAATGCCTTAAAATATGTTTACTTAATATATGTGTTTGAGTGAGAGAGTCTTGTAAAGTATTAAAAATTAATTATTCTTAAAGTTTTAGCTTATAAATAACTTTTTAATCTAATATGCATCTTCATCGCAGAGTCATTTGGTGTTGAAGCAAGAGTATAGGACTGTAGGTTCACTCTACCTTATGTTAGGTTCAATGTTAACTTTTATTTTAAAACATAAAGACAGCAAAGATCGAATTCTGAATCACATCTAGTCTTATCTGTTAGTTGTTACCATGTTAGAGAAGGATTTTACGTTTCATTATGTGCCAAAGCCGTTTCAAAAAACTAATGTCCTATGAATGTGGTTTTTATTGTTCTGGTTCACATTTTAATTTTCATGTGGCTTGTCCTATATGAATCTATTCATTTTTCTTTACCTCATCTGATGTCTTACTTTCATTTGTCAAAAAACTGCATACTTCAATTCAAACTACAGATTCTTTGTTCTTTGTCCTGCGACATTTTATTACAAAACAGTCATCTGTAATATAATAGACATGTTTAAAAATTGTTCCTCCTTAATTATCCATGTTTACATAATGTGAAGCAATTCTATCCTTAAATAACCTTTATCAAGTACAATTATCAATTGTAAATATTGATAATTGCTTCTATAAATATTAACATGCTAGAAAATATGCAAGAGATTAAATGGTTAAGGAGAGCTTCTCAATCAAATTTTGTTTTGCTTGTATTTTTATGAACATACTGTATAAAAGGCTAATAACATTATTTCCATTACTACTTAAAAAGGTAATGTAGTGTAGGCTCCACTTATATATAGTTCTGACTTACTTGTCAACTGGTCATATTGATCCATCAACTGTATTTAATTAACAAGAAATCAGCATAGAACAAAACAGTTTTAATGTTATTAACTTATGATCATTACCAACTTTTAGAATTGACATCTTCATTTAAGCCTTTCTTCCAAGGAGCCCAATTTCACCCAAAAATTTGTAAAGAAAATAAATTTTCGCTGGTTACAAACAGGAAATTCTCACAAAAGTATGCTGTGGCCTAAGCAGTTTGTCTCAGGTAGTAGGGCATAGGTTGTAGCCTTACTGTAACATCACTGTTGCATTGGTAGCATCATAGCTACAATATACTCTTAAGATTAAGAATAATTATATTTATTTGATTATACAACAAATCTCACAAGAAAGAGAGATATAAGAAGAGAAAAGGGAAAAGTGTGAGATATGATGGAGATAAAATGTATGAATTAGTTGTATGGATACTAGAACTGCATCATCACCGTCCTAGATCAGAAAACAGTCATTCCTTCTCTCTTTTTCTTCCAAAAAATAAAAAATTATACAATTTTTTTAAATAAAAATTAAATTCATCACATATTCTGCACCCTGCATTATTAAATGCCTAATGATGAAAACAATGATGAAAACAAAACATTGCTTTCATGACTGCTTTTTTTTCTCCACTTCAGAACTATGTGCTTTCAAATACAAATGTGCTCCCTCCCCCTCCCCTCCCCACCCCAGGTGCTTGCACCTCCAATATCCAACAAATGAAAAAATACAACCCGCACCCTCTCCCCACAGTAGCATAAGTTCTTCCTTGTTAGAAGATAGGGATTATATAGCAAAATTGCACTGCCAAATTGGATCTCTGACTTCAACTTTACCAAGAGATGCAATATCCTTCCTCTTAGTCATTATCTTCTCTTTGCTAACTGGAATGTTCTCTTTAAGAACTGATTTGCAGCTCTGTCATTTCTATGGCACAATACCCTCAATATTGTGTTGGGGTCAGATCTATTCCACTTCCCTGTAGTAGGAGGCATAGGCAACTTCCTTCCATTACCCATGACACCTATCCCAATTGATTCACAGGTCACAATGCTGAAATCTTCCATCAATTGTTCAGTACTTTGGCCCATTAATGCAATGACTCCCTCCACAACTGCAGCCTCTCCATCCACCACATTTTCTGCAATCAATCCTTCTACACAATTGCTGAAAACTCGCTTCAAGGTCTCAAAATCCTCATGGATAATCTCATGATCAGACCGGTAAAACACCCTCGAGCATCCACCAGCAAGCAAAATCATAAGGAATGCATCAAAGGAGGCCTTCATGACTTCCTTCATTGCCAATGGTTGAGCTCTATCTGTCAGAATTGTGCTCATTTGTGAGAGGTTCTGCTTGAGGATTCTCAATGCAGACCTAATCTGACCTCTTGCTACACCACCAACATAGAGGCTATCATAGAAGACAGAGCTTGAGTCAAGGAATACAAGACGGTATGCAGCAACTTCTGACACATGCTGGCATGCTGCTAGAATGGACAAGTTGACTATTTCAAAGTATGAAGAACTGTTATTTTGAGCCCTGCGGGTGTTTGCAAAGCGAAGGCGATTTGAAGGAACAACTCCAGGGTTCATAGAGAGTGATTTTTCAAGAGAATGGATATGAGTAAGGAGGTAATGCAAGGTGTTGAGACGAACATAGAGGCGTTGTGTTCCACGGCTAGTTGATGGCCGAGGATGATGACCTTCGTGTGTTCCATTATTGTGTTGTTGATCATCAAAACCAGCACTGCATGGGGCTGCTTTCTTCCAAAGCTTGAAGAACTTTGAATCCCGGTTGCATCTGGTCAGTGATGGAAGTATGGGTATGTAACTCTGTTTTGAACCTGCATGAAAGAAAGTAAAGGTCAAAACAAAGCCATGCACACTTTAGTATATCACTATTATGGCAATCTATGCATTATTAGCCTAACGTTTTTTCCCCAAATGTTATACTTGTATGAATTCACAGTTCTTACCACATGCTGCAACAAACTTCATGTAGTCCTGGATGAGGTTTTCCAATCCATCAGCAAGATCTTGAACTAAATCTTCTGTGATTGCTATGGGAACTTGGAAGAATTCTTCCACAGTTGTTGCAGCGAATTTCATTATCTCCGCAGCTGATTGTGCATATGGCTCTGATTTGGACTTTGGATTCCATGTCTGCAATAAAAAAAATATAAACCATATTCTATAATAAAAAACAAAAATCAATGATGATTTTTCAAAACATAATTTTTATGTCCTTTCTTTATGAAGGAACAAGGATCATAAAGAGAAAAACTTACTTCAGTCTCTTTTGCCCTTTGCAAACACTCTTTGCCTTTGTTCAATGATTCATCTATCCATTTTCCCAAAAGACTCAATATGACTGAATCAACATCATATGGAACCATCTCTCTCACTACTGTTTTGCCACCATCCTCACACTCAGTAGAGTCTTCAACCATTATTTGGACAATTAGCTTTTCTAGCTTTCCAGCCCTCTGCAATACCTGAACTGACTCAGTTGTCAGTGTGGTCACTCCACATATATATTGCCTCAGCACTTGCCCATAGCAGGTGTGAAGCGTCATTGCTGCAACTGCACCTGCAGTTGAGTGCCATTTGCTTAGAATTGGACTAAAATGATGTCTTTCCTTCATCACCAAAACTTCAGTCTCCTGAGCTGATAGAAGCAGAACTTCACTCAGTTCCTTCTTTCTTTCAAATTCAGCAGACTTAGCATTCACTGCCTCTAATACCTTCACTCATCAAAAGAAAAAACATTATGCTTACAATTTACAAGCATTTACTAGCATAGAACACTAAGCAAAAGATAGATTATATACAAACCTTTTCAAATGCATTTTTCATGGAAGAACGAATATAATTATCCACCCGGTCACCAGACGAATTGACTATGGTTATATCTCCCTTGTCTCCACTTTCCCCATCAGTGATCATAAGATCTTCACCTAAAATTTTTGAGGCTAACAACACCACAGGAAGAAGGTTTTCGATTTGGCCAACATTCCCTCTCTGGAAATAGTCATGGTAATTAAACAATCTCTTCTCTGCCCAACTCTGCATTGAACTCAACACTGATGACAGAATTGTAACGTACAAAGATTCCTTTTCTCTCTTAGCATCATTTGCCACCTCATTCAACATGGCATGTGAGGCACAAAGAAGGTCAGATTCTATCTGCCCAGTTGCTATGTACTGATTAAACAGCACCCAAGTGAAGCACACATTGTGAATTGGCAAGGTGATCCCCAATGTAGACCATGTTTTCTTCATCAGCTCAAGTAACTCATCAACTTCATCTAGGACTAATGTCTCATCCCTGATATCAAAAATGGACTGAAGAAGAGAAGTATAGAGGTGAATGTTGAAAGGGAACCCATCAGCCCAGTGGCAAACATCAGTAGGAGTACCATTATGGCTTCTCCATGACAAGGAAACCACAGAATTGCAAAGGGTTCTCATGGTATCTGAGTTTTTGCCAATGTCTATAGGTTTAGACTCCCCACTATTTATGATGTCCCTAAGGCGAGTGGCAAATGTGTTAGACTTCTCTAAAGGTACTGATGGGTTCAGGAGGAGCCCTGCTTCAAGAATCTTGAGCTGCCTCTTCTGCCACATATGATACTCATGAGAATCACTGAATTCTGAAGGCTTTAGATGGCGTAGCAGTTCCAATGGTACAATGATAGTTTCTGCTCGCCTTCCCATCTGGAATCCAAGAAACAGTTACAAATATTTAGAGCCAAAAAACATGTAATTTTCAGTATACCAATATAAAGTTACCATAAACAAACATCGACACTTCATTCTCTTCCGTTCACATCAAATTAATAATCTTTTGCTGCATACTGTACATGTTTTTTATAATTAAAATGAATATCTTTAAGCAAATATCATCAATCACCAGCACTAACTATATTATATAAGTAATAACTATTCATGTGATTTTATATAGTTAACAATTAACAAAATAAATTTTTAGAATAATTAATTCATGACATACTATTCTATGATAAAGAATAGAATATAAAATTATTATTCATGAGCATACTTGGCCAACGAGGGTCCTCATGAGGGTCTTGCGTAACCTATTATCATCGTGTTCCGTCACCCTCATCTGCTGCCTCATGATCTCCGCGGCGGTCATGGGGCGGCGTGGCCTATACAGCGGCAAGGTGTTTGAAAGAGGGCTGCCAGCTCCGGCCACCGGAGATGACGGCGTGGAAGACACTCCGCTGCTCCCCATTCTCCGTGATGGTGATCTCTTGATCATCTTCAACCCTAGCGCCTTTTTCACCCTGCTCGTTGGCTTCGTCACCACCTGGTTCGATTTCCCCCCATCGTTGCCGCCACTGTCGTGATTCGAATAGAACGTCAGCGCGTGGCGGCCACCGAACCCCGGCGAAGAGCGGCATGCGGTGAAGAAGATCTCGTACGCCGTTTCCCTGACCTCATCGGCGTCCAGGCCCTCCAGCTTCCCGAATGGCCATGCGATCTCGTCGGCGGCCACCGCGTCGAGGCGGCGCTGGTGGTGGTAGTAGTCGACGCGGGAAGATGAGGTGGAAGGGTAGGACTCGCGGCGACCGTGGTGACCCATGCCGCAGGAGGGTCAGGCGGCGCGTGGTAGTGACGGTTATTTATTTGTCTGGAGGGAGAGAGTGGGGGTGAGGGACGTGCATATTTGTTGGTTTTAAAAGGAAGGAGAAGAAGGAATGGATATTGCATGGTGAGGTGTTGTTAGTTAAGGTGACAGCAGTTTCATGGGTTTGCCAAAGTTGTCAATAGCGAAGAAAACGAGAGAGAAGAGATGGATGGTGTGGTGTACGCGTATCGTATCCTTGCCAAAACAGAACCCTGCTTGCAATTTTTTCTGCCTTTTTCTCGGAAGCATTTTATCGTGTTCATTTTGTGTGCTCTTTCAATTTTTCTCTGCATCGGTTTGGAACTTTGGATCTCGTCTCGTGAGAACCCAAGCATGCCTCAAGAGAGTAGCCTTGTGGTCAATGGCCTCTTGTTGCCGCCTTTTCTGTTATTTCAGTTTTGGCATTAGTGATAAGCAAGGGTGTCAAAACGGGTTATCCCGTCCGGTCCGGAGTGGGTAGCGAGCTTTTACGGATCAGACTAAAATATCCGGCTAAAATTCGGTCCCGTAAAATAAAAGTCTGAGCCCGACCTGGATCGGGTAGCGGACTTATGTGAGCCGACCTGGTTAAAGCTTAATTTATTAAAAATTTAGCTAATTAAAAGTTATAAATAATTATACTTTTAGAAAACTAAAAAAATTACAATATAATTATAAAAAAATATTAAAAAAAGAGTTCATATACCTTAATAAAACTCATTCAAATAAATTTAAAATTCATTCTAAATTCTCAAACATATTCAACCATCAATCCTATTAAACTAAAATACATTTAACGCATTCAAATAAATTTAAAATACACTCCTAAGTTCCCAATCCATTCCAAAACACATTAAATGATTTTTCTCAACTTTTCATTCTTACTTTTTTAAAATTATCCTTTACTGATAGGAAAATGGACAGTTTATATCACAAAGAATATTCAACAATGAGTATTCGAAATAAAAAAAGAAGTGAAAGTTACATTTGATATATTATAAAATGTAATTTATATAAGTATTTCATTTATTTATATTTTAGAAAAGTTGTTAGTATTTTTTTATGATTATGAAAAAAATCAATATTTTCAATTGAAAGTTCCTTAGGTGGTACTTATATATTATAATTTATACTTTGAAAACAAGTGCTATACTATGCTTTGAAAATTAATAAGTCTCTTTGGTTTGATCAAAATATAGGAAAAACGTGAAGTAAACATGACTTTGTGACCGTGCATAAAAACACGTGGTTACTAATTGTAAAAACGTATACTTTGTTGGAAAAAATATATACCCTGCAACATTATATATTATATATATATGCGGGTAGCCCGAAAGGCCGTCAGGCTACCCGGCCATAACCCGAATTTTTGTGGGATTTATTTATTTCGAGCTAAAAAGCCCGACAAAAATCCGGGCTTCAAATTTCAATACCCAAGCCCTGTAAAAATATGGGTTCGTGCGGGTCGGCCCGGTCGGGCTAGCCCATTTTGCCAGCTCTACTCATTAGCATATATATTAATCCAACCTTTTAATATCTTTTTGTAAAATGTGAATTTGATCAAATCAACCGTTGAATCACATTATAATACCTTCATAATCATATATATCAAATTTTAGATAATTTGGACATTCGTAGGTATGTTATTTAATAGTGTATTTTTACTTATATTTTAAAAACATATTATACATTAAAATAAATTAGTTCGATGAAGTATCATCTAGTTTTCGATTTTTATGAAATTTTATAAGTTTGATCTACTTTATAAAAACTTTCAATTCAATAGTTGAATTGGTCAAATTCACATTTTACAAAAAGTTATTAAGAAGTGTAACTCTTAAAGTTTGACAACCGGTGTCAACGGATCCTGACTCTTTCATATAATTTAAAAATTAATGTTTTTTATATTATTTCAGATTAAGAGTATGGTTGGTAAGACATTTCAGCTAGATGAAAGCTGAAATTGATAACTAAAATAATTTCATCAATGTTTAACAAGTTAGCTTTTTTAGGTAACTATTTGTTATTCACTAGCATTTTTTAGAAGCTATTAAAGGTAGTTTTTTTAGAGCTCCTTTTTTCCAGCTACCAGTTGAAAAGTTTTTATAATGTTATCCATGAATAACTCTCTCTCTCGGTACTATTTAATATTAATAATGACATCTTTATATATCATTTTATCATTATTGGCTAATTTAACAGCTAGTTTTACCAAACTTTTTCAATTAAATCAACTAGTTTTTCAGCTTTCATATAACTTTTAAGCTAGTTTTACTAAAACTTGAAAGTCGTAGCTGAAATCATTTGATCAATGTTTGATAAGATGATTTTTTTTAAGTATTTACTAGCTTATTATTAAGTTTTTTGAGGAGTTACTTGAGGTACTTTTTTAAATATATATATATATATATTCATTTTTTCAACTACTAGTTGAAAAATTATTACAATCTTATCCTCAACAAAACTCACTCGTCATTATTTAATAATTAATTATGTCCTCATATGTCATTTTATCATTTTCAGTTAGTTCAACAACTGATTTTACCAAGTTAGTTCAACAACTTCAATCAAATCATCTAGTTTTTTAGCTTTAACTAGTTTCCATAGTTTTTCAGCTTTAAAAAAACATTTTAGCTAATTTCAATAAAAATACGGTAACATATAGGATGTTGTTTAAAATATAAATAATTATTTATTATTAAATTAAATATAATTGAATATTTATATAAAATTTGATATACATGCTATATCATGATTTAACACTTTTAAATTAGTCAATTTTACATTTTAATCTATTTCAGGTAATTGATGTAAGTAATGCGGTTGAATGGTTGATTAATTGAATTTTTGTCTTAAGTAATTTTGACAACTTTGCGGAGTAAGCTTAAGGATAAATGTGATTTTTTTTATAAGTAAAATAATTAAATTAAAGGGAATACAAGTGGTACACCAACCCATTACACATTACATAGTCTCCTAACCAATGACCAAAAGAAAAAACCAATACAGAAACAAGCATTTTGTCACCTCAAACAAACTAACCCCCAAATACCAAACCAGAAAACAGACACCTAAATTAAGTAAAAGAAATAAAGACATAATCCTGTGTCTAAATTATAATAACACACCAATACAAAATAGAGAATATGGCCATAAAAAAAGCAACCAGCATATAAATAAGATTTTGCGTACAACAACCTCCCAAGTTCCGCAAAGTGACCAACTAAAATTGAGCAGCAGCAAGTTCCAAACAATGCAGTTTGCACCAGCCTGAACATGATAGCGCAGGGATTCGAACCAGTAAAAAATTAGGGGTGTTCATATCCAATCCAATCCAATGCAAACCGCAAAAACCGAACCGAAAAACTGAAAACCGAATCAAACCGAAATCCAAAAAACCACAAACCGCAAAAACCGAATTTTTTTTATTGGATTGGATTGGTTTTCGGATCCTATGTTGAAAACCAATCCAATCCAATCCAAACCGAACTTATATATACATATATTATTACTTATAAAATAATCATATATTTATACTTGTATACATATATGTTTATAAAAATACTTATACTAATATATTTTTTATAATTTTATTATCTAATATCATATTAATATATCAATATAAAATTAGTTTTCATGTCTCGTGTCATTCTTTTTTATATAATTTTATATTTATTTTAATAAATATAAGTTCCAATAAGAAAATGTTTACTATTATTTCATTATTCTATCAATTTTATCAAATATTTATTGTTGCTTTAAAAAACCGAAAACCGATCCAATCCAATTCAATTTAAATTGGATCGGATTGGATTGGATTTGAAAAAATATCAAAACCGATCGGATGATGAAATGATAAAACCGCAATGATCGAATCAGATGGTTTTTTTGCCTCAAAACCGATCCAAACCGAACCGCGAACACCCCTATAAAAAATCCAGCATAGCAGCACACACTTCAGCCACAATTAAGATTTAAAATTTAAACACGAATCTGGTGCCTCATACCACAACACAAAAGGGTAATTAAAAATCGGGTCTTTAGCCTTTAGCCATTTCCAAGTTCTAACTTTAATAAGCTCAATAACATCACTAGGATCCAGCTGTTTGTTTGAGAAGATAACCTCATTTCTAGCTAGCCATAAGGACCAAATCACCACCATCCATACCAAAGACCAACGTGATCTATCTTTAGAATTACAATCGGGTAAACCAACAAATTGAATGTAATTATCCAAACAGTTATTAACAAGAAATGTGTAAAAACCACCCCATTTCAAACACTGCATCCAGATGTATAGGCAAAGGCACACTCAAATAACAAATGTGAAGTTGTTTCAAGTTCCTGACCATACCACACACAACCCCCAATAGATTCTAGTAATACTTTTCTTTTATTTAGATTATGCTTGATAGGGATTCTGTCCAAAATTGCTTAAGGATAAATGTGATAGGAGATATAATGTGACAATATATAAAAAATAAATAGATAAAAATAAAATAAAAGTGTTAAATAAGTATATGGAATAAATGAGTGTTTATATATCTACATCAAAGTAATTATATTATTGCATAATCATAGTCCTTTAACAACTATACTCTTCTTTTTTTTACTCTTAAAAATCGGGTGACTGTTTAGTATACATTTAAATAAAATTGATTTTAAAATTAATAATTAAAAATGAATTAGGCACATTTTTATTTATTTGAAATTAAATTATGCACTACATAAACATGGTTCCAAAAATTTACTGATTCATTTAATTTATATATATATATATATATATATATATAACTTTTTGAAATTAGATGTGTTGTCATGTTTCATATCATTAGCAATATTAAACATTTTTTATATACTTATTATTATTAAATAAAACTAATATAAGCTATCGAAATTACATTAATTATCATATTTTTTATTTTTTTCCCTTTCTTATCTCCACACTCCCACTCAAAAATTGGGATGTGGAAGTGTCATTTTACTTAAGATAAGTGTACTAAAATAGATAAATTTGGATTTTATACAGTTACTTTCTTGTGAAATTAGTGCAATCATCAAATTTCGGTCGTTCGATCGGACGACTCAGAATGCCGGTATTGCTTTTTTTAATACCAATGTAACATCCGAAAATCTGATTGGAGGAACCAGATTTTATGAATTCACCAACTCTGACATTTACCTGCTTGTCATTTTTCAACTAATATCAAACTAAACAATTGCTTCCACTCCACGTGGTATTTCTTCCACAATCAGCTGCCCTAGTTGTCTGCTAAGACTTTTCTTGACTAATCCCTTTATCATCACTCTCATCTACAACTTAATTATATGAGCAGCCAGGCAATTTTGATTATGTTCTCTAACTTGTATGAGAATGACATGTACTCAAGATATTTTCTAGGATCATCACCAAACGAATGGGTGAATTACATACAATACAACCACCTTGGACTTTGTGAATTTTCATGATTAGATTTCTATCTTATCTTATATATTATAAGATATGATAGGCATAGCCATGATACTTTAAGACTAAATATATATTCTATACTATAAACCTCTAAACCACATAATTAGGAGTGCAATGGAGGAGGAGACTCTTCCACTCAATCTCAGCCATGTCCACAAACCTTTGGTTTTCACCAATAGGTTGCACATGCTCCTCCACTCTACTGCTTTATGTTTCTTGGTTTATTACAGGCTATGTTTCTTCTTTCAGGACCCACAAACCAGAGGAACCCCACTGTTACCATGGGTTCTTGTGTTTGTATCTGAGATCATTCTCTCCTTCATTTGGATTCTTGGCCAAGCATACCGTGGGCACCCCATTTCAAGAACAGTGTTTCCAGAAAGATTACCAGAGGATGACAAGCTTCCTCCTATTGATGTCTTCATTTGCACTGCAGACCCTACTAAGGAGCCCACTTTAGACGTGATGAATACTGTGTTATCAGCCATGGCACTGGATTACCCACCAGAGAAACTCCATGTCTATGTTTCTGATGATGGGGGTTCACCTATCACCTTGAATGGTATGAAGGAGGTTTGGAAGTTTGCAAAGTGGTGGCTTCCTTTTTGCAGAAGATACAGAATAAATTGTAGGTGCCCTGAGGCTTACTTTTCTGCTTCAGAGAATTATGATGCTGATTTTTCTGGGAACATTGAGTTCATTGCAGATAATAAAATGATCAAGGTCCATTCTATATGAGAAAGTTATTTTTCTCTGAAATTTTGGATTTTAGGAGGAATACATGACTTGATTTATATATGAAGTCAATCTCCTGCAGGAAAAGTATGAGGCTTTCAAGAAAGACATAGTAAGTGTGAAAGAAGAACAGGGCCACTCTGGAGATACTACTGGTATAACAGGTCAAAATCATCCATCCATTATAGAGGTATAATGTTGTTATCCACAATATTCTTCTATGGTCATAGAACTAAAAATGGCCTGATTTAAAGTTCAATTAGCTTATTCAAAGTTCTTACATAAAAATAACCTTGATAAGCTCAATTATAGTTCAGTTATCTCAAATTCAAATTTGTGTATACGCATCAGCTAGTAAGGGGTTGTTCCAACTTAACTAGTGATCTCAAATTCGAGTTCTGGAGTTGTGTTAAATACTTAGAGGGAGAGTTTTGCCACCCATAGAGGTCTTATCCGGTTCAAACAGAATTGACTCCTATGGAAGATACACGTGGTATTGTAAAAAAAAATAATCAAAATTGTGTATAGGGCTTGGTTAGTGCTTGAATCAAACTCCTACTTGAATTTGACATTTTGACTTGGTAATATTTGTCTTAAATATCAAACGTGTCAGAATTGCTGGTGTTTTCAGTAAGTTGCAGGAATATGATAACAAAATTGTATGTCCACATATGATACTTGTCTAACAACTTTGATATGAAACATCTAATTACACAATTATCAAATTGAATACTGATGATTGCAGGTGATACAAGAAAATAGCAGCAGTGAAATAGAGCAAGCACAATTACCTTTCCTTGTATATGTTTCCCGTGAAAAAAGGCCTTCTCATCCCCACCATTTCAAAGCAGGAGCCCTCAATGCCCTTGTATGATTTTCTATCTCTCTCTTTCTAGGTGTTATTAAAGGCATTTTCTAGGGACAAAATTGTGAGACTCATAATACCTTAAATGAGCCCATAAGTATCAATAAAATACTTGACATTGATAATTTTTTTGATATTTGGGTGACAAAAAAATGTGACACAAATAACTGGAGATTCTATTAAATGATGAAACATGGGAATACATGACCTTTCTCAAGCTGCTTTAAAGTTTTGCAATCAACTAATTGATTACTTAATAAAACATATATTCTTGCAGTATCGTGTGTCTGCTGTGATAAGCAATGCTCCATATACCCTAGTGCTGGGATTGTGACATGTTCTGCAGTGCCCCAACTTCAGCACGACAAGCATTGTGTTTCCACCTTGATCCCAAGATATCACCTTCACTTGCTTTTGTTCAATTTCCTCAGAAATTTCACAATATAAGCAAGAATGACATATATGACAGCCAGCACAGATCAGCATACAAAGTAAAGGATACCAAACTAGACTTCAAATTTTGATATAATTGCATAGAATCTATATCTTTAAAATGACAATTGGGAGTTTAACCAAGTTTTTTTTTCTCAACTTTAGGTTTTATGGCAAGGTATGGATGGGCTTAAGGGACCAGTATTGTCTGGCACAGGGTTCTATATGAAAAGGGAATCACTATATGGGAATTGCAAAATTAAAGGTATAGAGCATGATTACTTACTCAGTTGATTTACTTGAGTTACTGTAATTTGGGCTGAACATGCACATACATACTCATTTAGTTCTATGTTTTGAATGTTAGACACTGACCTTGAACTTCGACAATATTTTGGCACATCCAATGAGTTCATCAAATCCTTAAAACAAAATTGCACTTCAAATCTTGTCACTGTTGGGCATACATTGGTCAAAGAAGAGACTTTGCTTTTGGCTTCTTGTAATTATGAAATTGGCACTAAATGGGGTAAAGAGGTATGCAGATTTTAGTGATCCAAAAAATTGTTTAATTAATATATATAACATATACAATGCACTCCAAATTTATTTTGTTTTTTGGTATGCTTTCAGGTTGGTTTCTTGTATGGTACTGTAAGTGAAGATGTTCACACTGGATTCATGCTGCATTGCAATGGTTGGAATTCAGTTTTCTGTGATCCACCTAAGCCACAGTTCCTAGGAAATGGTACCACTAATTTGAATGATTTACTAGTTCAAGGCACCAGATGGAGCTCTGGATTGCTTGATAATGGTTTAAGTAGGTTTTGCCCCCTTATATATGGACCTTTAAGGATGTCTCTACTTCAGAGTCTTTGTTTAGCAGAACTCACTTATTTCCCTCTTTATTGCTTGCCTCTTTGGTGTTTTGCTGTAGTCCCTCAGCTTTGTCTAGTATATGGAATTCCCCTTTACCCTAAGGTAACAACTAAAATTATCCAGCTCCTAATCTCCTATGCCTTTATTTTTCCTTGAATTGATTATATTTATTTCAAATAATTTTAACATAGCTCTTTTGTTTCTTCTTTTGAGAGTGTCAGGTCTCAGACCCATTTTTCTTCACTTTTCTGCTCATCTTTCTATCAGCTCTCACAAAACATTTAGTTGAAGTCCTCTCAACTGAAGGAACATTAAGAAAATGGATAATTGAGCAGAGGATATGGATGATGAAATCAATCACATGCCATCTATATGGATGTTTAGATGCTCTACTGAAGAAATTTGGTTTAAGAGAGGCTACTTTCATGCCAACCAATAAAGTGAAGGATAATGAACAGATTATGCTTTACCAAAAGGACCAATATGACTTTAGAACATCAAACATGTTTATTGTACCAATGGTTGCACTCCTCACCATTAACATATCTTGTTTCATAGGGGGCATCTACAGAGTGTTATCTGTGGGAGATTGGGACAAGATGCTCATACAGCTTCTCCTTCCAGCTTATATTAGTGTTGTCAACTATCCAATTATTGAAGGGCTAGTGATAAGGAAAGACAAAGGACGCATTTCTCCTTCAGTAGTTGTAGCATCTAATATCTTGGCCACAATTATTTCTTCTGCACTTTATCCTCTACTAAACAAAGTATAGAGTTCCCTTCTATCTGGCCAAAAACACTCATCCAGCTTTGCTTTTTATGTATAGCAGCAATGCTTTCAATAAATCGAGCAAACCCCCAACTTTATCACTTCAAAGATGATGGATGATATTGCCACATTAGTCTTCCAATATATATACACTGGTGTCAAAAGTTTAGAGATACACCGGTTGATAATTTTTTATAAAATGTGAATTTGATTAATCTAATCATTGAATCCTATTATATTACTTTCATTTTCATATATATTAAAATTTCATATAATTTAGATATTTGCGAGTATGTTATTTAATAGTAAGCTTCTATTTATATTTTAAAAATATTATATATTAAAATAAATTAGTTTGATGAAATATTAATTAGTTTTTTTATTTTTATAAAACTTTATAAACTTGATTTATTTTATAAGAACTTTTAATTTAATAATTAGATTGATTAAATTTTCATTTTACAAAAAAGGAAAAAATGGTGTAACTCTAAAAGTTTGATACTGGGTATCAGTTGATTTTGCTAGGTAAATAAAAGCTGCAATGCAACACAATATATATATATATAGGAGGGTTATAATTACACCAGTGTAAGTTACACCAAGTGTTACACCACTGAATAATTCTTTAACGGATCATTGTATTAAATAGTCCACCGTTGGATTGAAAGTTACTATCATATAGATCATACATATAAAATTTTACATTAATCTGAAATTATTTAATATGCCATTGAGATGTCTCAAGATTAACGTTATATATACATTTGAAATATATGAAAAATCCAACCATTTGATTATCAAGTTATTAGTGTCAAAATTTTACGAAATTTGGCACATATAATCATGATGATGAACAAACATAATTCAACGGTTAGATTACTAAAAAACATATTCAATTTGTAGTTATTAGTGGTGTAACACTTGATGTAACTTACACCGGTGTAATTATAACCCTCCATATATATATATATATATATATATATATATATATAAAACTAGATTTTTTAACAGCATAAATGATGGCTATTGAATGGAATAAAGTGATAGGGACTGCTTAGTCATTCAAGAATCAAGCAAGCATGTCACATTATTAAGTGAAAAAAGTTCTGACTCAGCATTTTTCTTCTACACAAACTGCATGCTACACGCACATTGTGTAAATAAATACCATTTAAAACAATTAATATTTTATGTAATTGGAAAATGTATTATAAGATTTATATATTTTAATACTATTTAAGAAAAATATTAAGATCGTAAGGTGTTATATATGTCCTTTAATTTTCAAAATTCTTGAGTAGGTATTTTGGTGCAATCTTCAAAGAGTTTATAATAAGCTGTCTTATATTTGAAATATGGAAGAAAAAATTAATATAATCAGTTTAAAACTAAAAATAAATCTAAACCTAGCTCTTTCCTCTAGGTTGTTGTTAGGCTGTAAGGTCTAACAATGGAGGCTAGGGTTTTCTATGTTTATAACAGCAAGGAGAATATTAGAAAAGGACAAAAAGGTAGAAATAAACTTCAGATTTTTCATATCCAGTATTGTGTACAGATTCCTATTTAAAACAAGTAGAGTGATAGATGACCCTACATGTGACATCATCCTATCTTAGGGAAATTTCAAAAATACTAAGTCAGAATAAATTGTAAATAGGCTAAGCAATGAATGTTGTAAATGGGCTCCAATTAAACAAACTCCTTAAGCCATGAAGGTTTCTGAATTTTTCTTTTGGGCCTAATTGACCCACTATCAGTTGTCGTTAATGTCTATGGCATGATGCCTCTGGTCTTCTCTAGATCGTCGTATAGTCTTTTTTTTTTTGCCTTTAGGACTCCCTCCCATAAAAAAAACAGAGTTCACTCCATAGTAATGGCAATGAATATCTTCTAAACAGGGGATTATAATTTCGAACAAAAAAATGAAGACATTATACAAGTATTTTAAAAATAATAATAATTTGTATCCGCATCTATACCTACATTATATAGTGTGTAATTATAATATTTGTCCTCATACAACTGTCGGGCATTAATATGTATATACTCGCGTTCGTTACTCACACTTTAGTTTAAGGAAAAAATAGTAATTTAATAAAAATTGTTAAAAAATTTATAATTCAATTCAAAAATTACTCTAATATCATTTAAAATAATTTTTAAATATTACCAAAATAACAATTTAATTAAATCAAAACACAATATATTAAGATTCTAAAACACAGCACATAATCTAATGTTGTAGTTTTTTTATTAAATAGTACAATATGCTTCCATATGACACTATTTTATAACTTCGACGGCATGTGCAGTGCTAACATTCTCCAATGTCAATAAAAGATGATTATTACATTAGTTAGTCACATATTATAAAGTTAAAAAGACATTAATAGGTAATTTTAAAAATATTTTTTAATTTGCAATAATATAAGTTATATATATTAGATACTTTTTTATAAAATTAATAAATATATTTATAATTATATATGACATTATTTATTAGATAATTTAATTGTAGGGGTGAGGATATAGGGTGGATTGTGTGCTATAGTGCTCATATACACACTCATCCCCATAAAAAAAATGGGTTGTTACCTATACTCATTCCTATATAGTGGATTTTTACTCTACCTATTGCGAGTGATTTTTATGTGTAGTCATAGCTTAGAATCAATTGTCATTCCCATATCTGGAGTCTCGAGTATGGGTGTAAGTAGGGGTGGGAATAGGCCAGGCCGCTCAACAGGGGCCTACGGCTCAGCCTACTTAAGGCCTAGTTTTGCTCGGCTCGTTTAATAAAAAGACCAGGTCTAGACTTTTGAAAAAGTCTTTTTAATTAAATAGGCGAGGCTCAGGCTTTTTAAAAAGCCTATTTGACTTGACAAGCTAGCCTATTATAAATAATAATATTTTTAATAAATATATAAATATTTTATATATAATAAATAATATAATGATATATAATTTTTTTTAAATTCTTCTGTGGCCTATTTAGAGATAGACTTATTTCCCTATCTAAACGTATGTCAGTGACATATTTACATTATAAAAAAGCAAGTATTAGTTTGTAAACGCACCGACCTATTTAGAGATAGATTTATTGACCTGTTTAAAGGTTATAATATGAAATGAGCTTTTAAACAGGCTAATAGGCCAAATTAGGCTTTGAAACAGGCCAGGCTAGGCCTAAAAAAATTGCCTATGACAGGTAACTGGTCAGACTTAGACCATAAAAATATAATACAGACCAAATTTAGGCCCAGCAAAGCCTAGCTCGGCTCGGCCTACTTCCACTCCTAGGTGCAAGTAAGGGGATGGAAGCAGCATGAACTCATTGTTATCTCTATTTCCACTAATGTGTCTTTACCTTTTTCTTATTTTTTTTAGTTAACATTTATTTTCTTAAAAAAGGGAAAATGTTCGTGTACTTGTAATTCATATTAAAAAATATTTTAATCACTTATGCAATGCAAACGTAATATTCTTATTCTGTTAATGATTCTAAATACATAAAAATAAAAAAATTATATATAAAAGAAAATATATTTTAAATTTAAAATAAAAATATCTAAAAAATAAAGACATTATTATATAAAATTATCAATATAAATTTTAATATATCAATATATTGTATTTTAAAAAAAATTAAATGATAAAAAAATTCAAGCCACATAGATAATATATAATCAACAACGAGAAATTCAAACTTTTTTATAACAATAAGAAACTTTTCAAATATAAAAAATCACATAATTAACGTGGGGTTTCCTTAGTTCGAGAATAAATGTAAGAGTTTCATTAAAATTCATATTTATATATGAATATGAATTGATTCGTATGAAATGCATTGTATCTAAATTGTATGTTTGTTTTCATATTTATATTACGAGGAGAGTTAAAATTACACCGGTGTAAGTTACACCAAGTGTTATGCACACTGTTGAATAATTTTTTAATGGATCATTGTATTAAATAACTCACCGTTAGATTGAAAATTACTATCATATAGATCATACATAAATTTTTTTTACATTAATCCGAAATTATTTGATATGTCATTGAAATGTCTCAAGATTAACGTTGTATATACATTTAAAATATATTATTAACTTTATGTAATTAATTAAGGAGAAATATTATTATATAGAGATAAACATTAATTTTAATATAATTAAGAAAGTTATAATTTTTAATTTGTGTGTGTAACGGGTGCATAGACCAAATTAAGGTCGAAGGAATTTATGCTCTATTAATTAATTGTAATGACTTGGAAAGATTTTATTTGTGACAAGATAACATTGAAAAGTAATAAAAAATCTAACAGAATGTCTATAAGAACTAAGAATTACAATTAATGTTCTATCTTATCATATTAAATCCCAAACATGGCTCTCCCTGACAATAAGGGGTATTTGTGATTAAGGCGAAAAAATATTAATTAATTTCTAATTGTATTTTTTTTTTCTAAATTAATCTCTATCCCATATCAATTGTTAAGGGTGAAATTGAAAAAAAAAAAGTATTGATTTTGTGAGAGGACAATCAAAATAAAACAAAATTACTAAAATGACAATCAAAATAAAATTGAGGAACCACCGAGTACGTGGATTAGTTTAGTTGGTAAGGGGTTGTTTCGGCTTAATTAATGGTCTCGAGTTTGAGCTCTGAGAATGCAACTGTATTAAATACTTGGAGGGAGATCTTTACGGCCCATAAAGGTCCTCCTAAGCTCAAACAGTACGTGTGATCTTATAGCAAAAAAATAAAATAGAGTAAGTAGTTATCACCCATGATTATATATACACTTTGTCACTTTTTTGCACAATAAGGGGGTTTTTTGTTTGAGAAAATATTTTATATTTTTAAGTTTTAATTATATAAGTATTTTTAGTTTTGGTTATAAAAACATCACAATGTTTCTTGTTTTTAAAGTTTTTGTAAAGGAAACTTTGAAAACAACTTTATATTAATTTATGGGTCGCAATCCTGTACCCTCTCCTAAGAGAGGGTTTTGGTACATTTTCATCTATTTTGTTTTATTGAATGGAGGTATAAAGACCAAAGGTATATAGGAACAAGTCGTGTACTCCTGTTGAATCATTTCGAAGACATAAAATGGATTTTGAATAAGAAACACATGTATTGCAAAAGAAAATATGAAAAAAAATGAGGGAACACAATAAAAAATACAAGATAATGGTTATAAGGGGTCAGAAAGTCTTTTCAAAAATTAAAAATACAAATTCTAATAGTTAAAACATGTCCACAACGGTAAAAATACTAAGATCATTTAAGAAAGCTAAGAAAAATGAATTAAATAGTTAAAGAAGGTATCGAAACCCTCTCTCACTGGAGGGTACCTTAGAATTTCCCTTAATTTATTTATTTACTTTATAAAACTTTGAAATTAAAAAATAGAGTAAAAAAATAAACTCACACCTTTTTCTAAATAAAAAATGAAAATAAAAATATTTTTTAAAAATAAACACCCGTAATTTTGTGTGCCAAATAAAAGTTGTTATATTGAACATTTTTTATTTCTCATAGTATTCTCCCATACGTTACATGGGAGAATAATCTCCCAAGGTAGTGTTAGACGTTAAAATGGGGATTCCTCCCAAGTCTTGAATCACATGCTTAAGAGACTCAAACCCTTTCCACTTGGAGTCTTGGATCAACACATGTTGGTATATTGAAGTTACTTCATAATTTTTTTAAGCAGAATATCTTGCTAACGAGTTTCTACACTTTCTTGTCTCGAATAAGGAATTAATAAATAATAAATTTTTATTAGAAATCACAAAATTTATTATATTTATAGCATTAAATAACACATTTTTATTTTTAATTTCATAACATTCATTAATTTTTTTTTAAATAAAAAAGAGCTAAGGAGTCAAATTTTTTATATAAAAGTGCGGTTACAAAATAAAATAAAATATTACTATATAATAAAAGTGGATTTAAATATTGATAGCCATGACCATGAGTTATAAATCGCACATGATAATTTAGGCTTACCAAGGCTGGAGATGCTGCACAGCGTTGTCGTTTGAATGCAAATGAAATTGGAGGCAATTTGCCATTGAGAGCGGAATACCTCGAAGGATCGGCAAGAAGCTGCGTGCATTTCGGTATGTTTATATTCCCATCAAATCGCGTTTGTTTCTTTAAGTTGATGTTCCTTATAAAATCAATATCGTTGTTTTACTTACAAAATTACACATTTTTTTTTTTAATTTGGGAATTGAGTAGTTCTGATTCATACGTATTTGTCGATATGGAGGAGAGGTATATTAGGGTTTTCTTTTCCTTAATTGCGTTTCCATTAATTTGATAATGTGCAATTTTAACCCCTCAAAATTTTTTTAGCAAATCAAGTCCCTAAACTTTTAAATAAATTTATTTTCTTCTAATTAATACCTTTAAATTCTCATTTTTAATTCAAATATTTGAAATTTATGATAGATTTGAAATATAAAATAATTTTAAAAATTGGAAAAAATAGAATTTAATAGAAACTGAGGGATTTTGTAGGTTGCGAAATTATGATTTAAAGAGAGTAAAAAAATGGGATTTTTGAGTTTAGAAGGATTTAGTCAATTCAAATTGAGAAGAAGTTGAGTAAAAATAGAGAATTTGAGGGATTTAATTAGAAGATAATTGATATAGAAATTAAATTTATTTAATTTTGAAAATAGAGGAACTTGATTTACTTGAAAAAACTTGAGGGATCAAAATTGTACATGGTGCAAACTAAATGAATCAAAAGTACAATGAAGTCTTTTTTTCAACCCGCTCAATATGGTTACAGCCTTGTTAGCTTGCAGATGTCGTGATATTTGCTTTTATCCATTTATGTGTTTGTTACATTTTATCCGCTCTTTAAATTCTTTCTTGGAAAAAAAAAGATACTTTTGACGCTCAAAATGAAGTAGGGTGTAAGAATCTTATCTTAGCAACACATAATATTTCTATTGTTACTTATTTTTTATCGATTTGTGTTTTAATCTACTGGGTTGTTATAGCATCTTGTATATACAACTGTTTAGATAGATAACTTTATTCTTTATAAATTGTGTATATATAGGCTTCGTGTATGTACTTTTTAAATCTATTATAATATATTAAAATGGAATCATGGGCTTAGACGTTGCCACCTCATTACTACTATATCTACCTATTCCTTTTTTTGTCACATTAACAAAAATCCTATATGTCACCTAAATATTGTGCCTCTTTCGTTACAATCCATTGAAACTTCCAACAATGTAATTGATTAATCCACTGTCAACCTAACAACCATATGATCTTTCAAGTATTATACCTCTTCTCTTAATCACATCCCAAAACCCTTCCTCTACCAATACGCATCCAACCGTTACAAGTTTCTCAAAATTAATGGGAGTTGACTATTAAATTACTTATAATGATGAGTAACTCATTTATTATACTAGCAACCATTTCACGGCTTTTTGGTTATTTCAACCCCATTTCGCCAACTACTTACCTCACCCAAAAGGCCAAAACGGAGCCACACTTATAACCACCATAGATCCTTCTTCCAACAGCCACCACCATAAAAGATAATCCTCTCCAAAACCTTTATCTCTAAGCCAACAACACAACTTTTTTTTGTTATTTCAACCCAACTTTACCAACTACTCACCTCACCCAAAACAGAGTCACTCTTATAATCACCATAGATCTTTCTTCCAAACAGCCACCACCATAAAAGATAATTCTCTCCAGAACCTTCATCTTTAAGCCAACAGTCCACATTCGTCCCAACCTTCATAGCAATGAGCGACCTTACCATCTTGTTGTGAAACCTCTGCCATCATCCCAAGTCATTACATTATCCAAAATGATGAGTAACTCATTTATTACACTAGCAACCATTTCATGATTTTTTTGGTTATTTCAACCCCATTTTGTAGGCAACTACTTACCTCACCCAAAACAGAGTCACGTTTATAGCCACCATAGACCTTCTTCCTAACAGCCACGATCATAAACGATAATACTCTCCAAAATCTTCATCTTTAAGCCAACAACACATTTTTTTTGGTTATTTCAATCCAATTTTGCCAACTACTTAACTCACCAAACACAGAGTCAAAGATGAAGGAAATGAAACAGGCATGGCCCACATAATGGAATTAGAAACCTCTTTGAAAGGGCTTTATTTAGCTCTGTCCGGTATGAACTTCCTCAAGATGATGCTATAATGAAGGACTGTTAGATATAATATTAAAAAATTGAATTGTGGAGATTATTTACAAGGTAACAAAGAATATGCAATTTTATATAATTTCCATTCAAATCGTTTCTTCTTCCAACACCTTGTGCATCTCTGTGTTGGTCGCACAATCAGAGACTATTTGAAGGACACCAGAACAGTCATCAAAGACGAAGAAGCTTGTCTCAAGTGATGTCGCTATAAAAGGAAAAGAGATTAATAAAGGTCTATATTGTCTACGATGTGAGGTAGGACTGCACCTGCAACCGGATCTAGAGAAAGTGAGATTGGAGATGGCTCCATGAGGAGGGATAGATCGGGTGTTAAGCGAGGGGAATTCTGATTTAGGGTTGTGTCACTCACTCCGCATGGGGGATGGCTTCACAAAGGATGTTGTGTCAATGTATAATGTCTTTGCCGCCACTCACTTCACCTACACCACTTCCTTTAAGAACATTGGTGCCACCTTAGACAAGTTCACCCACGACAAGGTTCATAACCCCTATGAGATCCCTCTCCTTCCTACCTCTCTTTAGGGTATGTTTAGGAATATGGAGGAAATTATTAGGAATATATTCTTTCTACCTACTGTATATTGGTTGTTAGTTAGTTTTTTATTTTTGTTTCTTATCCTTGTATAAATAGTTAAACTCTCATATATTTTCAGTTGAGTTGATCAAATGAGCAAATATAGAAATCTTTCACAATTTTCTGTTTTGTGATTTTTCTCTCAAACACTAATATGGTATCATCACTGTAACAACCTTCCTCGTTTTCCGCATAAAGTTCTTCTTCCTCTATGCTCATCTTCTTATCAATCATGGCTAATCTTGGCCAAAATAACGCCAATGACACCCAAAATTCAGTTTCTACATCGGATCATCTCATCAATCCAGCAAATCCCTTATACCTTCATCCTGATAGAGAGTAATTTCCATCAATGGGAACAAGACATGGTGGTTGCTCTTGAAACCAAGAACAAAGAGAAGTTCATCTATGGCACATTTCTTTGTCCTTCAGTTACAGATCCGTTTCATGAAGCGTGGCGTCGCTGCAATCAAACACTAATAGAAATGGTTAAGGGGGAAATAGAGGGGGTGGAAGACTTTGTAAATTATTAAACATTCTCAAATACATAGGGGAGGACTTCCTACAACCCTCTCCGTTCCTTCCCTTTCTACACATAGGGGGAATGACTTTCTACAATAAATACGTACTTAAATGTAATTTATAGTATTATTAATTAAACTTATTCATAGTAGGTTTGGCTACTTGTCCCATCCTCTCAAAACTTATGGTTCAACTTTCGTTTTTAGAAGCAACTCATTATTCTTTTGGTAAAATTTATTTTGAAATGATAAAAATTGCTTTGGAATTTGTAAATTTAAATTTACATCGGCAACTCAAAATACGCTTAATTTTTTTCTTTAGTTTTAATAATTTATTCATTTATATTTTATAAAAATACTTGTATTTTTATTTCTACAATAAAACAAGAAAGTCAGTCACCTGTGGTAAATAAAAATTCATGACAATTAACCACGACGGGACAGGGATGAGGCAAGTAATTATTACACTTTTCAGTAGATATTTATAAATTTACAAAATGTGTTTGGTGTGTTATATATTTTATTTTCTTCACCAAAGATCTCAATCTCTTAACTATATGTATTTCGTGTAGTGTGTATCTGTAGTGTCTGGTTTACTCTAAAATCACATTTTAAACGTGAATTTAGACAAATACTAGAGAAAGTAACTTCAGTCAAGAACGTGGATCCCGTATGAACGAAACATACCATTAGTGTGTTATAGATACAATTTAACTCTTTTATATTTTTTTTATAATTTAAAATAGCTGCAGATATGTAAATTTAAATTTTTTTATAAATGGGTGCAATGTTACGGATAGCAACAGTGGAACATGGCTCTTTTTTTGTTAATCATAAGCAGCTTTAGCTTCACTTGAACTTAGTTATAATTTCACTCTTCTCTGAGAATATATTTAATTGAGATCGAATCTAGAAGTTATATTCACAAGCTGATCTAGCTTGTATTGTCAATTGAGTGACGAGTACTTTAACATGAGAAGCATCGTTTTTCATTCCTAATTCACATGCAAAGTGAAATACTACTATATATTGCATTTAAAGCACATGAAGATAACATTGGATACTGGTGTCTAGAAGTTATTTTCGTTTTAGAGAGATTGTATTTTTATAATAGTATTTTGTATAATTATTATTTTATACAATATAGACTGAAAAGGGAGAAATATGAATTATCATAAATTTTATGATGAAAAGAAATAAGAATGAGAAAAATATATATATTGTATGAATTTGTAATACTGTTTCTGTTTATCATTCTAGCAGTTTTGTCAGAGCTACAGAAGTAGATAAGAGATGAATGATCATGGGAGATGCTGACCTGACTAACCTGTGAACCAAAATTGAAAAATTATTTTTATTTTTATTTTTCCTAGTCCTGTCACTCAGTGACAGTGAGTGTTCAACGCTTGTGCATTATATTTATTTAAGTTCTAATTAATGGAATGTGAAAATGTTTTGGTTTTTTCAAGGATAATGACAACTGTTATATCATAGATAGAATAATTAATCTTGACGTTTAAGTTCAGCACTAGTATATTAGAACTTTCAAGTTGCTAAAATACAATTCCTTCTTTTCTTCCATCACGCACTCGTATGTGGACCTTTAAGTTCCACGTATGACTTATTATTATTCTCATTCTTAAAGGGTTTTAGGTTCTGACAAGTCTACATTTTCAGATTGCTGGCTGCAAAAGAAGAAGGTTGCAAAGATGAGAGTTGCAGTGGTTGGTGCTGGGATTAGTGGCTTGGTTTCTGCTTATGTTTTGGCCAAATCTGGAGTGAATGTGGTTCTGTATGAGAAGGAAGACTACTTGGGAGGACATTCCAAAACTGTGAATGCTGATGGTGTTGATGTGGATCTTGGCTTCATGGTCTTCAACCGGGTATGCACTATGCACTACACTCAATTCAATTATTACTTGCTTTTTCTTTCCTCTGTTTGCTCTGTTTCAATTGTTCAACACATTCCTGAGGATTTTGCTTAGCTATAGCTTTCTTCACGTGAAGATTGAACTGGCAATTAATCTTAGCTTCAAAATAACTGTCACATTATCCAAAACAGTAAAGGAGAGAAGCCTTTTTCAACTTTCATGGTTTCTTTGAAAGGAAGCATAATTATCTACTTTTGTATGACATTTATGATGCATTGTGTGAATTTGTTGTCAATTGCATCGCGCATTAATTTGTCTTTTATTTATTTTGGCAATTGAAAGAACAATAGCAACTTGTGGTAGAGAAGAAATTGAAATGAGCATTAAATTGTGTTTGGCTTCACATTTCAGCTAGCTGAAAGTTGAAAATAGTAGCTAAAATTATCTTAGCAGTATTTGGGAAGGTAGTTTTTTTGGGTAGCCACAAGCTTTTCTTAAAAAGTTACTTGGGGTAGCTTTTTTAGAAAAGCTCCAATTTTCAGCTAGTAGCTGAAAATTAATTACAAGTTTAGCCCTCAACTACCTTCACTTATCATTATTAAATAATTAATGTTGTCCTTAAATGTCATTTTACCATTTTTAACAAGTTTTACCAAACACATTTAATAATTTTTCAGCTTTTCAGCTTTCAATTAGCTTTAAGCTAACTTTTCAGCTAGTTTTACCAAACACACTCTAAATAGCAATATTCTATTCATCTTTATAATTGTGAATAGAATTCTCATTTTACTAATTGGAGACCCTTGTTTATGTTAACAATGACATGAGAGTTTGAAATAGACAACTTTTAATTTGGACTTCATTAATATTATCAGAATAAAAATTAGTTGGAATTTGTATTTTTCTAGTGCTGGGTATGTTTAGCCACACTTGAGCGGCACTGATCCCTTTTTCATTATCCATTTGTCCACACTATAGTATAACATATAATTTCAAATTTTTGGAGAAAATTTTATAATGATGCCTTCCAAAGCCTCATTTAATCTTCAATTACTTTATTTGCTAGTTTGAGAAACTATTATTTTTGGGCAGGGAAGAAAAGAATAGGGGAAAGTAACCCTTACACCCCATAAAAAGAAAATAAATGTTAAGATATGTTTTCACTTTTCAAGGCATTATTTGAGGAGCTAAAAGTATTTTTTTTATTTTTTACTTTTCAAAATGATTACAAAATTTCAATATAATATATTAAAATAATTCATAATCAGCATCTTTAAAACACTAACTAATAAAACTATGAAAACATCCTGCTAAGGATTTTTTTGTCAACATGGACTAAGTGGTCATTTAATTTATAGTTGATTACAATTGATTCTAGAATTAATAACTAAAAATGAGTAAGGGACACGTTACCAAACACATTAGATGAGAGTGATTTAAAATAAATTATGTGGAATTGAATCTGTACGATTATTAACTGATAACGAAACGGACTATAAGTAATTTAAATCCACTCCAGACGTTGTCTCTGGGCCCTACCTGTGGTCCTGCCCCCCATTCCATTAAGTTTTGAGCCTCGTTTGGGCTCCTTGTGAAGGTGGACTGAACGCAATTACTGTCATGTAATGTAAGTGTCTAGGGGTGCCATTTTTCCATATATAAATATAAATATTCATACATATTGTCTTGTCCAAAAATATATAAACAAACATATAAAGTGTCACATGTAATAAGTGGCTCTATGGACCCCCCAGGGCTCTTGGTTGGAGTTTGGATCTTCTCCAGCAAAATTTTCTCTCCTAGTAAAATCATCACCATTCATTTATCAATCTCATTGAAAATGATTGACCAATTTGAACCATCAAACATAAATGAATGGTGATGATTTTACTGGAGTGAAATAGAGAAAAAAAATTACTAGAGAGGATCAAACTGCAAGCGAATCTAGCAAGTTATGACTTAGAATCATAGATTGTGATACAACTGTATTGTTTGGTAAATGATGTCTTTTTCTTTGGGTCAATGGTAAAGGGTATATCTGTTCCCATCAGTTTGTAAAGCCTTTCGCCGTTGGCCCTTTTTGAATTCAATTTGCATTAACCAAAAACATATATGATACGCTTTATGCAATGACAAAAAAACATATATGATACTCAATTTTTAGAGGCACAGCTTTAGAAACAGACACATAAAGCATGAGAATTGTATAAGTACCATAATATCGGAATATTTTGAAGAATGGTATTATTAATTGGATTATAAACCACTATATGTATGATAGGCATATATAATTATATTAAAAAAATATAAAATTATCACAATACATACCCCACCAGAATTGGCACAAAACATTATTAAAAAATAATGTTACTGTTATAGTTAAAATGTTAGTTATTGAATTAATGAACTAGTGTACCTTGAAACTGATCGATTGCATTTTCATAGCATGAAATGATTATTGTGAGGCTGTAGAGTGTAGACAATGGAATAACATGGATTATTGAACAGGTGACCTATCCTAATATGATGGAATTCTTTGAGAGTCTTGGAGTTGAAATGGAATTATCAGACATGTCATTTTCTGTCAGCCTAGACCAAGGCCGTGGCTGTGAATGGGGAAGCAGAAACGGTTTGTCCGGCTTGTTTGCTCAGAAGAGGAATGTCCTGAATCCTTACTTCTGGCAAATGATTAGGGAAATTATCAAGTTCAAAGATGATGTTATAAGGCAAGTTGTTACCTACTTTTATGATTCAAACTACAAAGTAGGAAGTACATAGAAGTAACTGCTGCACTCATTTTTGCTCATGCATAGTTAAAGTTTGATACCAAAGAGCTGTGGCTCAGTTGGCAACGCAGACTGTGAGATTGTGGGAAGAGCTCTTGGGTTCGATCCCCATAAAACACACTCTTAGGGAGTGTGGGGGCCTTAACTGTAACTACGCCCCGAAAAGGATTGCCTCTGTTAATAGGGATACTTGTGGTTAACACAAGAAAAAAAAGTAGTTTGATCATTCTGTAGGTGTTTGATAGTCAGTGAACTGAGAAATATCTCTGCCATGCATAATTCAATTTGAACTCAACTGCCTAAAGCTGAAAGTTGAGAAGAATGCCGATTGGCAGTGTTGAGTAGTCTTCTTCATGATGTTTTGAACAACTGAATCCTAATAAATTAGTTGGCATTCTCTTTTCCCATTTTGCAATGCAGCTATCTTGATATGCTTGAGAATAACCCACATATGGACCGCAATGAGCCTCTGGGGCAATTCCTCAAGTCAAGGGGTTACTCAGAATTATTTCAGAAAGCTTATCTTGTGAGTTCAATTATAATATCTTTGACTGCTGATCTGTTTTTTTTTTCTATAAATATCATTCTTATGTTTAGTGTATATATATAACATCAAATACATGTAGATTCCAATTTGTGGTTCTATATGGTCTTGCTCTTCTGAAGGAGTCATGAGCTTTTCTGCTTTCTCGGTTCTCTCTTTCTGTCGCAATCACCATCTACTTCAGGTACTAGAACAATTAACTCTCTTCCAGATTTATATTGAGATGAATAATCTGTTTCTGTTATCCAAATAATTAATGACTTTTCTTAATTTACTTTATCCTCTCTGCAGCTCTTTGGCAGACCACAGTGGCTAACTGTCAAATGGCGTTCACAAAATTATGTTAAGAAGGTGCTATTTATTGATTATGATACTTAGTTCAAAATTTAGTCTTCAGTGTCAGCTTAAGATATAAATCAAACTTTTAACATAACTATTTGTTATAAAATCAGGTTATAGAAGAGATTGAGAATAAAGGTGGTCAAATAATAACTAATTGTGAGGTGAACTTAGTTTCAACATCTGAAAAGGGTGAGTAAATCATCCATCCCTTGTTACTCTTTCAATTCCTTCCTTTTTATAAAGAAAAGGTGAACTCAATCTGATTGATCAGCATGGATTTATCCTTTTTCTTCAAATAATAATTTTAACTAGTCTAACTAATTCTGTTATAGTAACAAGACTAGAAAACTATTGCAGGATGTGTTGTGTACTGCAAAGATGGTTCTCAAGAAATGTATGATGGATGCATAATGGCAGTACATGCACCTGACACTTTGAGATTATTAGGAGATGAAGCAACATATGATGAGCGAAGAATTCTTGGTGCTTTTCAATATGCATATAGGTAAAAATCTATCCTAATAGTTCTTTTTTGTTGGCCACCCTCTACTCATGGAATAAGATAACACAGATTGTAGTGGTTAATTATATTCATATTTAAAGTAATTGAATGCATAGATGGTATCTTTGTTTTATCATTTCTGTAGTTCTGTTCACAGAGTTGACATTGGATCAACATCATGGATAAACATGTTATCACATCAAAGGATGATAACATGTTTCTCCTAAGAACTACAGAAAAAAAATTAAGTTTTATGAGCCACGAAATCTTTTGGTATGCAGAATGAATGTGCCCATGTCTTCATACATGTTAGTGACTAAAAAATGCAAGATTCTAAAATCAAGAATATTTTGTTATCTATATTCAAATAAGTCCAAATGCACAATTATTCTTTGATTTGTATTGGCAGTGATATTTTTCTTCATCGTGATAAAAATTTCATGCCCCAAAACCCAGCAGCATGGAGTGCATGGAATTTTCTTGGAACTAACAACAACAAAGTTTGTGTAACATACTGGCTAAATATTCTTCAGGTTGGTAACATTTCCAAATGAATGCATTGATCATAAGTGAACTCTATTATAGTTGTTCTAAGTTCTAACTCTAGTCAGCTGTGGATAAACTTGTTGGTTAATATTTATTCAATTTTTCAGAATCTTGAAGAAGCAAGTCTACCCTTTCTTGTAACTCTCAATCCAGATCATATACCAGAAAATACTTTGCTTAAGTGGTCAACTGGCCATCCAATCCCATCAGTTGCTGCATTCAAAGCTTCATTAGAGCTAGAACATATTCAAGGGAAAAGAAGAATATGGTTTTGCGGAGCCTATCAAGGTACATCCCTGCTTATTGTCTTGATAAACAAGATAACTATTAATAATTATGTCACTATAGCTTCTATGAACCTGCTTATGACTACTGAATTTGTATTTAAAATGGTAATTGTGTTTGGGATATTCCAAAATGATGAAACAATTCTGGCTTATATGCATTGATATGGAAAATCATCTTTTAAGTCTGTATGTGTTGTGTGTATGATTACTTATGTATATCTAGTCTCCATAGTCCATTGTTTTTAAGAACAACCTTTATTATTTTTAGGAATTTATATGTACTTCAAATATTCCTGTGATAACATATATATTTGTGCTTTTCAGGTTATGGATTTCATGAAGATGGATTAAAGGTAGTTAAAGCTAAGTTTATAATGAAAAAGGAAATGAAACTTTCACTGAAAAATAATATTTCTTTAAAGAGTTTCCTTAAGTCAAAATATAATTTGACAATTAATTTTCTTGCAAAATGTCACCAACATGTTGAAACAAAGCATAAAACTGAACTGTAAGATTGTACTTTCAGGCTGGCATGATTGCAGCTCATGGAATTCTTGGAAGATGCTGTACCCTTGAGACCAACCCAAATCACATGGTGCCTTCTTGGAAGGAACTGGGAGCACGACTTTTTGTAACTAGATTCCTGAATTGCTATATCACTACTGGTTGTTTAACGTGAGTTCACTTCTGACAGACTTCCAATATGAAAAATATCTCATAATATATGCCTAATTTTAATATCACAAACTCTATCAGGATGAAATATGTTTAGTAGTGAACTTGGCTAAGAGCTCTGGGATCACATGAGCCTCTTTTTACTCTTTCAAGTTGGTGATATGATATTCATAAGTATGCATGAAGAATTGGATTTTAAAAAAATGAAACAAAAACGACTTATTGAAATTCATTCAAACACATAATCTTGTAATATGGAAAATTTTGCAAAGCTTATGTTTTACTTGTGTGCCTGAAGACCAACAGTTGAAGCAGGGTGATCCCAAAAATAATAGAGGATATCTTGGAATTTTTATTTTTAAAAACAATAATAATCATCTACTTTGGTACATGCTCTTGATTGATCTTAGCATAATTTTTTATTTCAAAGCTTGACAACAACCTGATCCAAAATATACCATTACCATCTACTTCCTCTTCTATGGATTAGACATGTATTAATTAGTATTAAGTTACTGATAGATTTTACCTTGATGTATTATAGCTTATTGGAGGAGGGAGGAACAATGTTTACCTTTGAGGGAAATGGGAAAAAGTGTCTTCTGAAGTGTGTTCTGAGAGTCCACAATCCCCAATTTTATTGGAAGGTATGTACTTTAAATTTTGCATGAACCAGGATTATTGATTGATGTCATTCTAGCTGCAGAGGTGATAAGATGTTCTTATCTCTGTCATGAAACTCTAGAATTAGGTAGTTGGATAGAACTTAATCATTTGTGCATGTTTTTCAGGTCATGACACAGGCAGATTTAGGCCTTGCAGATGCATATATCAATGGGGACTTTTCATTTGTTGATAAAGATGAAGGTCTCTTGAATCTTTTTTTGGTAAGCATGCTCATCTAATTTTCACAGAATTGTCTCTTTGGGACTTTGCTCTTACTTCCATGTACGTTGGTGTTATCATTGCAGATTCTCATAGCCAACAGAGATTTAAATGCATCCAACTCAAAATTGAAGAAAAATAGGTTAGTTGATATGATGAATTGAATCCTAGACTAAAAGTATTAATTGTATTAGCATATCAAACTTTTCTCATTTTGTCATTTTGTGTCTTTAGGGGTTGGTGGACACCAGTTTTTTTAACAGCTGGTTTGGCATCTGCTAAGTTCTTCATGGACCATGTCTCAAGGAAAAATACTCTCACACAGGCTCGCAGGAACATTTCTAGGCATTACGATCTGGTATAAAGATCATTAACTACAAAAGTTTCTAAATTCAGTGACTTACAAGGAACAAGTTGCAGCAAAAATGTCAAATAAAATATTCTTTACCTAAAAATATAGTTCATAAATTAACTTTAAAGTTGGGGGTCTGCTGAGCTCTAAAACAAAATGTATCTGTTGAAGGAATAATGAAGAGGCTCAAAATAGCGCATATTTTCCAATTATGTTACAGACTTTGTTAGGAGATGTACTACATACATGAACAACTTTCTAGTATATGTTCCTACTCCCTACGGTTTGGATCTTTCTTTTGTCTTCATTTAACTAGAACAAAGAACAACTCAATGCATCAATTATAGTTTATAGATTGTGAATAACATAAATAGTTTGATATATATTATTGCTTGACCAAAAAGTGTTATCATTCCATTCCTTATGGGTCTTTTTCTATTGATCATTTAGTATCATTTCCTTCCATATTTTTTGAGTACTGACACTCAACCAACAGAAGCTTACACTTCTTCAATTTGGTCTATTTGTAGAGCAATGAACTCTTTGCACTTTTCCTGGATGAAACTATGACATATTCATGTGCAGTGTTCAAGGCAAGAACAACCACTATCTAATGCTTGAGTCTAAATTTCATGTAAAAGATACTTCCCCCTTCAATTTCTGCAGCAGCTGGTTAATATCTTTCCTTTATATTTTGTTAAATTGTCAGAATAAAGATGAAGACTTGAAAGATGCACAAATGAGAAAAATATCTCTTCTGATTGAAAAAGTGAGTGCCTCTGATTGCTATTTTATTACTATTTTAGTTGCTATCTTGCAAAAGATCTAATGTGATTTTTCCTTACATAAATTTAGGCTAGAATAGAAAGGAAGCATGAAATTCTTGAGATTGGATGTGGATGGGGAAGTTTAGCCATTGAAGTTGTCAAACAAACTGGTTGCAAATACACTGGCATCACTTTGTCTAAGGAGCAATTGAAACTTGCAGAAAAAAGAGTTAAAGATGCTGGGCTTCAGGTATTAACAAGCTAATCTTTTTTTATGTGTCATAAATTTCTTAATATAAAATCTAAATGAAATGTATTCATGTTAGAAATTAAACCTCTAGCTTTATTCTCTGTAACTGTGTTCTAATGATTATACCAGTACTTCTCATTCCGCAACAGAGATTCATTGCATCAAATGTACATGTGAACTTCAAATATTTTGTTTGAGTTAATGCCAAATGTTATCAATTCATGATTACAGGACAATATCAAGTTTCTTCTGTGTGACTATCGCCAATTGCCCAAGACATACAAATATGATAGGATTATATCTTGGTAAGCTATTTTTCATTTTAATTTGCAGACTCATCTACAATTACCAACATTTCCAAAACATTGCATAACTTGTATAAGCATATTTCAGTGAAATGATAGAAGCTGTTGGCCATGAATACATGGAAGAGTTCTTTGGATGCTGTGAATCTCTATTGGCAGATGATGGACTTCTTGTTCTCCAGGTATTTGTTAGATTATTAACTTTTATTTTACCTTTGTTCTATTGGTATGATCTTTATGTAATGTTTATATTATAAAACTATCTAGAGGGAACTAGTATGTCACTCTAATTACATTCTTTTTGGTATTTAAATTGCTGCTAACTATTGAAGATGATTATCTTCTTCTGTAGTTCATATCAATCCCGGATGAGCGTTATGATGAATACAGGCTCAGTTCTGATTTCATAAAGGAATATATTTTTCCAGGAGGTTGCCTACCCTCTCTTAGTAGGATAACTTCATCCATGGTAGCAGCATCCAGACTCTGGTACAAGTTACACATAACTGCTGAGTTTATCAATGAACATTACCTTCATTCTTTTTTCTTACTCAAATGGATATTCTTAAATGCAGCGTGGAGCACATTGATAACATAGGAATTCATTACTACCAAACACTAAGATGGTGGAGAAAAAACTTCATGGAAAGGCAAAGGTATGTATGTTATTAATGTGATTGAATTTGAAATATACTTCTTTATGTTAAATTCAAGCCATTACTTACACTAACTAATAATTGAAAATTTATTTTTGTGCTGACAGCGAAATTTTGGCTCTCGGATTTAATGAAAAGTTCATCAGAACATGGGAATACTATTTTGATTACTGTGGTGCAGGTTTTAAGTCACGTACCCTTGGGAATTATCAGGTATACCCTGTCTTAAATGTTGTCATTGTGCCCTATCAAAAACCAAATTTTGCTTTAATCCCAAAATTCTTTGACAAACATGATATTAATTAATCTTAACAACTTAATTAACAACAGTGGCATTTATCATATATAATTCAATATGTTGCTTAACTAGAGTTGCAATTGTAACAAGTATATACTAATAGCTAGGTTTTATGTGCCATGTAGGTGGTTTTCTCACGCCCTGGTAACGTTACTGCATTCAGCGACCCATACAAAAGCTGGCCTTAGCAAAGACATTGCATGTTAAGTATTGTCTTTCATAGGAGAGAACAAGCCTCATACATTCTAGCAAATTGCATAGCATTTTGTTTGGTGCTAGCTCCTTTCTTGATAATCTCAGGGTATTTCTTTTGTCATTATTATGTCTTGTACATCATTGAATTGAAGGAGCTGAATTGTGCTGCTTCACAAAGGAAATCAGGTACATCGGTGAGATTTTTTTCTAATAAAAAATAAAGTTGATAAAATATGAAGTACCAGATATATACAAATAATTAAAAGAATCCTATCATTTTAAAAGATTTAAGCATGGCACCAACATGAGTGTTTCAAAAGAATTAAGCACAACAGAATCCTATCATTCTAATTAAGAGACCGGAAACAGAATCATAGTGGCAAAATATTGTTAAGCTCCATTCATCAAGTCAACTGATTTTCACGGCAAACAAATATTGTTTGCCCAAATAGCATATTAATTGAGCCAGATTTAAGAATTAAAAATCAGGTTGAACCATGCTAAACCGTTGGTTCTATCACTTCTTTTTTTTTATAACTGGTTCTATCACTTCTTATCGAACTTGAAAACTTTTTCATTTTTAATTCATTATACTGTACAAGGTTAAGGTTACATATTATAAAAATCGATATAATAAATTACCACCTAGGTAATGGATTTTGGGGGAATTTCCCTTATCTTTTTCTTAGCATTAAATGTATTAATTGTGCCTCCAAAAAAATTTTATATGATTATTAAAATTTTTGAATCGGTGACTGAAACCATATATTGATGTTGATTACAACCCTCCTATTAGTATATTTACTATATACTTTAAGTGTGTGTATAATTTAATCGGTTCAATGGCGTGATTATTGTAGCAAATGATCTAGTACCCTAACTAAGTCAAGTATCGGGCCGAGCCTAATAATATTGAAGGCTATAAAACTTCAGACTTATTTTAGGACGGCTAAATAGTCTACATTTATGAGTATGCGTGCTTGATTTGCTATTTTAATTTGTAGTGCACTGTTGTAATACTCTTTATTTAGCATCCCACAAGTCATGTAAGTGTCGTTTGGCTTTCTTCAATAAACTGATATTTCGACCAAAAAAAAGTTGTTCTCACATCCATATCTGCGTAAGTAGTAATTTTAGGGGTCACAACACATTTCCACTATGACTCACCATTATTTGTTCCCTTTTTTCATTTTAAAAGAATATAACTCATGTTATTTTAATATTTTAAATACAAAATACTAACATATTATTAATATTTAGTTAAAATGAAAAGTTCAAATTTGTTCACAATTGATCATTTAATCTCAAATTAAATGAGACAAAGTAAAAATTGACATATTTATTTGTAAAAGACAAAATTAAAAATATTTATATACTATTTTCCCTTACAAAAGTATAAAATATCATTTTCCAAAAACAAATACTTTCTCATTCTCCGGGAGACATACAAGATAAGTGAAACCCTCATTATGGAAATAAGAATAGTAATTTTTTTATGCAATACCACAAGTATCCTTTATAGGATGCAATTTTATTAGAGTCTATCAAGATCTTTATGGACGACAAAGCTCTCCTTCCAAATATTTAACGCAGCAACATACCTAAGGCTCGAATCCGAAACTACTGATTAAATTGAAACTTCTTACTAGCTCCACTAGTTGGATGGTAATTAGAATGGTGATTTGAATACAGGCAAAAATCAAAAGCAACATCGGCGTCAACTTGTGATAAATATAAGAATGTCTAAAGGAAGTAAGGAACTCCATTTGAAAAATTCTGGAAAGACGTCAAACGCGAATCTAGTTTCTGGAAAACGAGGATGCAATTTAAAAAAAAAAATTAGAGAATTATAATCATTAATTAAAAAAATAAGCATGTAACAAGTATCATAACTTATTATTCACATCCATATATATCATCAAAAGTTTTGTTAATTTTCCAATTAATAATTTCATTTCACACTTTGTCAAAATATACCTCTGACTAAGGAGTCAAATTGTCTAAAACATGTTCCCACCTCAAATTTTATAGACACCAGTTTCTTTTTCTAACCCCGCCCCCCAAAAGAAAAGAACAACACTTCCATTTAATTAAAATTTTCTTCCAAAAATAATAATAAAAAAAACAATTTTGGTTGGGTGAATTCCTCTACAGAGAGAATCTCTGCATATTGAAAAGAAAATTATTGCATGTGTCAGTCCTCCCAACTCCCAAATCTGCTACAAGCCTACAAGGAAATTCTATCACCTATAGATAAGCAAGGCCAGGACAGAAAAAAAGTGCTAATCATATAGGCACACACATGACTCAAACGGCAGATAAACTGCTCATGTATATACGCCCAATAAGTAAATGACCAATTAACTTTTTCTCATCCATAACATATATTACCTTCTTCCTACTCAAGCAGCAACAAATAACGGTAAAACTTTATATACTAATAATATGGGATAGTATTTTCGAAGGAAAGGCAAGAGAAGATAAATATTCACTAATTTAAGGATTTTTAAAAAAAAAATGATACCTTATTCTCTCTTTTTTTAATAAAAACTGCACAACTTTCTTAATTCAAGTGGTTTGTGTTTCCATTTTATTTCCAGTTTTTCCTTTGTAAAATGTCAAAAAACAGGAAATGGAAATGCAAACCAAACATGCCGAAGCTTTTCATTCCCTTTCCTTTTCCATCAACAAAACCATCCATCCAAATATACACTAAGAAAACCTAACATAAAAAAATGACTACCAGAAAATGACTGCAACAATATTATGTTATAAAAAACAGAAAGCTTATACCACATAAAAACAATGTCAATTTAAACCCTTGAGATCAAACAACCAATTTAACATCTTTAGAGGTGACACAAAAGCTAAAACTGAAAGATTAACCATAAGTGCTAGGAATGAAGAAGTAACGACAAAATTCTACTTGTGAAAAACTTGCCTATCACAGTAAAAAATGTTTTTGACATGGAATTCTTCAGAGTATGAATTTTCAGAAACATGCCAAAAATCTGAAGTATCAATTAACTGGACACCTAAATTTTAGGCCAAAATTCTAAAGAGTCACAGCCAACTGATAAAGTCGACGTGCCGCAAACCATCCACTCAATTTCTGTCAGCCACCACAAACCAGAATGAAGATTATGAGATTTTATCACTTCAAAAGCCAGGAATCTCCAAATTTGATGATGCGTTGACCCAGAAAAACACAATACCACTGAACAAAGTTCATTCCTTAGCCATGAGTGGACACTTGGCTCCACTTCAATACTCGTGCACCTCTCCTCCTGTACAACACAAGTGCAAATACAGGGGGAAAATGATTATGCCATCCTCAAAGTTTTTACTATTACTACCATTATCGCTACCCATTACGAAGTGATCAACCCAAGTGTCCACTGCTATCAGTAACTACCTTGACTACACCTTCTTATTTCTACTTGGCATAACAATTAAAGTATGAGTCTACACAATAAGATTTGCTACTGCCAAACTGTAATCAAAAGAGAACAGAGGAAAAAAATGAAATTACTAACAAAAAGACAACACAGATAATTAACTGCATCAAACCATCATATAGGTGAAATATAATACTATAGCTGAAATGCTACAAGAACTGATAACTCCAGATAAACTAAAACCATAAGCACGCAATTTAAAGCTACACGCAGAAACAAATACTAAATAGAAAATAGAATCTAGTATCTCTTCAACCATACTACTTATTATAAACTAGGAAAGCAGATACTGCAAACTACTGGGATTCAAGCAACCCAACCAGTCCCATTGTGTATTGACATCGAACTTCAGTAACTCCTTCGCTGCTGGAAGAATTTGTTGTGAGCTCATGAATAAGATTAAAAGGCAGGGATCCTCAGGTTAAGTTCAAGATCCAGTAAGAAATTTAACTATCAAAATTACTGCTGTTGGGCTTGTCGAGACTGAGCACCACCATAGCCACCACCATAACCAACTTGCCCACCATGGGCACCATTTCCCTGAGGAGTCCCATAATTTCCAGGTGCTTGACCTTGTTCAGATCTCCAAGCTGCATTTCCATAACCTGAGTTTCCATTCGCATCCCCATAGCCACTGCCCATATAGCTTCCACTGCCACCACTACCTTGTAGTTCACTCCCACCGGGACCACTGGCATTACTATTTGGAGTACTCCCAGTGCGCCCTCCAACAGCACCATATACACCTGGATTCCCGTAAGAACTATCACTTCCACCATACCCACCATATCCACCATATCCATAACCTTGATTCCCATATCCAGTAGCTCCACTAGGGGATTGACCTGCAGCTGCTGAACCAGGGCCGCCACCACCAGACCCTGCACCGCCACTTGGAGCACCCCAAGGGGCAGTGTTCCCATAACCCATAGACCCATAACCAGAGGGAGGCTGAGCAGGCCATGAACTCCTTGGGCCACCTGGTGGACCACCAGCATAAGCAGCATTAGGGACATTGGGATTCCCGTACGTTGCAGCAGCAGGTCCACCATACCCAGCAGTGGCACCACCATAACTTCCATATGCACCATAACCCATGCCATTATTAGCCGAACCATACCCATATCCAGGAGCACTATAGGCAGAAGAACCATAAGGTGGGAATCCACCTGCAGCACTTTGGGGCTGCATATACCTACTAGAATCCATACGACCATCATATGCATTTTGGTTGCCACCAGAAGCCCCATACCCTTGATACCCACCCATTCCAACACCACCACCTCCAGCACCACCCATCATACGGCCACTTGCACCAGGATTAGCATCCTTGGGAAGTGCACGCTTTACCTCTACTTGTTTACCATTTAAATCATGAAATGACTTGTGCAAAACCCTATCAACTGCCTCCTCAGTATCAAATGAAATAAAACCAAATCCCCGTGGTCGTCCAGTATTCTGGTCATACATGACTACTACATCAGTTACATGCCCATAAGATTCAAAGTACTGACGAAACTTTTCTTCAGTCAGGGTAGGAGGCAGCCCTCCAACAAATATCTTTTTGGTCCTGACATTTCCACCATTTCCAGAATTCATACCAGAATTGGGATTTCCGGCCCTAGAAGTGACAGAAATTTGTTGATCCTCTCTTGAGAATGCCCTCTTTGCATCAACCTGAATAATAAAATTATAATGTAAGTTGCTAGGTAGGCTTATAATTGATAAAGGGAAGAATAGCTAACACAGGATCACAATTTAATATCAGTATTTCACAATTATCAACATTATCAAAACTAATATTTAAGGCAGAGTTATTAAGTCATGTTTTCAGATATTTGAGCATATTCAAAACCATACAGAACAATAACATGACAAAAACTATCAATAGATACCATAAGAATCATTGCTCATACTGCATTCAAGCAAAGGCATGCTCTTCTATGAAAAAAGTAATCCCAATTCCTAAATACAAGCATATCTTAACCCTCATTATTAAGCAAGTTGTTGAAGGAAATGGATCACATACTTGAACTCCAAAAATTTTGTATTTTTTACATTTCAAGATTTCAGTGAAGAGGTTCAAATGTTAAAATATTAACATTACTATCACCTGTCATAAACATATACAAGTATACCTGCCTTAATTTCTGAAAAAAAAAAACCATAGGTATAAGTATTAGGGGAAAACTACAAAAATAGTATTTTGAAGCAATTCCAGCTTCAGGTAAAGACATCTCAGCAGATATACAGCCAGCCAAAACAACTTTTCTGTCAAATGACCATGTTAAATGATATTCCAGGGTCTTCCTAACAAGTGACTTCAAGAAATAAAAAAGTATTCAATGTAAAGTTGCAATATTTAATACATTGGAAACTTAAGCTTGCTTTTGATTAAATGCTTACTGTTTTGGAACCCTTAACAAGTGTGCTAAGGGCACTCATTAGCATTTTCCTATTCCAGATTGGCAGATAATGTGCCCACAACCAAAGAAATAATATTTAATCATTTCCTTGAGAAATAAAGCAGCTTTTCGTTTTTACAGTAATCGAAGAAAAGAGGAACATGCATCTATTCACTTCCATTACACATTGATCCATTAACAATGATTAACTACAGCTAGTAGCATAACTATTATTTTTTCCAAAAACTTTGTCCACGAACACAACAAGAAAAACTGTCATTGTTTTACTTTGTTTTTAGTAAAGCATATCTTAAATTAAGCAAACAAAACCATGAACAAAACACTTAGAGCCCTGTTATAAAAACTAGTAAAGCAAAAAAAAGTGTATACCTATGAAAACAAACAATCCAGAGTCGAACCACTCGCAATTTAAGAAGGGAAAATTCCACTAAGAAAATAGAGCAAATAACAACGAGTACCAATTCTCAGAATAAACTATGAAAACGATTAAAACCCTAAACATAAGCCATCATTCATTCAACAATAAAAGGGTGTGCGGAAAGAAAACCACCTGCAATTCAGAAGCAGCAACAGCAACAACCACACCAAAAATTTACAAGACCAAATTTTCAAAATAAAAACACAGAGAACCCTAAAAACAAAATGAACTCACCAAAAGAACCCCAACACAAGAACAAAAGGGGTTGAGGAAAATGAAGTAGAAATGACAAAAAGAAGACAACAAATTTTACAAATAAAAGAAAAATGGAAGAGGCATCACCGTTCTTCCATCTATAACATGCTTGTCTTCGAGAACCCTGTCGAGAATAGAAGGATCTGCAAAGACAACAAAGCCAAAGCCTCTAGGCTTCCCAGTGTTCTTCTCTCTCATGACTGAAGTGTTCATAACATCACCATAGTTGCTGAAATGCTCCTTCAGCTTCTCCTCAGTAGTATCCCATGAAATCCCACCGATGAAAAGTTTACCTTGATCCGAATCCATTTCCCTTTCTCTCTCTTCTTTCACACTCTCTCTCCCTTTCTCTCTGTGTGTATTTGTGTGTGTATATAAATAAAAATAAGATTTGATATGTGCAGAGAGGTGTGAAGATGGGGATTTGGGGATGGAGGAAGCGGAGAGAGGGAAAAGGGTTTGGGGTGTGGTGAGGCTGAGAGAAAGAGAAACGAAAGGAGAGAGAGTGTCTAATGTAAAAGAAAGGACTAAGGCTTGTGTTTTTGTTTTGTTCTCAAAAAAAAGTTGTCGGTTTCAACGGCTCAGATTTGTTTGATTGGATTTGTGTTTAAATGACACTGATGCCATCCTCGTGAATTCAATTGGAAAATGAAAAAATTCATTACTAGTATAATCACTGGTAGGTACTCATGCGTTCACATATGTTGGCGTGTTAATTGTAATTATCTTAAAAAAAAATTAGCATGAATCCGGATCACTTTATATTAGGAGTGTGTTTGGTAAAACTAGCTGGAAAACTAGCTGAAAACTGAAAAACTAGTTGAAAGTGTTTGATAAAATTAGCTGAAAATTGTAAAATGACAAATAAGGGCATCACTAATTATTGGATCAAATCTTAATATTTTGTTATTATATATTTTCAAATAATTATAAATTTATATATTTTAGTTTATTTAAAATTATTTATAAGACATCACTAATTATTGGATCAAATCTTAATATTTTGTTATTATATATTTTCAAATAATTATAAATTTATATATTTTAGTTTATTTAGTAATTTATGATTCATGTAAATAATATGTTAGTGTTTATTAAAATGTAAATAATATGTGATTCATGTAAATCTTAATATTTTGTTGGTTCACTATTCCTTTTATCATTCGTAAGGATTGAATGAGAAAACATCATGAAATAATAGAGAAGCCAGTGGCCATACAATTTTAAAAGTTCAATTGTTGTAGTCAAAATAAAAGCCGCAAAATTAAACCGGGCCTTGAAAGAAATTCATTGTCTAAGAGGGTAAATACATAGCGGGAAGCAAGATTTGTTGAACAACACTTTTGCCTACATGCATATTGCTTAAAATCAGTGGGTTGATCGGGGACCAACACGTTGGAAACCAATACAACCTACATGCATTCAACAATGGCAGAAAATATTCAACTGCGAAACAAAACAGAGAGGTTTTACATAGCCTCATCATCCACCAACAATAGCAGAAAATTATATTATAAATTTCTAATAAACCAGGAAAACACAGATGAACGCCATAAGAGCAAACACTATAAAGTAGAAACTACAAAATGGGACCAAAGTGAGGCAAGTTAACAAGAACCTGTGTGTGGGAGACGATTGGAGTAGGAAGTTGAATGGAGAGAATGAGAGCTGCCAGAGATGAGAAAAACCCTCTCAACATGGCAGGGTGTGCGAGGAATGTGAAGTGAAGGAGAGAGAGGGAAGGGGATAGTAACGAGAAAAGAGAGTGGATATTAATGGGGGGTAAATTTATAAAAAAAAAATCAACTGGTAACTGAAAATATGGGCTTTTTTGGAAAAGTTAATTCAAGTAGTTTTTCTAAAAAAGCATGTAGCTACTCGAAAAAAGCTACATTCCCAAACACAGCTTTTTTGTAGCTTTTTTGTTTCAGCTACTTTTTTCAACTTTCAACTTTCAAAACTTACCTCAATCAATAACTTTTTATATAATGTGAAATTCATTAATCCAATCATTGAATTGAAATTTAGTATCATCATGGATATGTATATTAAATTTCAAATCATTTGAATATTTGTAGATATGTTATGTATCAACGGATTACTTATATTTTGAAAAGAGTTTAATTAGTATACAATGTCAGTGTAAAATAATTTTACACAGACATCCAATAATGTATTGCCACGTCATTTAATGAATATGACACCTCATGTATTTTAAATTCATTAAATGATGTGGCAATACATCATTGGATGACAGTGTAAAATAACTTTACACTGACAATGTATAGTTATTAAATTCTTTTGAAAATATATTACGTGAATAAAGTGATATGATGAAATATTAATTAGTTTCTGATTTACATGAAATTTTATAATGAATTGATTTACTCCATACCATAATATCTTTCAATTCAACGGTTGGATTAGTGAATTTCACATTCTATAAAAAGTTATTAATTGGTGTAAGTCTTGAAGTTTGACATCTAATGTCAATTAATCCAGACTCAATTATTATTAAGGCTCTTCCAATATTTTTATTTTAATCTGTAATTTAAATGAGTACAGTTTAATTTCTATTTATTGTTATTGCAAATATAACAATAGGAAACACTTTTATAAGATGCAATTATTGATAATTTATGATAAAGATTTTCCCTCCATCATTGTTTCTTGATATGAATCTTGCATCTAAAACATACATATATTCACTTGAGTTATTATAAGTTGAGTATCATTGCTCTTATCTAGAATGGTTATCGTTGTGTGATATATTTTCACTCTTAAATTATGAGTTTACATATATTTATTTTTATGATTAGATATTAATGTGTTTAGATGCAAAATTTTAATTCCTACCTATAATAAGTATTTACCTATATAATTTAAATTTAAACAGGGTTAAATATGTTTTTAATCCCTAAAATATAATTGAGGTTTGATTTTAGTACTTGTAATTCAAAATTGATGGATTTGGTCCTTTAAAAAGTGAAAATACGTACTTATTTTCAGTCTTTACTCTTTATCGATAAAAATGTGTAGTCAAACCTTGGCAAAATCTGTAATAAAATTATGCAATAAGGACTAAATTGGTATATTTTAAATTTTTTAAGGACTAAAACCACCGGTTTTAAATTATAGGGACTGAGATCAAATCTTGAGGGACTACAAATATATTTAACCCATTTAAATATTAATAAACTTTATGCAAATTTTTCACTGTTGGGCAAATTAATTTTTTTTTCATTACATATGAATTATTTTTAACCTATGATTCAATTATTAATAAATTTTATTGTAATATTTCATTCACTTTTACCTCAAATTAATTATTTTAGACTTTTCCTATATTTTTATTCTGTAATTAAAATGAATGTTCCATAATTTTATTTATTGTCATTGCAAATAAAAAGCAATAGAAAATAATGACTCTAATTTCAAAATTAAACGGTGTCATTTTATCATATGCAATTAATGATAAACAATTATTTTCATCTAGAACGATCATCCTTGGGTGTATTTGGCGAAACTAGCTGATAAGCTAGCTAATAGCTTATAAGCTTCGAGCTGATAAGCTAGCTTATTAAATTATAAGTGTTTGATAGAACTAGTTGGTAAATATTAAATGACATGAAAGGACATGACTACATAAGTTTTATTATATAAATTCAATTTTTATTTTCTAGAAGAGAAATATTATTATGTAATTATAATTTTAGATTTAAAAAAAATAGATTCTTATTAAACCTTTTAATGATAAAATATTTAATTAAAAATTAAAAAAATAGTGAAATTGATAAAATAAATAGTATAATATAAAGATAATTTCATAAAAGAGTGAAAAGAAAATAACAATTTAATTAATTCAAAAAATTTAAATTACTTTTTATATAGGTAATAATAGGTAAACAAAATTAAAAGGTTTTTGTCATTAAAATTAAAAATATATAATATTAGGTAAAAAGAAATTAATGATAATAAAGAAAATATATTTAAATATAAGGAATAGTGATGGAAGAAAATTAAATAAGTTACATGCTAAAAACTAGAAGCGTGGAGTAGTTTGTAGCTTATAAACTATAAGCTCCTAAAATAAGCTACTTTGAGGTACCTTATCAAACACTTCTATGTTGGTCAAACTAGCTTATAAACTAGTCAAATAAGCTAGCAGCTAACTTATTGGCCTTGCCAAACACACTCTTATGTGGTGTATTTTTACTATTGAATAATTATCTATTCATATATTTTTACTTTTATGATATGAATATGATTTTTTTCATGCAATTTTTTTCCTATATGTTATAAACTAGTGTCCAACCCGTGCGATGCACGGATTTATTATTCAAATAAATTATCAAATTCGAATTTTGACAATATATTTTAGCTTGTTTCGTATATTGCATTTCAAAATCATTTCAAAATAAAAATGGAGTATTTATCATTTTTCATTACTTAAAATTTTGATGTGGTGATTAAAAGAGCAAACAATAAATTAATAGGTACATATAATTGTCAAGCTATTTTTCTATTGATTTATTGGTTAACTTGTCTCTTACTTGATATGTATATAAATAATTTTTAATTATGAATACAATTGTAAAAGTTTAACATTCAACGTGACTATTTCATTTCAAGTTAAAATTTATATGGTATAAAGGTACATATTTTTTTCAACCACATGTATCCCTTATTATCATGAGCAATTCTATTTGGAGCCTTAATTGTATCATGAGCAATTCTATTTGGAGCTTAATTACAATTAAGGCTCCTCACTCCTCTCTAAGAGTGTGCTTAATGGAGATCAAACCCGAGAACTCTGCTCACATTTTCTTTAAATATTTTAAATGATAAACATTCAAATAAAAAAATAAAATTCATTAATATGATGCATATTTAAATAATATATATTTAGTATTATAAAACTACAAAATTCTATTCAATAGTTTAGTAATAAAAAGAACGTTAATACATTAGCTAATATGATAAACAATAATTGATAAGCAAACCCAAACTATAGAAAGAATTTGTCTTGGATGAAAAAAAAAACTTACCTAATAACAAATTCTAAGAATGAACTCAAAAGATATAGGAATCACATTCTCACTGTCCCCAATTTTGAGCTATTCCTTGGAATAATCAAAATCAATCTGAATTTCTTTTTGAGTAGATAGTGTTGGGTTTCTAAAATCCATGTATTTTCACGAAACAGATATTAAGGTTAGTTATAATATTAGAAATACACAGATAATTAGAATCACACTTGTAGGACAACTTAATCACCACAAACTTGGTTATGTCATCCCTATTGTATTTCTTCTCAGTTGGTACCCCAGTCTATATGATCTTATAACATATGAACCAAACAAAACCAAACATATTAAAATATAAAATAAAATAATAAAAATCCACTGAAGATACATCAATTAGAAAAAATATATGCAATCTTTGCAAAGATTGCAAAGTCCAAAATATATGATAAATACATTTACCAACTAAAATGTCAAAATCTCCCTTGGTTCGTGTTCTGGACTGGTGTCCGGCATCCGGCATCAGTTGGGCACGTAGGCGTCATGCAGAGCCAATGACCACACGACAGCTACCTGAAGCGACGGCATAAGACACGGGCGCCATACCGGCATGGACATTTCAAGGCAGAACATGCCAACACGGAGGAATATCTTGTATACTCAGATGTTCACGACAGTAACAGATTTACCACTATTTCCTCCATATAAATACTCACGATTTTGAATAATCAGGTATCATTCTCAACATATTCTCATATCTGCCACACAAACTGACTTGAGCGTCGGAGTGTCTGCAGGTACACCCCCCTCCTCTGTTCCAGGCGGAAACCACCGTGGACGACCAATCTTGCGACCGGAATCCTCCATCGGAGAACTACCCTAGTTCATTGGCGCCGTCTGTGGGGACGACTTTCGTTTCCAGTAATTCACGCAAGAATGGTTGACACAAGGGCAAACTCCGCCACAGGTACGGGCCGCGGCCGCATCCAAGAATCCCCTGTTGGCAATCTTGCCGCCGCGCCACCAACTGCAGCCGTTGGCGTTCTTGCCACTACGGCACTTCCTGCCCCTGTTACGCTTCAGCGCCCGCCGGTGCCTGACCCAGGCTCCTCAGCCGCTACTGCAGCCGCCCTCGCCGCGGCCAACCGCAAAGCACCACCTCAAAACAATCGTCCACCTACTCCGCCTCCTACTGGCTCTACGCCACCAGGACAGCCGTCACGGAAAGAACTGCTTTCTTTTATCAGCAGACAAGACAGCATGCTGCAAGAATACGCCAGACGCCTCTCTAGGCTCGAGGAAGAACATATACGCTTATCTGCCCAGAACAGTTGCCCCCCAAGTCGTAACTTTCATATTTGAATGTACGGCTTGAGTGTATTTCTTACCCCGGTTGGCAGTCACATACCGGATGGCGGTGCCGTTTAATCTGCCCCCAGCTGTAACGGTTCAAATCTCGAGACGCGACGTGTCCCGTTTTTAAGGGCACGTCGCTTGGCGTTCCGCCAGGTGTCACGATCTCTCCTGTCGTATAAGTGATCCGAGGGAGGAGAATGATTGGCACTTTTTCAAAAATTTTCGTTCCGCTTTGCTGCTCTATCTTCTTCCTCCTCCTGCAACTCCCTTTTCCGGTGCGGCGAAGCTTACAGCGTCCCTTTCCTGCTCAGGTGGTCGTGGTGGTATATGCCATTCGAACCGTCGGGTCTTTCTGAGTTCCTTTCTGCCTTTTGTTCAGAGTTCCTCCAAGGTACTTCCCTGACCCCTTGCCCTTTATTTTACATATTCTCATATCTGCCACACAAACTGACTTGAGCGTCGGAGTGTCTGCAGGTACACCCCCCTCCTCTGTTCCAGGCGGAAACCACCGTGGACGACCAATCTTGCGACCGGAATCCTCCATCGGAGAACTACCCTAGTTCAGTTCGTAACAGTCATGGAAAGGAACCAATGACAATCCATAACAAATTCACATGAGGTCACAATTGTCCTAAATCAAATGTCATTGAAATTCATGGCTGATAGTTCTGTATGGAACCAAATGTAGAATAACGTTGTAGTAAGCCATTTTAGTAAATAGTTCCTTCAAACAAAAGAGGGATAAAATTGATACACCAAAGTCTTTCTAACTAATGCTTTAGCTAGACCACCATTCAAAGATTAAATCAACAAAGGATGCAGATTTATTACAAATTCATCTAACATGATCATATCAACAGAGCTTGGTACTATAAGATTGTTGAAGGTTAGTGCATTTCCCAGTTGAATAATTTTACCCTTTAGCCTCATGCTTCATTGTCAAGGTAAATTTTGATCATGGAATCACAAGGTGAAGTCACGACTGCAGAACACACAGTATCAGAATAAGTAGCAGATTAAGGAGCACACACTACCACCAAACAGTGGCAACCAATAAGAGTGTCATACCTTTTCTAATATTAGCAAATAGAATTATAGACTTTCTTTCTTTCTTACTGACTCTAACTGGTTGTTGTCAAGAAGAAAGTTAATTTATATGTTTTCTTCCCACAAGTTAATAGAAATCATAATTCAATTATAATACTTACCATGCAATTCCTCTCCTTATTGTTTAACTTCTCTTCACTTTTGTGAGTAGGCTATTTGCAATTGTACTCAAAATTTTCCCGTTTTCTTGTGTATAAGAACATAGATGTATAGTTATAAACTCAACTACGACAATAGTGCTTGCTTTATTTAGAAGCATTCATGATTCTATACACTTCCAAAAAATAATTATTCAGATAACTTCTAAGAATTATTAGTTTTTTATTCCTTCAAATTATGTAACTAATTTTCATATATTAAGTTGGGAATTTTGTGCATGACTATCAAGCTAGTGGTTTCAGAGCATGACTATTTTATATATGTAACTGATTTTTGTATATTCATAAAATTCTTTTGTACATGCTTATCAGTGCAGCAACCTAAAATGCAGAGATTCAAAGTTCAATATCAGTATTCATGTGTATTTTCAAGTATTTCAACCTAAAATGCAGAGGTTCAATAACAAAAATCATATTTTTTAAACTTCAAATTAACATTACATTGCATTACATATAAGCTTACTATTTATGTTTCTTTGCCCCTACTCACTTCTTGAGTTCATCATCAACATGCCCCTTACCTGCATCAAAATCAAAATAGACCAAGAAAACACTCATAAACAGAAGAAATTATAAAAAGGAGCAAAATTAATTTTTTGCACGCTTTATAACATCATACTTCGAGACTTGTCAATAACTAATAAGAAGACCAAATAAGCAAATTTGAACACTTCATCAAAAACATGAAAAGAAAAACAGAGAACATGTTTGTATATCTATAGAGGAAAAAAATAACCTTTATTTAGAGCCCATAATCTAGAAAAAAATATTTTATACAACATGAACTACAAATTATTTCTTGGCATCTCCTTGTTTTCATTATCTTTTATGGTTTTCTTCCTTGCAGTCCCCTAAACTTCCCCATGAAAAAGTGCACCTTAGTTCTGTCATAATGGTGCAATTTCTATATTAACAATCTAGTTGCCTCTAAATTCTTTGTCTTGATGTTTTATAAGGCTAATTGTTCAAAGCCATTCAAGAACAAATTGACCACATAAAGCAAACCGGTACACTGGACAGTTAATAATTTAAATACAATCATGAGTATCCAAACTTTTGTCTGAGGCTCCTAAGCAAAGTGGAACTGTAGCCCCAATGTTTTGACTGCAACATGTAATGGTGAAACAAAATAATTAGATCACAGACATGGACATGCATCTTGAAATGAACTGCAAAGGGCATTTCACAAATAGTATTTTAAAAAACATGTTCCCATAGAAGTAAAAATCTAAAAGATAACACAGGATATTAAAAGCAAACCATATTGTTTATAAGAATGTTTGAGATATTACTACAATTAGATAAAATTTTAACCATGACCATGCTCATTAGTTCATACAATTTGAGATACTCCTAGAATTGGTTAAAGTTGCAAACACTATAAATAATATACCCGTGTAAAAGTGAGGGGACAGGTCTGACAAAGTTGGGAGACCTACAAAATATAGACAATCATGATGTATACATGAATCACTTAGTTTGGCAAGTTAATATACTAAGTGAGTAGGGTAGGCTTTACAAATATACATTATCTTAGAGAGAAAGAATTCATAATTACAGTGTCTATACCAAGTGGTTAAGTTAATTATCTTGGAATAGGTGTTTTATATTACGTGAAGGAAGTGATGGGCTAAAGCACAAGTGTTGGTATGATAACCAATTGTTGATTGTTGATAGATAGAACCTGTAATGCCCTTGAAGGACTTGCAGTGCCAACTCAAACCCCTTACTGCATCGTCCAACCAGATTACAATTAAAGGAAATGACAGTAACCAACCAAGAATAACCATACTCAATATGGAAGTTGCCTTGCTAACTGAAAATCAATTGATCTGAATACATGATCTAACTAACACCTTAGTTACCTTATTGCAGAACATTAGATTCTGTAAAATAGATTCCAAAACAAAAATGGAGATATCAACCTAAATAAAATCTACTAATCCTTTGGTATATTAAGGAATGTTAATGTTAACCAATAATGAAAAATCATGGACAATAAGTTGATATCCGTCTCCTCTGAAAACATAGCATCAAACAGAACAATACACAGCTACTCAACAACATACCCTTAACTATATAAAAACACATTAAGAAATATGAAATCAAATTATGTAGAATTTGTTTAATAAAAAATAAGAGGATATTAGATTAAAAAAACATCCTTTTGTATAATAGAATCACATTTATGACAGACCTAAATGAAAACTGTGACACCCTTCTACCCCATACTCTTAAATGCTTAATAAATCGAAGTTTAGAAAAGGTAATGTTCCACGATGGGTAAAAAGGTTCACAATCGATCTTATTAAATCTCATAGTTCGAAAACGACTTTAATAACAAAAATTAAACTTTCAAATATAATTCAAATATAAAGCAGCGGAATCTCCAAAGAAATAAAACAACTAGTGACCTACTGCCATACAAGGCATCCAGAAAGTGAATAAGAAATACTCCTAACTAGCAACATGATGAAACTCCCAAATACACCCCGATGTCACATCTATCAGAGCACAACCCTTTAATCATAGTCGACACCAATCGTGTCCTCATCAACACCTGTAAAAATATATCCACAGAATACGGTGAGGAAAATGAATACTACTTATACATACACATAGAGAATGCCCATCCTCACCCACAACATCATCACATCATGTCATCAATACATTAATCATCAATAGTAACATTCATCTAAACTCAACATATATTTCATCATCTATATCCACATATACATGCTCTACCATCATTCTTATTTATAACACATAAATATATCCATTATACATTCACCAAGCTCAACATCATCATAGCATCATTCATATATCATCATACGCATTATCATCATAACATCATTCATCTATCATCATGTTCATTATCATCATAACATCATTCATATATCATTATACTCATTATCATCATAACATCATTCATCTATCATCATACTCATTATCATCATAACATCATTCATATATCATTATACTCATTATCATCATAACATCAATACTCCTCTCATCATCTACCCAAAGATCATGACTTGGAACTCCACACAATGGGTGCACCTCGTCAATCACTCTAGTTAGTACCAAGATAGTCTACCGGTGTTACCACACACTATCCGATAGGTTGTACCCCCTCTATGGGCCCGCATAACGACATTCGACCCTAGGTTGTTATGGGCCCGTACAATCACTCCTAGGTTGCACCCCCTCTACGGGCCCGTGCAACGAACGCCCCATCTTGATCCCCTGAGTTGTACCCCCTCTATGGGCCCGCACAACTCAGTTCACTTCCCAAATTGTACCCCCTCTATGGGCCCGCACAATTCAGGTCTCATCACACATGCACAAGGCATCTCTCTTAAGTTGCACCCCCTCTATGGGCCCGCACAACTCAAGTAACATCACATATGCACAAGGCATCTCTCCTAAGTTGTACCCCCTCTATGGGCCCGCACAACTAAAGTAACATCACATATGCACAAAGCATCTCTCCTAAGTTGTACCCCCTCTATGGGCCCACACAACTTAGGTAACATCATCATCAAAGGTGATATACACCGTCGTCATCATCATTATTATCATATATCATCATGCTCATCATTAAACATCATTAAAGTAAAGTGATATACACGTATCATCATTAACATCATCATCAAACATCATTAAAGTAAAGTGATATACACTTATCATCATTAACATCATCATCATGCATCATCATCAAACATCATTAAACATCGTCAATCATCATCATCATAATCATCATCAACCATCATATAAACAACATTCTCATACGCAATATAACCTGGTAATCGATTACCACACAATTGTAATCGATTACCAGAGACCGTTACTCAATTTTGGAGTCTTCAAGCTTTAAGCATAATGACCTTGGTTCACTAATTTGGAAATATCTAAAGTTCTAGGTGTCCAATTAAAGTGATTCCACTTCTATTAGAAAGTTAAGATCCTGGGCTTCAGTTTGATATATTATATGATATTATTCCGAGTTCATTTGCACCCTTAACAGACGCATTCTTTCTCAGGCGAGAAAGCTGTCAAAACCTGGTAATCGATTACCACACAGATGTAATCGATTACCAGCAACTCAACTCTCTGGTAATCGATTACAGACCCCTTGTAATCGATTACTAGCAACCCAAACTCACTCAACGCTGCCCAGAAAGCCTTGGTAATCGATTACCACACCTGGTAATCGATTACCTGGTAATCGATTACCCGCGACGCAAATCGCAGATTTCACGATTTCTAACCTTTCTAAACTCATCCAATCAATCTCTAATCAATCTTTTACGTCTAAACATCATTCATAATCATTAATATCATCCAAAGCTCAGTAAATCAACAATCTTTTACAGATTATACAACCAATTCATCAAACCCCCAATCTTTAAATCCCTAATCACCCTTTTTTCATTATTCTGAATATCATCTTCAATTTCACCCCAATCAATCATCAATATACACCCAATCAATCATCAATCAACAGATTATATCATTTATTCTTAGTTACAACATACATCCATGCGAATTTGGAGCCTTTAGAGGGTCTTATGGTTGCCCTCACTACCCACACATCCCTACATGCATATACAAGCAATACCTTCTCCCCCACCGTACCTTAAGCGAAGCTTTGGTTACAGCAAGGAAGTCTTTTCTTGGATTCTTGGCTTTCACTCCACCGCAGCTCTCTCTTGAGACTCTGTTTCTCCCCTCCTTAGCGTTTTGCTTACTGACGAATGATACGAATAAGGATTAGGGTGCTCTGTTAACCCCTCCTTATTGAATTGTCTAATTAGGCTTGGGCCCACTCTCACCCCTTATTTCTATTTTCAATTCAATCTTACTTTTATAAAATAAAACTAATAATAATAATGCTCCTATTATTTATTTTCTCATTAATTACTTATCTCCTTAATTAATCTATTTAATTTAATTAATATTTATCCTAATAGAATTTAGGATGTTACAAAAACAATTGTAATAGACTAGTTTCCATCTCCCCTTTACCCACCACATAGATCAGAGCAATATCTTCATACTGACATACAAAGCCTAAACTATGTTCATTCACGGCAAAATAGGTAGTTATAATTGTTCAAAAAAATATAAAACACGAGGATAAAATAAAACGATTTTCAGTATACAAAACAGATCTACGATAAATTAGAACCACTAAAAACAAAAAAACCTTTGGCAAAATAGGGATGTTTGATGACAGCCTAAAATGAAAAACAAATATCAACAGGATCATTTCAATCCCCCTAAACCCATTGCATAGAACAGAACAACATCATCATACTGACAAACAAAACCTAAACTATATTGAAGCAGGTACTAAAATATATTTTCTTTTTGTTGAAAATATTATAAGAAAGGGGGATAAAATGGGACCAAACTCAGTATACAAATGAGGTCTGCGAACGATTTATAATCTCCACCGAAAATTGTTCTGATGAGGTCCTCCACCATGCGTCTCCCTCGCTCGAATGGCGTTACTGGGTAATACATCACAATTTCCCATTGTTTCGATGCCAACGCACTCCACGCGTCTCAGTAGGCGATATCAGTGACACCTTAAAATGAAAAAACAATAGGCAATAGGCCGATTTCATTTCCATCTCCCTTGTACTCATCGCATAGAACAGAGTAAATTTCAATCCTGACAAACAATCTGTTACCTACACACAAACAAATTCTACAATAGGCATCTACTATCCTCCATAGTATAACCAAAATGGGAGAATACGTAAGTAAAGTGAGTAAAAAATACAAACCTGCTATGGATTTATAATCTCCACCGCATACTGTTCGGATGACGTCCCAAACCACGCGTCGCTCCTCGAACAAAGCTCATTGTTCCGATGCAATCCAGTCCATGCGTCTCGCTGCAAAGGAGGTCTGCCACCGCTACCCTTTGTGTGAAAACCTGTATCCTACAATGGCCGATTGAGGGAGATCCCAATCGTATGGCTACAGGACGCACACGCAGTAGCAAACCTAGAGAGTTCACTCTGCTTAGGAAATGACAGCTACCGCCCTAGGAGACACATGACACTAGTCCCACACGAAGACTTCACAATTCGGAGGCCCATAAAAGTAGTTGAATGGCCCAAAAGCGAACAAAAAAATATATAGGTGAATGAACAGTTATTTAAAAACAACCAAAATGTAATAGTATAGATATTTACCTCAAGAATTTAAATTAAAATGAATATATTTTATTTACATTTTTCATTGTCGGACAAATTATATTTGCCTTGGGGATAAAATCAATAGAAAAAAAATAATACAACTAATATTTCCTAAACTGAACAGTAGACATATGTGCTAACAAATTATATTTACCTTTTGTAATATATATAGGGTGGGGATCAACTTACTCCAGGAGTAAGTCTGGGTAAGTTACTCCGCTTAATAACTTCTTATAGAATGTTAATTTAACAAATCTAACCGTTGATTAATTTGATATTAATATGATGATTATGCACACCAAATTTTAGATTAATTGGACATTCATAGGTATGTAATTTTAGAGTGAACATTTACTTATATTTTAAAAAGTATATTGCCCGCTAAATTGAAGCGATTTGATGAAACATCAAATGATTTTTAAATTTTATAAAATTTTGTAGGCTTGATCTACTCAATGAAAACTGTTAATATCACGGTTGGATTGATGAAATTCAATGTTGATAAGAAGTTATTAAGCGGAGTAACTTTACCCAGACTTACTCCTGGAGTAAATTGATCCCCACCCATATATATATATATATATATACTAAATTAGTATTTATATATTAATAAATTTTATGTAAAAATTTATTCCCTGTGATGTGTAAAAAACACTTTAAGAAAAATTAAAAAAAAAATCAATCTATTAAATCATAATTCAATTTTAAAAAGTAACTCATTTTCATTAATTGTTTTTTAAAAATCTTATAATTTTAAAATTCTCATAAATTTACAAAAAAACATAAGTATATGTCATTGGGAATGGCAATGGGTAGGGTTTGGGCAGGGTACTATAGTACCCGTCTTTATACCTGCGTTTTAAAAAATTACTCATACCCGGACCCATACCCACGTGGGTAGTAATTATAATACTTGTACCCTTATCCGCTGGATACTCAAGTGCTCGTACCATTACCCATTACCTGCATTTTTGTTAACTATAAAAATAATAAATTGATTACAAAATAAAAATTAATTAAAAATAAATGAAAAATAATACATAAATCATTCAAGTTTAACCTATAAAACAACTAAGGTATGTGGAAGTGGATGAGAGATTAAAACAATGAAAGGGGAAATAGAAATTAGTTCATGTTTTGTTATTTTATTGTTTAGGACAAAATTATAAAATTTTCAAAATTATAACATTTAAATTAATTAAATTAGTAATATATATTAATATTTTTTTGTGACTATAATATATATTAATATTAATTCTTTTTGGGAAAAATAGTAATTATAATATAAACATATATTATATAAGTGCGGGTATGTGTTGGGTAGGATAGGGTACCATAATACTCGTACCCACACCTATACCCATTAAAAAGTGTGGCTAATTACCCTACCCATTGTGGGTAATTTTTGTGGGTATCCACTAGATCTGGGTCCAATTGTCATCCCTATATGTCATAAGTATTCACCCCTCTAATTAAATCCATTTAAATATTAAAAAAATTGATGTAAATTTTTCATCATTGAACAAATTATATTTAGCTCTTACAATTTATATATTAAATTAACACTTAGATAATAATAAAACTAATGCAAATATTTATTCCCTTTTGATGCATAAAAAGATTATAATAAAAACTAAAAAAAATTCTATCAGTATAAAAAATAATTTGTTTTTATTAATTATTTTTCTATTAATCTTACATCTAAAAACATAAAATAAAAATAAAATATTTATAATCAACATAAATATAATGTTCATATTTTATTTTAATATCACTCTTCTAACATAAATTTAAATATTAACACTTTTTATGTAAATTTTGCATCAAGTATAATTTATTTTTACCCTATAATTCAATTATTAATAAGATTTATCGTAACAATTTATTCAGTTTCACCTCATAAATTAATTATTATTGAAAATTTTCTATATTTTTAACCTGTAATTAAAATTACTACTTTTATTTATTGATATTGAAAATAAAACAATAATATAAAATAAAAATAGGAAATAGTTAATCTAATTTAAAATCTAAACGGGGTCATTTTATCATATGAAATGAATGATAAATCATTATTTTCATCTACCTAGATCATTCCCGTATGATGTATTTTTACTCTTAAATTATTATGTCTCCATATATATTTTTCTTAATGACCTAAATATGAATGGTTTTTTATACAAATTTTATTTTCCTACATGATATAAACATTTAACCCTATAATTTAAATTTAAATATGAACACATTTTCTGTGAATATTTCATAGCAAATTAAATTGGCGTTCTTTTTTTACTAAAATGGGCTAAAGGCCAAAAAAAAAAATCATATAACTACTACTATTTACAAAAGTGAATAACAAACACGACCGTTGACTACCAATAAATTATATTTATCTCTCGTAATTTATTTAAAAATTAATATTTATATATTAATAAACTCTATATAAAGATTTAGGGAGGGAGGAAGTTTAGGGAGAGAAAATGGTTCGGGGTTTGTACGTTTCAATGGCTCAGATTTATTTGATTGGATTTATGTTTAGATCACATTGATGCCATTCTCGTGAATTCAATTAGAAAGTGAAAAAATTCATTACTATTATAATTATGTAACCAGATAAAATAAGTAAACAGTTTTTTAATTTATAAAAAAATGGTGCCAACCACGTAATTTTCTAGTGGGAATTTTTCTGTATGAAAAATTTGATCATTTGAATCCGTTATCTTATTTAAATGTGGTCAAAAAACATATATCAATTAAATAAATGATTTATCAGTATAAACTTATATAAACCATCAATTAATAATCCGTGCAATCCACCGGTGTAAAAACTCATTATTATTAAATTAAAAATGAATAAAATAAGTAAACAATTTTTATTTTATTTCAATGCACAAATACATAGTTTAAATTGATAAATTTTACTAATTAATGACATATAAAGGTGATTAAATAAATCCAACGATATTATGTAACCAAAACAAAGAAAATAGATAAATAAAATTTTAACTTATTTCAATGTGTGAGTTAGTCATTTTTATTTATGAAATTTACTAATTAATCATTTGTGCAATGCGCTAACATAAAATTAAATAACTTATTATTATGTAATAAAAAAGAATAAAATAAATAAATATTTTTTTATTTATTTTAATGTACAAATTAGTCTTTTGAATTTATAAAATTTATTAATTATTGACCGTAGTGTAATGCAGATGAATATAAACAACTCTTTATTAATATATGAAAACCGAAAAAAGAAAATAAAGAAATATTTTTTATTTATATCAATGTACAGATTAGTATTTTACATTTTAAAAAAATACTAATTAATAATGGTTCAATGCATGGGGATTAAACTATTAAAGAACCGATTATATTATGTAATCAAAATAGAGAAAATAAAAAAACAACCTTTTAAATTTATTTCAATATTCAAATCAGTCTTTTAAAAATATGAAATCTACTAGTTAATAACTGGTCCACGAAATAGAAACAACTCATTATTTATTATTATTATTATTATTATTATTATTATTATTATTATTATTATCCAAGTCGGGTAGTGATGGTGGTGGCAATGTTGAGGGGTTGGTTGCTGATACGGAGTGTTAAATGACAGTAGAAACGGTGGATAGTATTGAGTGGTGACGATAGCAATTGAGGGTGCGACCCATAATGACAATTAAAGGTGTCAAGCAGCGACAACGATAATGGCAGCAGGGGTAGTGTAGGGTGTAAGGCACCAATGAAGTGAGAGTTTTGTCAATAAAAAATAGCAATAAAGTATTTTATTCTATTATTGTTTATTCCACCAATTTCTAGGGGACCAAAGTGTTCCATTGTTTTAAGGATATATTCTATTTTGTTACACTTTTAAAAATACACCGAACATAGAATATAACTTACATGTTATGTTCCGTCCTGACTTTTCTACCAGAAGACACCTTAATGACTTGATTCGGATTGGGATGGGTATAGGTTAGAGTTTGCAATTTAGAGTTGTAGGCTACCCGGCCCAGTGGAGGTAGCAGACTTTATCGGTCTTGGCTAAAAACCATAAAATTATCCAGACTTCTAAAATAAGGATTCAAACCCTACATTTTTTGCGGGCTTTTTGCCTTTCGTGGGTTTTTGTGTGCTATCCGGTCTTTTATGGGTTTTTTCCAAGTAACGGACTTTATCGAACTGTGTTAAAAAGGTCGATCATTATTCAGGCTTCTAAGATAAGTGCATGATAAAGGACAGATTGAAGGGGTATTAACAATATATATATATATGTGTGTGTGTGTGTGTATAATAATTGAAAAAAATAAATAAAATGAGTATAATATATTTAATTTTATAATATAAATTTTATTTAATATTTATTATTGAAATTTATTCTTTTTAAGTGATTTCTATCAAAAAAAAATATTTGATACATATGTTATTATTCATAAATTTTATAACATGAATGTACTATATATAAAACTTAAATAAAAGACATGATGAATTTAATTACTATTTAATATTTATTATTAAAAAAAATCGGCCCCCCTACATATTAATCCTGGATCCGTCCCTGTGCATGATCCCTACATTTTTACAGGCCAGTTCGACAGGACTAACCCATTTTGCTAGTTCTAGTTTAGGTCAATATCCAAGTGGCATACCCTATTCATTATATTATTATTATTATTCGTGATTTTCTAATACTTAAAAGCTCAATCTTATTTTATTTTCTTAATTCGGGTTTGTGAGTGAAACCTTCCTCAAATATATTTCACACATAAAGTTGACCTAAAAAACACTGCTACATATATTGAGACAAATTCTAATGAATATAATATATTTACTAATTAAATGCATGAAAAAATTTGTCAACCATTATCATATAATCATTTTATGATTTTATTTAACTTATAATTTGGGTTAACTCAGTCTTGTTATGCTTAGACTCAATCTTAACTAGACATGTACATCATCGAGTAAGCGACAAATATGGATGATAATTAGACTCAAGCCCAATGAGTGCACACAAAAACTTGCCCATAATGTGTAGGGAAATAACCGCAAAATAGATATATGCATGTATGGGCACGAGGAATTACCCACAAAATTTAATGGGGATGGGTACAAGTATAATAATGTCCAACCAGCCTTTTATATATATATATATATATATATATATATATATATATATATATATATGCACACACATATAGTTATTTAATTAAGATATCTTGTTTTATTCACAATTTAATTAATGAAAAATAACATATTGGCCATCTAAATATTTCATTACATTGTGCATTTTATTTTAGAACCTTGTTACATTGTATCATGATTTAGTTAAATGATTATATTATTGATATTATATAATTATGTTTGGATGATTTTCTAGCAAATTGAGTTATAACTTATATTTTATTGATTTATTGATTCTACATAGTGCAGATAATGGGTGCACGTGCAAGTATGGGCATGTAGGTGTTCAACAGATACGGAGATCGATACTAAACTTGCTATCCATGTGGGTATGGACGCATTTTTATAATAATTTAATAATTATACATCGTCAATAACATGCAATGATATATATGTTTCCACATTTCATTTAATGAATTAAATGATATATGAGTTGTCATACTCATTAAATAATAAGGCAATACATTATTGGATGTCAGTGTATTTTTTTACACTTACTATAGTAATTAAGCTCTTTTTATAATGCAGGTATGGGGACAAATACTACCTGACAACAAGCAAAATTCATCTTAACTAGTGACATAAACACACATAATGAAAGCACTATGGTGAGAGACTAAGACTAAGAGTGTGTTAAACTAGCTGAAAAGCTATGTGAAGGTTCAAAGTTAGCTGAAAGCTGAAAAATTAGTTTTTGATTGAAGGTGTTTGATAAAACTGACTAAGATTGGTAAAATGACATACAAGACATCATTAATTTTTAAATAATGATGAGTGGGGGTGGTTGAAGAAACTTGTAATAATTATTCACCTAGTAGCTGAAGATGAGAGCTTTTTTATATAAAAGCTACTTGAGATAGCTTCAAGAAAAGCTAGTAGCTACCTAAAAAAGTTCTCTTGCCGAACATAGCTGAAATAGTTTCAGCTACGAACACACTCTAAACACATTATTTCTATTAAATATAAGAATTATAAACGAGAACAATTAAAGAGATTCTGATTTAGAAAAAATAACATGGGTTTGAATTATATAACAAAAGATTAAGAATATAGTAAAAGTAACAAGTTTAAAAGTCTTGCACTATTATCCAAACTTGAATGAATGAATATTTTAATACATTTTAATGTAATATTATTTCTTACACTGGTTTTAAAAAAAAAATATTTCTTGCACTGAACAATAAAAATTTTACAATTACACCCTCCGGACTCGAATATAAACAACAAAAAAATCACATATGGTAATCCAAAATATAAATGAATCTCAACTATTTTTACCATATTTAATGACGTCGTACCAAAATACCCTTTATTTAATTTCACTAGTAGGTGACCCTTGACTTCGCACAGGTATATTGGTGGTATGATTTACGTTGCATGTGCTTCGCATGAGAAAAAATATTAGCTATCATAAATGCTTATATATTAAGAGAATATATTTTAATATAATAGTAAAAAAGAAAATTAATGTATGAGAAAAAAAATAAAAAAAATGGTCAGAGCAAGACTGTCTCCTGTGGTTCATTAAAAAATACTCTTATAATAAAACAAATTATATGAACGAATAATTAATGAAAATGATTTAATATAATAAAAAAAATAAAAGTGCGATAGAAATAAAAGAAAACGACAAAAACAAGACTCTCCCGTGGAAGATGTCCGTTATTCATTGCATAAAAAAACATTACTAAATTGAGAATAAAAAAATAAAAAAAAATTGAAGTTTGAAAACACGACACATGTATTACGAGAACAATTTTAATATAGAGTAAATAGAATAGATAAAATGATAGGAACGAGATTGTCTCCCGTGGAGAATACCCGCAGTTCATAAAAAGAGTCTTTCATAATGAAACATGTATTAATAAAAACAAATAATGAGAGAAAATGTTTTAATATCATAATTAAAAAAGAAAACGGAAGTGTGAAAAAAATAAAAGAAAAAGGAAAATGACAGGATTAAGACTGTCTCCCATGGATAATACACGTAATTCATAAAAAAATCACTTTACTAATGTGATAATGAAGAAGAATGATATTATAAGTGAATGATTAATTAAAAACAAATAAAAAGGAGAAAAAATACTACAATAAAAGCTAAATGAATGAAGATATGATTTTGATAAAAAAATGAAAAGAAAGTAAAAAGGATGATACGACTTTTGTCATTGTTCATTTATGATTTTTTTATTACATAAAAACACACATTAGGAAATATAATAAATATGTTGATGTATATTAAATGTAATATAATAATAACAATAAAAAAGAAAAATTAATGTGTGAGAAAAAATAAAATGGTAGGAACAAGATTGTCTCCCTGGAGAATACCCGCAGTTCATAAAAATTTCTTTTATAATGTAACATATTAATAAAAATGAATAATGAGAGAAAATATTTTAATATCATAATAAAAAAAGAAAATGAAGGTGAGATAAAAAAAGTAAAAGAAAAAAGAAAACGACAGGATCAAGACTTCCTCCCGTGGAGGATTCCCGTGATTCCTAGAAAAACACTACAATACAAGCTAAATAAATGGAGATATAAATTTGGTAAAAAATAAAAAAATGGAGATATAATTTTGGTTAAAAAATAAAAGGAAAGTAAAAAGGATGATGTGATATTTTGAGAGGGGAAGAAAATGAATGAGAAGGTGACATGTGGCAAGGGTGAGGTTTTATTTTCCTATAGTATACTAGCAAGTTACCCGTGCATTCGCACGGGTGCGGGTGATGCTGATTTTTATATATATTATCAAATATTTTTAATAAAATAATAAAAATAAATCTGTTGAGATATTGACAATCCTGATCCCGTCATTATCAACCTCAGCAGTGCCTTCACCAATTGTAAGGATCCAATCGACAAATTCACAGAGTTCTTCGCGTGATTGATCACGTGCTAAACACTGAATTCTCATATTCGTTTCTAGCTTCAAAACCTTTCAATTTTTCCATAAAACTGGTGAATTAATTGTAGCCATAACAATGTCAGCCCTACTACCACGAGGCACAACAGGCAAGATTTGCCTAAAATCCCCACCCAACACAACAACTTTACCCCCAAAAGGCTTGGCTAAACTATCAGGGATACACCTTATGATATCTTTCAATGTTCGATCAAGTGCTTCAAAAGCCAAACGATTGATCATAGGTGATTCATCCCATCTTATAAGGCTAGTCCTTTGAAGTAATTCAGCCTTTGCACTGCCCTGGTGGATTGCACAACATGAATCCTCATTTAATGTGAGGGGTATACAAAAAAGTGAATGAGCAGTTCTTCCACAGGCAATAACAACAAAGATGCAATAACACTCGATGCAACGTTCAGGACTTGTTTTTTGTCCGATCGCAACTTATATGACAATGTTTTCCACAAAAATGTCTTGTCAATCCTACCATGACCGTACACAAAGAAGAACCCCCCTGCATTTTCATTTACAGCTGTAATAATTTCACGGTAAACAACTCGCTGATTTGGGTTAAATAGGTGAACATGTTCGTTATGCAATCTACTCATCTCAGCGTCATCATAGTTGAGTTCATTCATGATCAAGGCATTTCCAACGATACTTGTGGAGTTCAAATCACATCTTAAGTGATAAAGTGAAAAAAATAACATCTTAAGTAATTAAAGAATTTAATGAGTAAGAAAAAGAAAAAAATCTTTTTGTTGGATAAAAATATTTAAAAAGGAAAAAAAAGAAAAAAGAAAAGGGAACAGTTGTTCCCGTGTTTTAAAAAATAAATAGAATAGATAAGAGGATAATAAATAAATGAAAATATTAATGAATAAAATAGAGAGATAAATAATAGAATGATATAAAAAAGTGTGGATGAGTAATGAGATAAAATGTTTTAATATAATAATAAAAAAGAAAATTAAGTGTGGTAAAAGGGGAGGAAAGAAAACAGTTAGTAAAAGCACAACTACCTTGTGGAGGATACTCGTGATTTATAAAAACAACACTCTTGTAATCAAACATATTAATAGGAACGAATAATGAGAAGAAATATTTTAATATAAGAATGATAAAAATAAACGAATATGTGATAAGAAAGCAAAAAAGGAAAGAAAACGGTTGAAGGAGGAATGTATCCCGTGGAGCATATAAATTTTTTGGTTTAACCATAGGTATCCTCCACGGGAGGCAATTCTGTCCGAGCTGAGAATATCCACATCATTGTAGGGTTAGCTCTCCGAGCGGGGTATATAAAAAAAATCACTTTACTGGATAAAAAAATTTAAAAAGAAAAAAAAGAAAAAAAGGGAACTGTATTCCCGTGTTAATAAATAGAATAAAATAATGAGATAAATGATATGTTGAAAAAGTGAAAAAAATAACATCTTAAGTAATAAAAGAATTTAAAGAGTAAGAAAAGGAAAAAAATCTTTTGTTGGAGAGAAAATTTTAAAAAGAAAAAAAAGAAAGTAAAGGAAACAGTTGTTCCCGTGTTAAAAAAATAAATAGAATAGATAAGAGGGATAATAAATAAATGAAAATATTAATGAAAGAAAATTAAAGTGTGGTAAAAGAGGAGAAAAGAAAACGATTAGTAAAAGCACAACTACCCTGTGGAGGATACTCGTGATTTATAAAAACAACACAATGCTAATCATACTTATTAATAGGAACGAGTAATGAGAAAAAATATTTTAATATAAGAATGAAAAAAATAAACGAATATGTGATAAAAAGCAAAAAGGAAAGAAAACGGTCGAAGGAGGAATGTGTCCCGTGGAGCATATATTTTTTTTGGTTTAACCATAGGTATCCTCCACGAGAGGCAATACTGTCCGAGCTGGGAATATCCACATCATGGTGGGGCTAGCTCTACCAGCGAGGTATATAAAAAAATCACTTTGCTGGATAAAAGAAAAAAAGGGAACCATGTTCCCGTGTTTAAAAAAATAAATAGAATAGATAAGAGGGATAATAAATAAATGAAAATATTAATAAATAAAAGAGAAAGAGAAATTATATGATGATACAAAAAAGTATATATGGATGAGTAATGAGATAAAATGTTTTAATATAATAATAAAAAGAAAAAAGTGTGGTAAAAGGGGAGGAAAGAAAGCGGTTAGTAAGAGCACAACTACCCTGTAGAGGATACTCGTGATTTACAAAAACAACACTCTAGTAATCAAACATATTAACAGGAACGAATAATTAGAGGAAATATTTTAATATAAGAATGAAAAAAAAAACGAATGTGATATGAAAGCAAAAAAGAAAAAAAAAAAACGGTTGAAGGAGGAATGTGTCCGTGGAGTATATAAATTTTTTGGTTTAACCATAGGTATCCCGCACGAGAGGCAATATTTTCCGAGCTGGGAACATCATTATCATGGTGGGGCTAGCTCTCCCAACGGGGTATATAAAAAAAATCACTTTATTGGAGAAAAAAAATTTAAAAAGGGAACTGAGTTCCCGTGTTTGTAAAGAAAAAAAAATCCGAGCTGGGAACACCAACATCATGGTGGAGCTAGCTCTCCCAACGGGATATATAAAAAAATCACTATGTTGGAGAAAAAATTTAAAAAAAAAAAGAAAAAAAGGGAACTGAGTTCCCATGTTTGTAAAAAAAAAAAGGATTTGGGCAGGAAAAAATCCCCCAAAAAATCACTGTGGAGGATACTCGTGATTTATAAAAACAACACTATGCTAATCAAACATATTAATAGGAACGAATAATGAGAAGAAATATTTTAATATAAGAATGAAAAAAATAAACGAATATATGATAAAAAAACAAAAAAGGAAAGAAAACGGTCGAAGGAGGAATGTGTCCCGTAGAGCATATAATTTTTTTGGTTTAATCATAGGTATCCTCCACGGGAGGCAATACTATCCGAGCTAGGAATATCCACATCATGGTGGGGTTAGCTCTCCCAGTGATGTATATAAAAAAATCACTTTGCTGGATAAAAAAATTAAAAAGAAAAAAAGGGAATTGTGTTCCCATGTTAAAAAAAATAGAATAGATAAGAGAAATAATAAGTAAATGAAAATATTAATAAATAAAAGAGAAAGATAAATTATATAATGATACAAAAAAGTATGGATGAGTAATCAGATAAAATGTTTTAATATAATAATAAAAAAAGAAAAAAGTGTGGTAAAATGGGAGGAAAGAAAACGGTTAATAAGAGCATAATTACCCTGTGGAGGATACTCGTGATTTATAAAAACAACACTCTAGTAATCAAACATATTAAAATGGAACAAATAATAAGAGGAAATATTTTAATATAAGAATGAAAAAAATAAACGAATATGTGATAAAAAAGCAAAAAAGGAAAGAAAACGGTTGAAGGAGGAATGTGTCCCGTGGAGTATATAAATTTTTTGGTTTAACTATAGGTATCCTCCACGATAGGCAATATTTTCCGAGCTGGGAACATCAAAATCAGGGTGGGGCTAGCTCTCCCAACGGGGTATATAAAAGAAAAAAAATTAAAAATAAAAAAAGGGAACTGAGTTCCCGTGTTTGTAAAGAAAAAAAATTCCGAACTGGGAACATCAACATTATGGTGGGGCTAGCTCTCCCAATGTGTTGGAGAAAAAAATAAAAAATAAAAAAAAAGAACTGAGTTCCCGTGTTTGTAAAGAAAAAAATTCCGAGCTGGGAACATCAACATCATGGTGAGGCTAGCTCTCCCAACGAGATATATAAAAAAATCACTATATTGAAGAAAAAAATTCAAAAAAAAAAAAGGAACTGAGTCTCATGTTTGTAAAAAAGGAACTTGAGTCCCCCCAAAATCCAACACGTGTCCCCCCAAAACTAACTTTTCTTATAGTTATATAGATTAGATAGATATTAGATAGATATTTTATTTTACAATGATCCTATTTAATGAGCCATGTAAAGAGAGTATTTTCACTTGGAACAAATTTCAATAAAATTGTAATCTTCCATCAAGAGAAAATAAGTTTGTTATTTTTACTCTAGTTAGTTTTTCTACCATAGTTAGCAATTCCCTACCTTAGTTTAGGATTCCCCCTATAAGTAATTGATGTATGCACCCCTTTTTGGTATCTTTTCAATATGATAATATTTGGCTCTATACCAAATCCTCCTTTTTCTAATTTTCTGTCTCAAAATCCTGAACCATCTTTGATTTCTAAGATCCTATTTAATGAGCCAGAGAGTATTTTCACTTGGAACAAATTTCAATAAAATTGTAATCTTCCATGAAGAACAATTTAGAGAATACAATCCATTTTTAAATGACATTAAAAAATTTACTGAGGTTAACTAACATTTTTAATTAACATGAGTTACTTTTTTTACTTATATTTAAGTCGTTATATATGAAAGTACAATTAAATTTGATAGCATTCCACAATTATATTAATTTAATTAAAGTAGACTTAAGAGCATATAATTGTAAATGGCACAACCATGTAAAAAATAAAAGTGTGAAACTGCAAACTTCAATCCTATCTTACATTTTTTTTTGTTTAAAAAAATGACATTAATCAAGGATAGGGCTTGTGATCAATTCGAAAGTAAATTATGGTGAGGGAGGATGACATTATTTCAAAGCAGACTATATTAGTTAACAAAAAAAAGAAGAAGAAAAGAAGCAGACTATATTCACTCAAGATATAGTTTATGAAATGATAAGTTGATAACCCTCAGCTCCTTTTAGTTAAGTAGTTAACGCATGAGTTTGGTTTCAGCGGATAAAATTGATTTGGATGAATTAAGAAAATAATAATTTTTTTTCACTTCTTCTCATTTCTCATCTCACCAAGATTTAAAGTAAAAACTTAATTATGAATAATTTAAAAGTAATTTTGCCAAACACGTATGAGGTGAAGAAAGTCTTGCATCCCTCAAATCATGGTTTTTGAGTACAAATTATAAACCAACATAACATCATTAATAGTTTGCAAAAGAGTAAGACAGATTATCCGGTGATTAGTTAGAAGCCTTTTTAGATTAAAAGTATTTCATATTCTTGGTACAATAATTTTCATACCGAATCTAATTATGCAGATTTATCAAGGCCACATTTAAAAATCCAAGGGAAAGATACGCCAAGAGAAAACCATGCTATTAATTGCTAAAATTATATAAATCGGGGGTGTAAATCTAAATGTTACTATATGTATATAACTTAAATTATTAATAAATTGCAAAATCATTTTTTAACAAAGGGTAATTTTTCAGATTGCATACGTCTCTTCAGTAGTAGTGTTTGTCATAATTGCATTTATGTTATTTATGATATAGTGTTATCACTATGCATGTGTTTACATATAGCAGAAAAATATTTCATTATATTATTTGAGTGCTGATTCCTCAATAATTTGCATGCTTAATTTTAATTATTTTTTTGGTCGAAATGCTTAATTTTAATTCATGCGAAGAGCTCTTAATTATATTTTTAAGGGCCCACTCTTATACTTTTTCTTCATTTTTTTATGTCAAAGCTCACTCTTATACAGTTATACGGGTAGGAGCCCATTCCACCCCATTTTTACTATTCCCACCACTCTTTTTTTCTTTTTTGTGCTTCCTGACTACCCCACCCACTTCCCTTGCAACCCCACCCCTTCTCACTCTCCTCCACCCTTACCTCCATCGCCACCTAGGAATGTCAATGAGGTGGGGACGAGTAGTAATATTGTAGTACATAAACATGTATCCATGCTCATTAAAATTAGCGGGTATTCACGCACACAAGCGTTTACGGATATCCATTAATAGTTAAGAATTTAAAAATTATAAAAAAGAAAAGAAGAGAATGTGATATAATATATTATATCATTACGATTTAATATATTAAAAATATCATTATAAAATAATATAAAATTAATTTTATCTCATCATAAAATAATGAAAATTATAATATTTTAATATATATTTAATAGAAAAATATATTTTAAAGAATATGTGAGTACCCGTGGGATGGATGATATAATATAATATCCGTTCCCACCAGTTTTTTAAATATACGAGTCTTAGTTACGGGTATATCCGTGGGTATCCACGAGTGCAGGTATTTTTGTCATCCCTACCGCCACCCCTCCCCTTCTCCCTATTACCACCGCCATCCTCATCCCCGATCATCAAGGCTGCATTCTTCTACTTGATTTTTGTGTTAGATCATTAGTCCTCTAGTTAGACATCGACTCCAAACTAGGCATCCAAGACCTCTTTGAGTCCAGGCCTGACCTAATCACTACCTTCTTGCTGCCATCAACGGACCTTCCACCATTTCCCTCTACAATGCTTCCACTAGGCGATGCATTTAGGCATGACAATGGGACGAATTTTGTTATCCCAGTCCTCGCCCCCGTAAAAAATTGGTGTCGTAACGTCCTAATTTCTAAATTCAAGAATAATTCCCGTTGGAAGCAAAATTCTCGAATTTCTGAAATTTTTTCACGCCATTAACGATATCGTCACAAACACACATAAGCCCTGCTCAAGTAATCCAACGTTACTTGAGCCATGAACATTTACATAAATTGAGTCATAGTATCTAGTGCCATTAGTGGCTCAGCTAATAGTATACAATATACAACAACATGGTTAGGGTACTGCCCTACATGTGCTCTCAACTAAATAAGAAGGATGCAGAGGCTGCACATGTACATTAATATCCCAAAAAAAGAATACAAAATAAAGATATCAATGTTATTCCAAAATACATCAATTCTATCATCAAACTAAAGCCAACTCCAACAGCTCCAAGACCACCAACGGCCTCCCTGAGTAAGGTCTTGTACATCTAAAATGTATCCACAAACATGTGGCGAGACTAGTGTCTCAGTGAGCATGATCATGCAACAAGCAGTGTGGGGAAGTAGGCAAATGCTATGCATAAAATAATTCACAGTCAATCATGAAAAAATGAACCTCAACTCATAATAAACATGACATGCATGACCTGCATTGCCCGACAGACGGGGTCTTATCTCTTAACTGGGGCTAGACTTGAACTCAGACTACAAGGAACGTTTTCCTTGGGGACAAATACCCACCATTAACTGGGGTCTGAAACCCATGTTTTAACCAGGGGCCGAAGTCCATTAATACTGGGAACCAAAGTCTTGTCTTGCTTAAGTGTGAACTAGGGCCGAAGACAAATATTGGGGCCAAAGCCATATACTGGGGCCGAAGCCAAATTCATTTTATCAACTGTGAGCCAAAGCTCAAAATACATTTTCTAGTTATCTAGGGGCCAAAGCCCTAATGCATGACTCAATCATAGCACATGGAACATGATTCAAAGTGTAAATAAACATTCTTATAACCATAATCAAAACCCTAACATGTGAACCCTACATCAAATCCCCATTCATCAACAATCATACTCATGGGCTTAATCATAGTAAACACATACAACAACTCATTCACAAAAGGAAAGGGGAAAGAAGAGAATAAGGTTCATAGGGGAGTTCTCATACAAAATGGGGGTGGAATGTGTGAGTTATACTCACCTAGATCAACCCCCAAGAGAGGAAAAAAGATGGTTGATGGATGTTGAGAGCCCCTTGCCTCTCCTTCTCCCTCACTAGAAGCTTGGGCGCACTCTCTTTAGAATCTCTCTCTAGAGTGAGAGAGGAAGATTGGAAATGGGAGAAAAAGCCCTAACTTAAGTGTTTTAAAGAATTGGATTCGTGTCTTCTCGCTTAACCAAGCCTCTAAACCTTCTCTGGTCGCACGTTCTCGCTTAAGTGAGGATATTCTCGCTTGAGCGAGACAAATTCAGAGAGAAAACTTTGAAATTGCGCTCAAACGAGAGGTTTCTCACTCAAGCGAGAAAACCAGAAATGAAATCCCCTGTTTTACTGATATGGTCGCTCAAGCGAGAGATTCATCACTTGAGCGAGAATGAGACTCTCAAGAGCGAAAATGGGACAGTAACTCTATTGTGTAGCATATCAAACCGAAGCCCCAAATCTTAGCTTTCTAATGCAAATTGAATCACCTCAATTGTCCACCTAAGACTCTAGATATCATCAAATTAATGCATAAGGGTCATTAGGCTTAAAATCCGAAATCAAGCAACAACTTTAATTGAAGTCCAACGAGGTACCTACCATGTGAACAATGATATAAATCATCGATTCACTCCAATTTCCTTAATCAAAGCCTATCCCTCTTCTTTCTTTCACCTTATACTTTACATTTTCGAACCTTAACTTGGTTTCCCTTAAGTCTCTTCAAAATAGGTACTTGGAGTTTAACTCTTGATTCCTCCTTTAAATTCCCTCTAATACTCTAATTCTTATTGAATTCTCGATCTTCTTTCTTATTCTACCACCGAACTCCTTCACTCTTCTTCTATGTCTAACTTCCTTCTCTTGATGGGATTCACAACCTAAGGGTCTGTTTGGTTGAGGAAACGTTTCTTGTTTTCATTTTCCGTTTTCATTCTGTTTCCTGTTTTCTAAAATTTTACAAAGGAAAAACTGGAAATGCTGAAAACAGCAAATTTTGTTTACAGCATTTCCAGTTTTTCCTTTGTAAAATTTCAGAAAACAGGTAACAGAAAATGGAAACAGGAAATGAAAATGCAAACCAAACAGGCCCTAAGGCTTCCGCTATATTTTCTATGTCCTAAATTTTGGGATGTTACAGGTGCGGGATCGTGTTCGGATTTAAAGAGAGCAAGTATGAAATTAAGAATACCCAACCCCATTCCCGCGGGTCCCCGTTGGATTCAAGGAAACCCCTGGGGATCTCACATACTCCATTTTTTTTTATTTTTTCTTCATTTTTAATAACTTAAATATATGTTTTAAAATTAGTCATATACTCAAGTATATATATCTAATATATTTTAATTCAAATAATAAGTAAATATAGACATCTGGAATCTTTAAAAAATAAGAAACTTAAGAATTATATTTTATGGAAAATATATAAGTTTGTCATTATTATTTAATTTTTATATCAGGGCGCATTTAGGTTCAGGAGCGGTGCGAGTTCTTGCATCCTCAAACTCGCCCCCACCCCCGTTAAAGGCGGGACGTGTTTAAGTTCGGGTTTTACTTAAATCTGGTCAAAGCAGATTTTTCCCGTCAAAATCGTGGTTGGGACAGGTTGATACCCGTATGTTTGGGTTTAATTATCATGCCTAACTACGTTTGGTGTAGTACAAACGCTTCCCTCTAATTCTTCTCTTGCATTTTTCGTGATCCCTTCAATTCATATAGTGCATATGCATGAAACAAAAGTGAGTGACGGGGAGTTATAAAAGATTAGTGAAACAAAAAAATTGGGGCTAAATAGAGTTTTGAAATTTGATTTCGGACACCAATTTTGTTTCTTAAATCTAGCTTCGGACAAACGCTCGTAACTAATTTATTTTTTTTTCTATTTTTATCCTTGATATTTCAATATACACTTCCTAATTTACTATCAATTCATTTTAAACTTTTGAAAAATAAATAGAACCATATTACACATGATAAACAGATAAGTATATTAACAATATTATGCTCTCAACATAAAAATAATACTATTTCATGATTATATATTATGTATAAATTTAATTTAATTCAATAAAATATCAAATTAAGATAAACATTTGTCGTTATATATATAGTACAATTAATTTAAAATTTTTATAAACTATTTTAATTATTATTCTCTTTTATTATTTTTATGTTATAATAATTATTTTAATTTCTCACTATTTATCTTCATTTTAATAAGTTATTTTATCACTACAAAATTAATAAATAATTATAAAAATTGAAAATTATAATTTCTTAATAATATATTTTATTTATAAATTAGAATTTATATAATAAACCTATATAAATGTGTCATTTATGTTATTTTACGTTAATTGACTACTTAAAAAAAACTAATTTTCTAAACATTTATAATTCAATAAATTAATCTCATTACTATGAGCTTATTATAACTCATCATTTACCCGCTGCCTTAGTTTAATGCAACACGATAGTTGCTTTTGCATTTAGGAACTCATATATATGCGCTGATAACATACGCTTCACTTTTGTTGTTTGGATTAGGCATGCTCAAAGAAAGAAGAAAAATTAATGGGCTCTAAAAAGCAAAATATTCTCATAGATGTGAAAATTTTGAGGTGGACGGCATAATTTTTACTCATTTTCTCATCTCACCCATTTCTTTTCATTTTAATTCCTTCTTTTCTATTTTTCTCAACATTCAAACAACACAAAATTAGGTGGTAAATTTATTTTATTTATTTGGTAAAGAATTTTGTTGTTCTTTGCTTTTAATAAAATAAGGCAATAACTCAACATAAGGGGGAAAAGAAAAATCAAAAGTGATAGATTCAAAGTGAATTAAATTCTCAACTCATCTCGTAGGCATAGTAGCATGATAACCCTTGTAGATCCAAAACAAAAATGTGTTCCTAGTTCTATTTGAAGCTCAAAGATAGCTCTCATATGGTACATTAATAACCAACGGGGGTTGATTCAAGTGGGTACATGCTTGATTCCTCTTAAGTAAGGTGGAAAAAAATCCTCGCTGGGAGAGTTAGCCCCACCATGATGTGGATGTTTCCGGCTTGAACAAGATTGCCTCCCGTGAAAGATACCTGTGGTTAAACAAAAAAAATGGTACATTAGTACTGCATGTGTATTATGTTTTTCCAGGTTCGAATCGTTTGATGCATGAATTGGGTTATTTTCTTCAACCAAAATATTTAACATGATATAGAAACCATACAAAAATTGAGATCAGGCCAGGCATTCTATAATATGCCAACCAAGTATGACTTTGATTTTCTCTTTGTTGCAAAAGCATGACTTTAATTTGAAGAGTGGCAGGGCAAAATGGATTGACTACTGCTAGGAATCAATTAGATAAAGGCTCAGTTTATATATACTTTTTGGAGAAGAATTTTTAAAAGAAAAAAATAGAATAAATTAAAGAGATCAAAAAATTTAATTTCTCTATAAGACTAATTTTAATTTATGGATAAATTAAATTCATTTGACATCTTTGATTCATTACATTTTTTTCACCCAAAAGTTCTTCTATCGCTGCAGAAGTACATCCAAACTGGCCCAAAGTGTTATATGAATGGATCCAAATGAATGTAGTACGAAGGGAAGTAGGGAACACTTAATTTATTATGACTCAACGTTATATCTAATTATCTACATTTATTTAAATCAGCTTAAATTGATTAAAACAACCAGATGGTTTAAATGATGAACCTTCCGGCAAATATTTTTAGAAGAACCCTTTTTATGATATATAAATAAATGCTGCAATAGATTTATGTAAAAAATGTGTTTGGTAAAACTAACTGCAAAGTTAGCTGAAAACTTAAAGTTAGTTCTGAAAGCTGAAAAGTTAGCTGATTTGATTGAATGTGTTTGGTAAAACTAGCTGAACATGGTAAAAATGACATATAAGGACATCATTAATTATTAAATAATGATAAGTGAAGGTGGTTGAGGGATAAACTTGTAATTAATTTTCAACTAGAGCTGAAAATTGGAGTTTTTTTTTAAAAAACTACCTCAAGTACATTTTCAAGAAAAACTAGTAGCTACCCAAAAAAACTACCTTAACAAACATAACTGAAATAGTTTCAACTACTAATATCAGTTTTCAACTAAGTGAAATGACTTACCAAACACACTCTTAAAATAAAAAAACCTGCGTTACAGCCTTTTCTAGAGTTTTTTTTCCACCATAAACTACTACTTTTAACTTCTGAAAAAAAAGTATAAAAAACAGCAATTGTTTTTTTTTTTAAATATTTGCCTTTTTAAAAAAACTTACATAAAAAAACACAAACAAACGAACCTTATAATAGTTTAGATTATTTTTACGATGTCATTCATTTTAACATTACCCAAGTCTGATTTTAGGAACATTAAATATTAAATATTAGGCTTTTCTAGCTATGTAACACTGATGCCAATCTCTTGGACAGAAAAATGCATAATTCTTCCGATAAAAGAAAAAGAAAAAAATACAGAGAAGGAAATATAAATAAGATACTCCCAAGTAAGACAAATATTCAAAAAATTTAGGGCGCAGTTTGCATTTTGAGATTTGAGAGAAAGCAAGTTAGGTCCCCACCCTTACCCTATCCTATTCCTTTGTTTGTTAATAATAAAAAATTGTTGTGGCCACAATAATCATTAAAAGCCTAACGTTACCATTTTCGAAATTCGTTGGAGCCAAACGGCTTTAAAAACTTGTCACATGTTCTCTCCTTTGTCTCTCTGGGTGGCATTCATGTCTGATTCTGATTGACTTGCTTTTCATTATTATATGCCACCATATCAACAACATTCCTCACCCTTCTCCTTCTCCTTTTCTTCCCTTCCCATTAGAGGGCCTCTTGAGATTTGAGATGGGTTGCTTTCTTGCATGTTTTGGTTTATCCAACAAAAGAAAGCGCAGAAAGACTCTCTACAAGGTCTTAGCTGGAAACCAAGTAAGCCGCAACAACAAAACCCATCTTCAAGTTTTTCATCACTCTTCCATTTCTTTGTACTATTTCAGCTATAGATTTATCAGTTAGAATTTCATAAGAGATTTGTGTTATCTTGCAGAATTATGGAAACTATGAAGTTCTTGCCATAACAGAAAAAGCCATTGTTCCCTATTCTGATTTCAGGTAAGCATTTATTTCACTCCTCCTTTCTATTTCATGTGTGGATAGATAATTATTTGTGTGTTTTATTTATTAGAGACAGAGATCAAAGAAAGGAGCAGAATGATGTCAAAAATAAGAAGAAAAAGAAGAAGAAAGTTACCTTCAATTTGAATGTACAGATATATGAGCCAGACCCCACTGCTTATCAGGTACTGGAGAATGAGGAGGAAGAAAATAAGAACACCACTGCAGAATCAGAAGGAAGGAGCTCACCTTCTATCTTGGGAGAAGGATCTGCAGACTTGACAATGAGATACCCTTCAAGTCACAGATATTACAACTGTGGAGATGGCTATGATGAGGAGGATGAAATAGCATATGAGGAGTCTGACATTGATGACTGTGATGATGATGATGATGAATTTGATGATTGGGAAGATGAGGGTAGTGATGAAAGTTTAGAGAATGATGAGGCTGAAGTGTGTGATGAAAATAGGAAACAGAAAGAGTTGTTAGAGTCATACTATTCTTCTGTGGCAGAAGACAGGATAAAGAATCAGATGCCACTTGCTCCAAATGATGCTGAGCTGAAATCCAGTTTAAGTGGACGAGACAGAAGCATAAGCATGCATTCTGTCCTGATTCCAGTAGAGAACCTCACTCAGTGGAAAGCAATCAAAGCAAAAGTTACATCAAGTAAGAACAGGAGGAAGGAGAATGTTCCATTAGAGCATAATACAAACATGCCCTTAGTCTCTGGAGGAAGATTGAATTTCTCACCTTGTATCTTAGAATCAAATGCTCTTCAGTCCAAGCCTCTATTGCCAGAAATTGCAGTTGATGCTAGTCTTTCAAATTGGTTGGTTTCTCCTAATTATAATGTCTCCGCGACCACAATTCATTGTCAATGATGCGGCCATGTCATTCAGAAACATGGAAAATATCAATTCTATAGACTTAACAGAGCAATACAACACTACCAGCCAGCCTATGGTTGAACAACCAATTCTAAAGGATGCATCAAATTTTGATTCTGCTTTTGTGATCAATGGGATGATTTCATTGTATTTGTGTGCCTAATTCTTATACTGTATTTTGTTTTGTTTTGTGAATGGTTATGTTGTGATCAATGGAGGGTGTATTTGTCTCTGTTTATAACTTCATGTTGCAGTTATACAATTTAAGGTGTTCTCAAATCTCATGCTCACAATTATGGTACATTGTCTTCTTAAAAGACATTCTGCAAGGCTATATTTGAATCAATTAGGAGAGGTTTTTTATGTAGACAGTATAAGGAACATAAGGTTGATTAATAGAAAGTATAACCGAATACAAAAACTCCAGGGGCATATGCTGATTCTACAGCAATAGCACAACAGTACCAAGGAATCCTTTCAGCAGAATTACGTGAGAATAAATACTTGAATCATGAAAATTCATTCTGCATATTGAGTAATTGGGAAAATAAAAGGAAAAAATGATTGAGGTATCTCCTCTGTAATTGGCAACATGATTAAAGCAATTGAGTACACATCAAATGCTCATTTAGCTTTACTTTGATCTGCATAGTGAAACCGCAAAAGTCCACCTAAGAGATCTTGTCAAAACCCAGTAAGATGAACTGGAATCCAAATATTGGAAACACAAAGAGCTGCTTATCTTGGTTATTGGAGAGTTGGTCCCAAATCATCATAGTTACTCCAAATTCAGGCTTTGCAGGCTCCAAGAATGCTCCCTTGGTTAGTCCAGCAGAAAGTTTGAGACAGCTTATTGAGATAATCTCTACATTATTGAACAGACACAAGAGTCATCCTCCGAGTCACTGACATCACTGCACACACAATTGGGAGACCAAATGTGAGATATTTCTGGATATATAACACACCAAGACCAAGGGTTCATTATCATATTCAAATTTTTTTGGCTACATTTAAGTCATATTGCAAATACTTTTGAACTTTTATCCCAAGTAGACAAAAAACATTGGTTATGTTTTACTTCCTCTCTCTCTCTCTCTCTCTCTCTCAACCAGGACATAGCTGCAGCTCCCATCAATTTTAACCTTTGGATTAACTACAAATCTAAATACAGATTTATGTAAATTACGAAAAAAGAACAAATGAAATGGGCACAATTTTATTTCAAAAGTCCTGCATCACTGACCCTAACTTAAGATGGCTTCTATGGCATATCTTTCCATGTCATAAAACAAGAACAATTCTAAAAAATTAATACTTCCTGTGTTTTTTTCTCCTCTCACAGACTCAGTTTCTATAGTCATAACTCATTAGTTTATCCATTTTGATGGATGCAGCGATTTTTATTGCTGATTCTGGATATATAAGAACTGAAATTCTTTTCCTCCCAAATATTTGTCTTATGATATGAATCTTGTTAATCAGAAAATTTGACCAATAAATTCTCCCTCAATTTAATTATTATTGGTTATCCTTCAGAATCAACTCAGGGCTAATCTGTATTATAAGCCCATGCATCTCCTTGTATCATTGGCCAAGGTGTATTCCTTTACAGTTAAATGATATAATTCATTGTGAATGTTAATGTTCAGGGGGGTGAGCAAGTAAAAAACAGAGTTACTTCCTTCTGTCCTAATTATAAGATCCTTCTAGACAAATTGTCTCATGCATTAATTTTTTTTTTTGACAAAATTACCCCCATTACTAGAGACAGCTGAGTAATTTAATTAATAGAGAGAATGAGACAACGGAGTAGTTAGATAAAAAGAGAAAGATAATGGGTCTCAATAAATTCAAGGGTAATTTTGGAAAGATGATACACATTCTTGACAAATTTATTGTGATCAACTAAATTAACTACCTTCCTTAATCCTTTGTGAAGTAGTTAAAAAGTTCTTATAATTAGGATCGACGGGAGTATTTCTCAAGACCTTTTTGAGAGGACCATGAGAGAATATTGCCATTTACAATTTTACACCTCTTCTCTCCATTTTATGAGTCAAGGAACATGAAAGAACGAGAAAAAGAAAATGAATCCATGAAGGATACTATTGTAGGGTGAAAATTGATGGAAAGTTAGCAGGGAGCTTATAGGAATAAAAGGAATGCCTAACATACAATGAATTTTAAAAAGGAACCGAGTCTATAATTATAAAGGGAAAACTAGTGAAACCACACAATTAGCCACATTGATACATCCACAAATGAAGTCACCCTGATATAATAATAGAGGACATGGAGGGAAAAAAAGACCACTTTGTAATTTAGTGACTGACCATAGCATTATGCATATATAAAATAATAAATTCAAAGGAGTGACACATGTATAGAAAAGAAAACCCAGTCATCAAGAAATATGCTTGAGTTAGGCCAATGAGTCTTCATTATTGCCTTAAAATATAGCCTTACTTATGACGAATGCCAGTACAAGAGCAGTAAAGGTGTCCACAAACCTATGGAGGCAAAAGTCTCATCTGGTAATTTTACAGGTCAGGTGTCTTAAATTTTCATTTTTTATTAATGTTCTTTAATCTTTTTAATTTAACCGTAAGTTCTTAGCAGCAAATTCGAATTTCAAAGTGTTCACACTTTTCTTGGCACTGGCATGACATAAGAAAACTTGTTAGTAAATAAATAAGAAAGAGTAGCACTTAACAGAGGACAAACTATCCCCCACATAAGAAGAATAGTTGTAAAATAAGGGGTAAAAAAAATAATAAAAGAAACACCAAACTGTTCCCCATCCCATTGAACATGTGTCAAAGAAGAGCCTCCAAAAGTCATTTGTGGATCACCACAAAGATGCCCTATAAACTGTCCCTACCCAGTGCAACTTGGAGGTAAAAGTGTGAAAAACTTTAAGTTAGCAGGTCAAGACTAACATTTAATAGGAACTCCAAGACATGACATGTTACAAAGGTCAACTTGTATGAGGGTAGCCAATAGCACCAAGAGAGCCTAAAGCAAGGTAAGCTGTTAATTTAGAACTTAGAAGGGAAAAAGAATAAAAAGACAAGAGTTGGGTTAAATACATAACCTAAAGCAGAAAGAGTCAAAGAGAAGTAGGAGGGAAGTTCCAATTTGATAAGTACCTTGGAAATTTACAGCAGTGACAGAAAAGACCAAAAAATCGAGAGAGAGAGAGGAACCAAATATGTCTAAATTAAGAAGAATATGCTGGTTCATAGAACATCTAAATACACAACTAATTATCACCGTACAAATATTATAGCAAACAAATAGATACTACAAAATGATGCAACCCAACCAGTTCGCATTCCTATTACAACTAATCATTTCAGACAGAGAACTTGAAAGCTGTACCAACCTATGTTGATTCTCAGAGACACAATGGCACATTCTAGCCAGAGCTTCCCTTGGCCGAGAATCTTAGTTCAGACTTCAGAGATAATGAACATAGAGATAATTTATCCACACTTCATCAACTTATTGCAGAAAAGTAGCTTATTTCACAAAGATTCCACATGCAAAATTATATTAACAGACATGTCATCATGTTACTTCTCACAATACAAGTTTAGCAAAGACCCTCTAAAATTGTGCCACTTGCACAAAACAGGAAAAAACAAAACTATTTCAACATTTTTTTTTCTTTTTACCTCACATGACTCAAGTTCAGTTATACAGGCAATAGAATGGGAACTGGTTAAAAAAGAAACCAATATTATAGGCCCGTAATTATGTGGCTGTAATGTAAGTGAACAAAGTGTTACCTTAGCTCGTATTCCAACACCTCAACAAGCTTGTTTCCAATGGTGTCATTCCACTGCACTTTCCTATATGTCTTATCTAACTTCAGTGATATTCCTCCTCTTCGGAGTGGTAACAAAGAATTGGAATCATTATCATTATCTTTATCGGCATGAAGATCTTCAACCTTTCTACCATCTAAAGAAGCCACAGCCACAGTCTTGTTCACGCAGCCATTAGCATCTTTGGTGGATTTAGTATCCATCAACAACAACACTCTTCTATCCCAGGTCCTTTCGGTGAAACAGACCAATGAAAAAACCCAAATTCAGAGAAATTTAGGAATTTGGAAGAAACCCATTTGACCCTTTTGCCTCAAACCACACCCCAACTCCTAAATTCTACCAAAAATCAAAACTTTGGAGTAACCAAACCATGAGTTACAACGCTGAGAAACAGAGTGAAAATGAAACAAATTAAAGGAAGAGCAGATAATGGAAGAATCTGAGTGTTGAGAAACAAGAAAATGACAGAAACTTGTATGGTTGCAAAGTGAAAACAATCCACAACCAGAATATGAATTGATGTACATACACTATCACACGGTTCAATACACGTTTTCTGCAATTTTAAAAATAAATAAATGGTACCACACAAATAAAATTAAGGATAAAAACAAAGATTTTGCATACAATATACAACAGCTGATAAAGCGTTTACTTTTTTCATTTTTTTTTAAATTTTAGTAAATTCATTTTCTGAGTCCTTACAAGAATCAAGAAAGGCACCCGTCAATTCATTAATTTAGGTCTTGACTCTTGAAGGTCAATTCGATGCATGTTTGTCTTATTAATTTGGAAAAAAAGACAAATTAAATTCTTATTATAAATTAACACCCGTACAAAATAACAGTTTTTCTTTTATTTTTTAAGAAAATTAACCCTTTGATATCCTGGCTATGAGAGACACATGGAAGAGAAATAAATAAAAGAAAATAAAAGGTGAAATAAATAAAATGGAAAAAAATTAGAAAGATGAAATGAATTATAATAAATATGAGTGAAAGAAATCACAACTATAATTGTAACACAATACTATTCTTGTCTCAAATATAAATAAAAATTAATTAATTTATGGATTACGCTAATTAAAAATTTGTTGAATTCATTAGATTTTTTTTTAACTCATATAAAAAGTAAATATATTTATTATATAATTATTTTTAATAATAATATTTATTACAAAATGAATCATTGAAAAGGAAATATAAATTAAATAAGAATGTTGTGGAGATATTAGTATTTAGAGTGTGTTTGACAAGTCCAATAAGCTAGCTACTAGCTTATTTGACTAGCTTATAAGCTAGTTTGACCAACACAAAAGTGCTTGGTAAGGTACATCAAAGTAGCTTATTTTAGGAGCTTCTAGCTTATAAGCTACAAGCTACAAGCTACCTCACCTAGCTTCTAGCTTGTAACTTATTTAATTTTCTTCCATCACTACCCCTTATATTTTAATATATTTTCCTTATTATTGTTAATTTCTCTTTACCTATTATTATCTATTTTTTAATTTTAGTGACAAGAACCTTTAAATTTCTTTTTACCTATTATTACGTATGTATATAATAAGTAATTTAAAAAATTAAAAATTAATTAAATTGTTATTTTTTTTCACTATTTTATGAAATTATTTTTATATTATACTATTTATTTTATCATTTCATTATTTATTTTAATTTTTAATTAAATATTTTATTACTAAAAGGTTTAATAAGAATTTAATTATTTTTTTAAAAAGATAAAATTATAATTACATAATAATATATATTTTTTCTAAAAAACACAAATAGAATTTACATAATAAAATTTATGTAGTTATGCCCTTTATGTCATTTTACATTTACTAATTAGCTTATCAGCTGGTTTTACCAAACACTTCTAATTCAATAAGTTAGCTTATCAGCTCGGAGCTGATAAGCTCCTAGCTTATCAGCTAGAAGCTAGCTTATCAGCTACCAGCTAGCTTATCAGTTAGTTTTGCCAACCACACCCTTAGTGTGACACCCTTCTACCCCATACTCTTATGTGTTTAAGAAATCGAAGCTTAGAAAGGGGAAACCCCACGATAGGTAAAAGGGTTCACAATCGTTCTTATAAAATCTCATAGTTCGAAAATGGCTTTATTAAAAGAAATTAAACTCTCAAATATAGTCAAACATAAAGCAGCGGAATCACCAATACATAACACCATTAATAACCTACTGCCATATAAGGCATCCCAAAAGGTTCATAACTACTCCTAATCTAGAAACATGATAAACTCCCAAATACACCCTGATGTCACATCTATCAGAGCATACCCTTTTAATCATAATCGACACCATCGTGTCTTCATCAACACCTGTAAAATATATCCACAGAATACGGTGAGAAAAAGGAATACTACATATACATACACATAGAGAATACCCGTCCCCACCCCAACATCATTACATCATGCCATCAATACATCAATCACCAATAATAACATTCATCTAAAACTCAACATCATAGCATCTTTCATATATCATCATACTCATTACTATCATAACATCATTCATATATTATCATACTCATTATCATCATACATCATTCATCTATCATCATACTTATTATCATCATACATCATTTATCTCATCATACGCATTATCATCATACATCATTCATCTATCAGCATATTCAATTTCATCATTACATCGTTCATCTATCATCATACTCATTATCATCATTACATCGTTCCTCTATCATCATACTCATTATCATCATTACCTCATTCATCTATCATCATACTCATTATCATCATTACATCGTTCACCTATCATCGTCTACCCAAATATCATGACTTGGAACTCCACACAATGGGTGCACCTCGTCAATCACTAGTTAGTACCGAGATAGTCTACCGGTGTTACCACACACACTATCCGATAGGTTGTACCCCCTCTATGGACCCGCACAACGACATTCGACCCTAGGTGGCTATGAGCCCGTACACACTCCTAGGTTGCACCCCCTCTATGGGTCCGTGCATCGAACGCCCCATCTTGATCCCCTGAGTTGTACCCCCTCTATGGGCCCGCACAACTCAGTTCACCTCTCGAATTGTACCCCCTCTACGGGCCTGTACAATTCAGGTCTCATCACATGTGCTCATGGCACCTCTCCCAAGTTGTACCCCCTCTATGGGCCCGCACAACTTAGGTAACATCACCTATGCACAAAGCATCTCTCCTAAGTTGTACCCCCTCTATGGGCCCGCACAACTTAGGTAACATCATCATCAAAGGTGATATACACCGTCGTCATCATCATTATTATCATACATCATCATGCTCATCATTAAACATCATTATAGTAAAGTGATATACACTTATCATCATTAACATCATCATCATGCTCATCATTAAACATCATTATAGTAAGTGATATACACTTATCATCATTAACACCATCATCATGCTCATCATAAAAAAGGGGATATACACCAACATCGTTATCATCAACATTATCGTCAAAAAGGTGATATACACCAACATCGTTATCATCACATCAACTCATCATACATCAATACACTCATCATTAAACATCATCATAATAAGGTGATATACAAATACCGCATCAAAACAATCACAAAGTGCATAAAGACATCATAAATCATCGGGTATACAAATCATTATCATCATCATCATCTGCATCAATACACGCATCATCAAACATCATCATAATAAGGTGATATACACCGACATCATTATCATCATCATCATGCCTCAATACACTCATCATCAAACATCATTAAGTGATAAACACACTATAACATCAATCATCATCATTATACATCGTCATAATCATCACAAACATCATTAAACATCATTAATCATCAATATCAAAATCATCATCAACCATCATATAAAACATTCTCATACGCAATATAACAGTTGTAATCGATTACCAGAGACCGTTACTCAATTTGGAGTCTTCAAGCTTTAAGCTTAAGACCTTGGTTCACTAATTTGGAAATATCTAGAGTTCTAGGTGTCCAATTAAAGTGATTCCACTTCTATTAGAAAGTTAAGATCCTGGGCTTCAGTTTGATATATTATGATAGTATTCCGAGTTCATTTGCACCCTTAACAGACGCATTCTTTCTCAGCGAGAAAGCTGTCAAAACCTGGTAATCGATTACCACACATATGTAATCGATTACCAGCAACTCACTCTCTGGTAATCGATTACAGACCCCTTGTAATCGATTACCAGCAACCCAAACTCACTCAATGCTGGCCCAGAAAGCCCTGGTAATCGATTACCACACTTGGTAATCAATTACCCGCGACGCAGATCATAGATTTCACGATTTCTAACCTTTCTAAACTCATCCAATCAATCTCTAATCAATCTTTTTCGTCTAAACATCATTCATAATTATTAATATCATCCAAAGCTCAGTAAATCAACAATCTTTTACAGATTATACAACCAATTCGTCAAACCCCCAATATTTAAATCCCTAATCACCCCTTTTTCATTATTCTGAATATCATCTTCAATTTCACTCAATCATCATCAATATACATCCAATCAATCATCAATCAACAGATTATATCATTTATTCTTAGTTACAACATACATCCATACGAATTTAGAGCCTTAGAGGTCTTATGGTTACCCTCACTACCCACACATCCCTACATGCATATACAAGCAATACTCTCCCCCCACCGTACCTTAAGCAAAGCTTGATCACAGCAAGGAAGTCCTTTCTTGGATCTTGACTTTCACTCCTCAGCAGCTCTCTCTTGAGACTCTGGTTCTCGCCCCCCTTAGCCTTTCGCTTACTAACGAATGATACGAATAAGGATTAGGGTGCTCTGTTACCCCCTTACAGAATAACTAATTGGGCTTGGGCCCATTCTCACTCCCTTTATTTTATTTCAAATAAACTATCTTTTACTAAATAAAACTAATAATAATAATAATACTCCTATTATTTATTTTCTCATTAATTACTTATCTCTTTAATTAATCTATTTAATTTAATTAATATTTATCCTAATAGAATTTAGGATGTTACACTTAATAGTGTGGAGATTGTTAAATTTACTTATATTAAAATTAATAAAATTAAATTTTGGGCTGTTTATATTTAAAAAGTGATAATACTATTTTTTTAAAACATTTTAATTCTCCTGACTTATTTTTATAAGGATTGTGTCTCGTAATAGATAGCAACTTGTACTATAGTATTGCTAAAGTCATCATGAACTCATTATTCTGAACTGATAGTGAGTTTTTTAAAGTACTTTTTATATTCCGTAAAAGGTACGTTTTTAATATTAAATCTGAGGTTGAGCAATCATGAAAAAGTTTATAATAGATTATAATTTGGATTTAATTTATAAGAATGTGTTCGGTTAAAAAACTGAAAAAATGAATAAAGTGTTTTGACAAGCCATTTCAGTCAGCTGAAAACTGAAATTAGTAGCTAAATTACTTATTTTTACTTCCCTTTGACTTAATTATATATGACATTTAGGGGCTCTAATATCATGTGGCCAAATTAACAACTAGCCATAGATATTTCGTAGTTTGTAGTTGTGCATAGAATTTTCTGCTTGTTGTAAACATTAGCATGTAGTTAACTTTCGTTTATCAAATAAATTATATGTTTGAACTCTCCAATTGTATTCGCTCGCACTACATCAAGGAGGATGGAGGAAAGTCCATAATTGCGTTTGTGATTCCTTGGATCAAACGGTGTCTGTACAGTGTTTCTGCCGCTAAAAACAACATAGCGGAAGAAGTTGCTACATATATGACAGAAATTAATGTTAGTAGAGTAAGAGTTGATGTGCTTCTCTGTGCATTAATTCATTGTGTGTACAATATGAACCTAATCTCTTGCATGCGGTCCTACCAAATAATTAATGATCATTTGTCTCACAGCATAAGCATTGAAAAGAGTAAAGGTTTTTTGTCCGTTTATATGTTGTGGACATATTACTCAACATGACACTAATTAAGGATATTGACCTGCTTAATTTGAGGCTGCTCTCAATCTAGAATTGAACTAATAGTAGCGTGTTTGCTTTTTCATTCGATTTACATAATGTGGATTGTGACGGTTAACGTAATTTTCATTAATGTTAATCCCAATTTATATTTATAATATAATTTTGATAAAATTAAACACACATTAATATTTAATGGTTACATGGATTAGTGATGCCCCTCAGGGTTGGGAGTTGAACTAATGTGAAGTCCATGCTATGCTCTAGTAGATTTTATTTTGTATAATAAAATAAAATAATTTAAAATTAAATTTCCATATTTTTTCATCCAAAGACTCCTACACATCCATCACAAATGAAATACTATTAATAGTGAAATACTATTAATAGTGTGTTTGATTTATACCAAAATCACGATTTAAACGTGGATCTAGACAAACACCATAAGAATAATGTTGACCCAGATCCATATATGGTCAAAAGTTAGTGCAGTCATGTGGTGGGTAAAGGGGAAAAATCATTTTTAGCAATGGTCAAAAGTTGTCGCTAAAGGGGAAAAACCGTGGCTATTTCGTAATTAACGACGGGCCGACGCTTGGCCGACGCTATGGCGTCACAAATGAAAATTAGCAACGACTAATAATTTTTCTAAAAAAATATCATTCATTCCCAGATTTATCAACTGTGAGGATCAAATCCACAATTTAAATGATACAAGAAGAAACATTACCATTACGCTATAATTTGTTTCTTGAAACATATTGTACAAAATATTATATATATAGTGAAAAATAAGAAGAAATTAGCGCCCACAAGGCCGATGCTAAATATAATTTTTTTAAAAAAATTATTTTACCATTAGCACGGTCTAGCTGTCACTACATAAAAAAGTTAAAAATCAACTTAGCGACAGCTTGACCGTCGCTAAATAGAGATTTTATTGTAATGATGTTTGAAACGTGATTTTGTGTAAATCAAAACATGTGTTAAGTGATTATTTACAAATTAAAATCCTGAGTTAAGATTTCCTAAACATATATAAACGTGTTCTTCTAATTTATCAAAAAGCTAGCTAGCTATAGCTGTCTCGGAATACGCTACCTGTCCCTCTCTTTGATTTATTTGGTTCACAAAAATAATAACCAATAATTTAAAAATTTAGACACAATCCAAATCACTGCATATATCATACTAGGCTTAAATAATTTTTGGTCCTTGTAAAATATACGATTTTTGCTTTTAGTCCTTATAAAATTATTTTATTCTTTGGTCCTCATAAAATTTGAAAATTTAAAAAATGGTCCTTATTATCATTTTTTAATGATATGTCATGCATCTAGACACGCCACATCATATGCCACCTCAACATGATTACTTATGTGGCATGGTTGGATGCAAGATAAGTGGCAATAAGGATCTTTTTCAAAGTTCTAAATTTATGAAATCAAAAGAATAAAAATAATTTAATAAGAACCAAAAGCACAAGACCATATATTTTTACAGGGACTAAAAAGTTATTTAAAGCTATGCAGTCATGTGGTGGGAACGCACTTCACATTAAAATGTTGAAAACGATAAATACTTGAAATAAGGTAAGAGTTGGACTAAAGCCATGACTAAGGAAAATATATGTAATATGTTGTCAATTCGCTAAGTGCAATAACATGTTTGTAGATTGCATTGACATTTTGTGGAAGGTTGAAAGTTACTTTGAAATTGTAATGCGAGGTTTAGCAACTTAAAGTGTAGTTGTGAATTTTAGTTTTTGATAAAAAAAAAATTAAATGAACATAGCCTCACAATCGTATATCTGATCGAATAATCATAGGGTAAACCGTCTATTTTATTCCAATTCAACCCTATTAACCATGTAGTAAAGCAACAATGATAACATGACAGTCTCTAAACAAAGCAAATATAGATCAATATGCTGAATTGAGGATAAGATGAAGGATAGTATATTTATAGTGAAAAAAGATATATATCCACAGAGCAGAGGACAAAGCAACCGACGAAACAATTACATGCATCACTTCCTAACTTGACACTTGACACAATAAACACACAAACTCTGTGCATGTATGCCACGTACTTGGAGGATCTTTGCTGGCTCTTGCTACTTTCTCCATCTATTTCTTTCACTCTGCACCAGCCAAGTTATCATTGTTTTCTCTTAATTATAAATAATAATAATAATAATTGTGAAGCACCTCTACAAAAGCAGACACACAAAACTTGGAGAACATATCATATCAGTGTTTGAAAGAGAAAGATCAGAAACATACAAAATGCTGTAGAGATGGAGAGGGAGTCATTGATCACTGGAGGCTCATAATGCACACGGTTACTGCTCAGAGAAGGGTCAGAAATGACTTGGAAACCTCTCTTCCAAAGCCATGTAGTTCAATCCTTTAAAAACTTGTTTGAATTTCATCACATCAGAAATGAGGTGCACAAGAGAGGGATCGGAGATTTAAAAACAGAAGGCAACATTCTATATGATAATACTATTTTTTTTGCAAATTCTTATAATGTTCTGTTTTTTGTTTTCTCGTGTTTTTTTTTTCTGGGTTGTTAATGACCCTTTGGTACATAAACACATGTCAAAAAGTGTCACGCCCATGAACATTTGTTGTCAACCTTAGTTTATATCAGATTATCAGTATTGGATTTCTCTAATATCCATTCTCTTCCTTTATGTAAAAAGACACCACAACTGTCTATGTATAAGTTACAAAGTAAGTGTTGGTTTGTTTTAACTTACTGGAAAAAACTGTTTTATGTGTCCTATTTGTGAAATGGATTAATTAAGAAAACAACTGAATTTTGAATGGACTAGAACATACAAAGCAGAAAAGACACCTCTGACCAAATGGGTTGTTTAAGAAATTACAGATGTAAATTTCCTTTTTTGGTGTAACAAAACCATTTATTTCATGTGATGAACTCAGACATGGCCAGAGCATTGAAAGCTCCTGATACAAGCCACCCACATGGAACACAAGGCCACAGGCACTACACTTGAGTGTTCTTCAGCAACATTGTGCATTTTTTTGATCAAGATGATAATGGAATCATTTACCCTTGGGAAACTTACATTGGTAGAATTCTGGATTTGATCCAACAGGGTCCTCAGTCTTTATTATCTTATCTAAATTAAATTCTTTATAATGAGGCTTCCAAAGAGATGACTTCTGATCTTAACAAACAAATTTTCAGGGCTGCGTGCAATTGGAGTTAATGTCATTGCATCTGTTATCATGGCTATTGTTATCAATGGTTGGATTGAGTTATCCAACTCAGCCTGTGAGTCCTTCTTCTATTTACCTGACAAAAGAAAAGAGAAAAACTAGGACAATTGCTTTGTATACATTCCCTTTTTTTTTCTTAAGCATATTCTGCATTTTAAAGATTTATCTTATCTTAGTTATGAAAAAGATTAAGAGTTTGGGCAGTTATGAATTTCTTGATTGAAATTTGATACCAGAGTAATTAATAAATTTTAACAGATATTAATTTTATACTATGCAAGCACAATTAACTCTTTAAATTAATTGCACTGGCACCTTGGAATAGCAAAACCAATCCTATTCCCCCTGACACAGTTGATGCCAAAAACCCACTGAGAATTGAGAATTAGGAAATCTGGCATGTGTCTTTGTTGTCTTTTTTCAATTTTATTTTTCATGGAAATCGAAATTGTGGTGTTAAGAATTTTTCCTGTTGCTCATTAGATCACTATAAAAATACATCTAAAAATACAGAATAATATTATATGAAATAAATACACATATATTGAAGATAAATTGCATTGCATACAATAAAGTCAACATCTTTTGTGCCACTTGGAATGTTTTACCTTAACAGATGGAATTGTAATTTTACAGCATTGGTTTCCTTCTCTCCTCTTTCCTATCTACATACACAACGTGCACAAAATAAAGCATGGGAGTGACTCTGATGCTTATGACACAGAAGGACGGTAATGAATAATGATGCATATTAAAACAATCCATCATTTAATTAATTTGACTTTGAACCTCTTTAAGGACATTTTCTCTTTATTGTAATGAAACCACACAGTTTTGTACCAGCAAATTTTGAGAACATCTTTAGCAAGTATGCTCGTACAGTACCTGATAAGCTCACACTTGGAGAGATCTGGAATATGACTGAGGGAAACCGAAATGCATTTGACCCTTTTGGATGGTGAGTGAGTTTCTGGGTTCTCAAGTTACTTTGTTAGCACAATTTTATGCTCTAACTGAAATATTGGTGACATATGTGTGTGTTTGCAGGGCTGCAGCTAAGTTTGAATGGGGGTTCTGTACATTCTTGCTAGGGATGAGGAAGGTTTCCTTTCTAAAGAAGCTGTAAGAAGATGCTATGATGGGAGCTTATTTGAATACTGTGCTAAAATGCGGCTGCTGGTAAAGAAGGCAAGATGAGTTGAATTGAATTGTGGAGTCAATCTACTGTGTTTTTACTGTGAGAGGTTGTAAGATGTTATAGTGGTGTAATTGTACCTAAATAAAGAAAAAAATTATATATCTATATATTAGGACTTAGATCTATGAATCATATTTGAAGGTTTGATCCTACATGGATTTATCTATCTTTCTCATTACTATAGAGACATGTATTTTCCCTCCCTTTACAGAAAAAAAAAAAGATAAATCAGAATATATTGAAATTGAATGAAAATTGAATCAGAAAAAAAACCATTAAGTAATAACAAATAATAATTCAATCCAATGACCAATCAGAGACGATTTAACACAAATGCTTGCATCACTACTATCTATCAGAACCATCTCCAAATAGTTTGAATCTTCAACTAACTCTATTGAGGGAATATGTTGTTAACCATGTAAAAGGGCGCAGACATGTCCAATCAGGTTAACATGAGTATATGTTAATTTCACAACTTCAGAAAATTGAATCCTGGCAAAGTAACTACCCCCAACACCATCATTTATAGTACACCTCAATTCAAATTTGAAAACCGATCATAAGAATGCAAATATAATCAAATTCAAAAGAATAATTACAATAATAATGGTATAACAAATACTATTTCATGGGCTCTATATGCCTCTAAAATCAATGTCAAATTGAGGTAAAAATTTAACCACATTGTAGAAGTTACAAATCTTTCAATCCTTAACAATAAGACAGAAGCTACAAGCTTAACAATCAAGAGCAGAAGTTAATTATAATGCTTAACCACTCAAGAAAGAAGTAAAACAAAATTTCAACAGCTTAATCATCTACCACGGACAGAAGCAAATATCAATCTTTATCAAGGCTAATAATGAGAAATACCGGAATTCCGACGAAAAGAATGGCACATAGGCAACAAATCATATACATTGAATAGGTGAAAAATTAAATCCAAGCCAAGAATGCTGGTTGAAATCGAATATGGGATCAAATGTGTTTATGATAGTAACAGAATCACGAGTGTGCATGTAGTAATACTTCCATCCGATGAAAAATGGCAGGATGAAAGCCTATCAATGGCTTGGAAAACCTGCAAGAAAATGGAGAAAATATCCTTCCCGAGACATTTGAGGAGTCATATATCCAAAATATTACCAATGTTTGGGGTTGATTGGAGGATTCTGGTAACTGTTCCTTAGAGAAATATATGTCATGAAAAAAAAAAGCCAAAAGTTGCACAACAATCCTTGAGGGATGTCAAATTCAGCGGGAGTTTGATGTCATAGCAACCTCTTCTTGCTCTTGCTCAACCTCAGAAAGATAAGAAGAAGGATTTTCAAAAGGCACAGAAGAAGTTGTTGGAGCAACACCAAACATGTACCTTGTTCTTCTCTTTGATCTCCTCCTTCAATTTGGAGTAGTGGGTTTCTTATCAGATTGGCTATCCATTCCATGGCCAGCTTCTGTGTAGCATTAGTATTATCAGTCCAAGTCCAAGAATCTTGATCCTCCAAGCTATTAGACTTTGAAACTCTTTCTGACACTTCATGTACCCAAACAAAGGATGAGAGAGTCAAGATGAATTGTATTGTGGGGGGAGAATGAAATAGAGGGCGGGCGGCAAACTTTTCAGAAGAAGGAAGGAGTACCTTAATTCAGGGCTCTCCAATTTGTTGAAGATTCTTGATTGAGAAAGTGATGGGAAGTGTGAAAGAAAAATTTAGAAAGTAATTTCTCTCCGGAGAAATAAAAGAAAGGAAAGTGAAAGAAAAAAGAAAAAAAAGTTGCAAAGAAGAAATTCATGGTGGGTGTCATGGGTATAGGAGAGAAAAGTAAATAGATTAAATATGAAAAACTCAAGTGTACTAATAATCAAATGAGAAGGTGTGAATTTACAATAGAAAGTGTAGACTTATATGGCCAATATTATCAATTAATTCCTAACTAATTTCCTAACCAACTAATTAATCTTTAATTAACATTTTATATCTAACACGGACCCCGATAGATACTCGGAGGTTTTTGACAAAAAAATGATAAAAAATTATTAATACCAAAATAATGCAGATGAAAAATTATTTATTACGATGTGATGGTTTTGAACCACGTGGAAAAGGCGCTAAATAATCAGTGCATTGCGAGAGGCGCTCAATGGTTAAGCGACTTACATAGGTTGCACACGTGAGACGCTTTTCCATTTTGCGTCTGGCAAGAAGTGCTATTTCATCATGCATTCTTCCACTCTCCAAAATACAAGTATGTTGATGTGGAGGTTAAAGGAGATTTAAACAAGAGAAATAAATTTGGCGAACGCCTTACATTATGTATGTTTAAAGTAAATAGTCAACGAAAAGTGAGTGTATTGTTGATTGTCAAAAGTTTTGAACTTAGGGCCCGTTTGGGGTGGTTTTCAGTTTTCAGTTTTGAAAATTTTAAAAACTAAAACCAGTTTTCAGTTTCGAAAATTTTAAAACTAAAAACCAGTTTTCAGTTTCAGTTTTATGGTTTCAATTTCATTTTTTTAATATCGGTTTTAAGTTCTATGCATTACAGGAATAATTCTCTCTCCTCTCTCTCCTCTGTTCCTCTCTCCTTTGTTTCTCTCTTGTCTCTCTCTCTCCACTGTTTCTCTCTCCTCTCTCTTTTTTCCTCTATTTCTGTACTGTTTCTCTCTCCTCGCTCTCTCTCATCTCTCCTCCTCCGTTTCTCTTCTATTTATCTCTCATTTGTTTCTCTCCCCTCTCCTCTATTTCTCTACTGTTTATCTACAGAGGAGAGAGAAACATAGGAGAGATGAGAGAGAACCATAGGACACAGAGGAGGAGAGAAACGAAGGAGAGAGGAGAGGAGAGAGGAGAGAGAAATAAAGGAGAGAGAAGAGAAAGAAACAAGAGAGAAACAAAGGAAAGAGAAACAGAGAGAGGAGAGAAACAAAGGAGAGAAACATGAGAGAGAGGAGAGAGAAACAGAGAGAGGAGGGAGAAAAAGAGGGGAGAGAAACAGTAGAGAAACAAAGGAGGGGGGGGAGAGAGAGAAAGAGGAGAGAGAAACAATAGAGAAACAAAGGATAGAGGAGAGAGAAACAAAGGAGAGAGGAGAGGAAACAGAGAGAGGAGATATGAGAGAGAAAACTGAGGAGAGATAAATTGAGGAGAGAGAGGAGAGAGAAACAAGAGAGAATCAAATGAGAGAGAGGAGAGAGGAGAGAGAAAGAGAGGTGAGAGAAACAAAGGAGAGAGGAGAGAAAGGAGAGAGAAACAAAGGAGAGAGGAGAGAGAAAAAAATGAAACTGAAAACAGAAAATATAAAACCTTTTTTTTATTTTGAAAAGTAAAGGGAATTGGTTTTGAAACTTGTGTAAAAATCATTTTAACTCCATTTTATCCAAACACATTTTGTTTTCAAATTTGGATTTCAAAACCGAAAACCGACAACCACCCCAAACGACACCTTAAAGTTGTAAATTCTATTTCAAATTTGTATTAATGTACTTTTTTTTGGTAAGGATAAATTTAGGATAAATGAGCGATGCCCCAATTCAAGATAGGAAAAGTTTATGGGTTCAAAAAGTACCCATAAATGTACATACTTTTAACTCATCTAAGGAGAGAGAGAGTGTGATATTGATGTATTGTTTGATAATTTAGAATAAAATTATTTTTATATTAGAATCATAATTTTATTTTTCAGTCGTAAAAATAACTTACTAGTGATTAGCGAATGTAAAATTAAATTTGTTAAATTATTTTTTAAATATATATTATTATTTATGAACTCACTTTTAATAAAATAAGTTAAAAAATTATGTTCAAGGAAAATTAAATTTTTGAAATAAAATCTAAACATGTACTTAGCAAAAATATAGCAGAAATTTCATTCTAGTCTCTATAATTTAAAATTAGTGGATTTGATCTCTCAAGAAATAAAAATACCATTTTTTAGTATTTATCGATAAAATTTCACAACAAAAATGAAAAAGAGTATAATAAAAACTAAATTGGTGTATTTCATTTTATCGTCTTTCTCGATAAGAATTCGTAGCAAAAATCCATAAAAAATATGTAAAAAGAAAATAGTACAATAAGGGATAAATTTGTTTACTTTTCAAATTTTAATTGATTAAAACCACTTATTTTCAATTTTGTATTAAATGGACTAAAACCGAATTTTCTTCCTATACATATTTGTTTTCCCTTAATCTCGAGTTCGAGTTTTGTAGATGAAAAAAATTTCTATGGGAAGAACTAACTCCACTGGACGATGTGGATGTTCGTTCCCATCATCTACCGCGGTACTCTCGCGTGAAAAATACTTATGGTTAAATAAAAAAAAAAACTCCACTCAGCTAGCGTTGTGCAAAACAACAGAAACAGCACAAAGATTCCTTAAACAAAAGCAAAAGCTGAATTGAACACTGAGATGGGAGAGACAGTATAAGAATGTTATCCGCAGAGTACAGTAAGAATGTTATCGGCAGTGGACAAAGAAACTGACGAAACAATTACATGCATCCCATCGATGATCACCTCCTAACTTGACACAATAATATTTGCGCATGAATGTTGTGTGCCACGTAACTTTGTTAATCTTTGCTGGCTCTTGCTACTCTCTCCATCTATAGTTTTTCTCTGCAATTCTTCTTACCTCTTACTCAGACAGACCAATGCTCCAATTTTGTCTTATTTATAGCTAATGCTAATTATATATGCAATGCAGCTCCTCTACTATACAAAACCGCGACGTGCATATAGAAGATATCATATCATATCAGTGTGAGAAGAAAAAGAGTGATAATATATCAAAATGGCTGTAGAGATGGAGAGGGAGTCATTGATCACTGAGGCTTATAATGCACCCGTTACTGCTCATAGAAGAGTCAGAAACGACTTGGAAACTTCTCTTCCAAAGCCATGTAAGAGGTCATATATATAAAACTGATAAAAGGCCACACTAGAGTGACTCTATGACCATACTAATTTTCTGCAAATTCTCATAATAATGTTCTGCCTGTCTTTTCCTGTATTTTTTGTTCCTATATATAATTTGTTGGTTGTTAATGCCCCTGTTTTAGATATTAATATATCAAGTTTCAGGTCATATATTAAGGAAACAATTGCATTTTGAATGAATGAACTACAACATACAAAGCAGAAATTAAAGTACCTTTAGTTTGATCAAATGGGTTGTTTAAAAAATTAAAATTTCTTCTTTTTGTGTAACAAAATCATTTTTTTCTTGTGATGTGTTCAGACATGGCCAGAGCATTGAAAGCTCCTGATACAAGCCACCCACATGGAACACCAGGCCACAGGCACTACAACTTGACTGTTCTTCAGCAGCATTGTGCTTTCTTTGATCGAGATGGTAATGGAATCGTTTACCCCTGGGAAACTTTCATGGGTAAGAAAGAATTCTGATTTGATCCAACAGGGTGCTCATCACTCTTTATTATCTTATCCAAATTAAGTTCTTTACAATGAGTCTGTCTTCCAAAGATATTTTTCCTGATCTTAAGAAATTTTCAGGGCTGCGTGCTATTGGATTTAATATCATTGCATCTGTTATTATGGCTATTGGTATCAATGTTGCTATGAGTTATCCTACTCAGCCTGTGAGTAGTCACTAATTCTTCCTTTTACTTAACAAAAGAAAGGACTATTGCATATTGTATACATTAATTCACTTAAAGGTGCATACAATAAAGTCAATCTTTTCTTGTGTATGATAAACCCACTTGGAATGTTTAGCCTTAATTAACATATAAATGTATTTTTACAGAATTGGTTCCCTTCTCTCCTTTTTCCTATCTACATACATAACATACACAAATAAAACATGGAAGTGACTCTGGAGTTTATGACACAGAAGGACGGTAAGTGATGCTAATTAATGCATAATCTATCATGTAAGTATTTTTTACTATGAACCTCTTTTGACACTTTTCTTTAATGAAATGAAATGAAACCACAGTTATGTACCAGTAAATCATGAGAACATTTTCAGCAAGTATGCTCGTACAGTACCTGACAAGCTCACTCTTAGAGAGCTGTGGAACATGACTGAGGGAAACAGAAATGCATTTGATCCATATGGCTGGTGAATTTCTGTGTTCTCAAGTTACTTTGTGTTGTTCAGAATCCGTTGATTAATTAATTTGCTCAATTATTATGTTCTAACTGAAATTAATGCTGACATATATGTGTTTGCAGGGCTGCATCTAAATTTGAATGGGGGATTCTGTATATTCTGGCTAGGGATGAGGAAGGTTTTCTTTCTAAAGAAGCAGTGAGAAGATGCTACGATGGGAGCTTGTTTGAATACTGTGCTAAAATGCAGTCTGCTAAAGATGCCAAGATGGGTTGAATTGAATTATCAATTATGTGTGTGCATAGGATTATAATATTTATATACTGTGTTGTTTAGTGTGAGAGATGTCTAATTAATGAAGTATTTCAATAAAGCAATGGCAGCATGTGACTGTATGAGTGTATGTCTTGCATATAATGTAGTCCGTTTCCTCGTGTGTGAAAAATGTTACTCCTATTTTTGGTTCAGCTTGATTAAAATAATTTATTTGTGATCAAGAAGCAGGGGCGTAGGCAAGGGCTGCCCCCCCCCAAAAAAAATTAAAATTTTCATTAATTATATAGGTAGGTCCTGCCTTTAAATAATAAATATGTTGTAGATTTTGTAATATTAAGTATTTCTTTAGGATTTTTTTATTTATCTTTTTTTTAAAAAGTTTTAATTTTTTATTATTTTTTATTTAGAGATGATAAAATGATATTCAAAATTAAAAATATTGCTTATAAAAAAATTGACTAAAAATACTAGTTTATAAAAAGAAAAATGATCAAGAGGGGAAGCATATCTTTTTGGTGCAAGACCACCGGTATCCTCTACGTGAGGCAATCATGTTCGAGTCATTGGTTAAGTTGGAACAACCCTTACCAACTGATCCACGTGCTTGATGGTAAAAAAAGGGGGAAACATATGAGTATTACAGAAAATAGGAAAGAAGAGAGAAAATATGGTTAGGTAACATAATATAACATTAAAAAATGTTTTGTTTGATTTGAATTTGTTTTATAGAATTATATGATAAGAAAAACAAAAAATTTTGATTTGCCGTTCTGAATTAAATAATAGATTTAACGAAAAGGCAGTTGAACATCTTATACTCAGATTAACTTTAGATACCAAAGACTTTCAAATCATTTGATATTGAAAAAAATTGTTATTTTGTTGATAAATTTCATGCAGATGACTTTTTAAAGCAAGAGAAGGTTAATCATTTCAACTAAGACATTATCATTATAATGTTTATCGGATCCTAATTTGGGAAAAATGTTCAATCTATCTTAGCTTTATTGGATCCTAAGTAGTGACATTTTCACTTACCGGAGATATTGAGAGAAATAGTTGAAAAGTCCAATATTGATACATTAAAAGAAAAGTTTAGTACTTTGAATTACAATTATTTAATATTTTTATAATAATTTTAATATTTTATTTCGACCCCCAAAGATAAATTCCAAGCTATGCCATTGTGAAGAAGGTCTAGGAGGTATTTGGGCTACCCGGTCCGACCCAATGCTGATAGAAAGATTTATTGGGTTGGACTAAAAAACCTAGGTGTTATTTGGACTCCTAAAATATATATTCGAGTTCTACATTTTTACGATTTTTTTTCGAGCTACTTGACATTTTTGTCAACTCTAAATGTGAGTAGCGGTGAGTTAGGCTTTGCAGGGCCCAAGTCTGACCTGCATTGTAATTTTATGGCTCAAGTCTGGTCTGTTACCTGTTATAGGCCATTTTTAGGTCTGTCCTGGCCTGTTTCAAGGCCTGATTTGGCTTATTAGCCTGTTGAAAAGCTTATTTCATATTATGACCTTTAAATAGGTCAATAAATCTATCTCTAATTAGGTCAGTGCGTTTATAAACTAATAGACTTACTTTTTTATAATGTATATATATCACTAACATATACATTTAGATAGGACAATAAGCCTATCTCTAAATAGGCCAACAGGAGAAATTAAAAAATTATATATTATTATATATAATATATTTATATGTTTATTAATTAAAAACAATATTATTTATAATAAGCTAGCATGTCAAGCCTAATAAGCATTTTTAAAAGCCTAAGCCTAGCCTATTTAATTAAAAAGGTTTTTTCAAAAGCCTAGACCTGACCTTTTTATTAAACAAGCCGAGCCAAACTAGGTCTTAAGTAGGTTGGGTCGTAGACCCCGACGAGTGGTCTGGCCTATTTCCACCCATATATGTGAGTGATTGTTTATATTATTAAAAAATAAATCTATTGGTCTTTAAAAATATCTATTTACATATAAGCCCATTAGCGTTATATTATGAAATAGACTTTTAAACATGCGAATAAGTTAGATTAGGAGTTTCAAACAGTCAGACCAAATATGAAAAAAAAAATGACCTATGATAAAGTAACATACCATGCTTAGATCACAAAATTATAGGTAGGTCTCACTTGACTTTGCAAAGCCTCGTTTAACTTGACCCATTTCTACCCCTATATGAGAAGCAAATAAAAAAAATGTTTTTTTGACACAAAAAATGATTTTTTGGTGTAAATCACATGTATCCCCTATTACCAGGGACAATCCTGTTCGGGGTTTAGTCACAATTAAGGCTCCTCATCCCTCCCGAAGAATGTGTTTAGTGGGGATCAAACCCGAGAATTTTTCGGACAATCGAAAAAAAAAAGATTTGGATAACCTTGAGGTTGGAATGATTTGTTTTATTAGTAAGAAAATGTTTTGTTTTAAATTCCAAAATAGGTTAAGCTTAAAAAAACAATAATTTATACTCAATTAATTTTTGTATACTTGCCCAAAAGCTGATTTGTATTTTTATTGTAAAAAATAATAATTTCTCTGTTAACTTATAATAGTTTAACAATTTAATAATAGTTTTAAATCAATTAATCTTTAAAAAATCAATTTAAAAAAGCAAAAATTTAACCAAAATAGCTAAGTAAATGAATTTCTTTTTTCAAAATATATATTTTTCAAAGTAACCAACATACAAACCACTCTTTCCATAAAAAAATAAATAAGAAAAGTTAACAAAATAACAACATTTCTTTCTCCCTTTTTTTATTCGAACAAAAAAAAAAAAAAAAAGAAAGTTAAAAATACCTTTGAGTTGGTGCTGTCATGGTTGAGGGTTTACAGTTTACACGATAGCAAACGCAGAACCACAGCGCCTCTCTTCCTCCGCCGCTGGTATTACTTCCCTTCACTCTCCCTTTCATCAACACACAGACACATTCACACTCACATGCTTTCGTTTTCCTTTTCTTTTCTGTGGAGTGGAATCAGGGTTTCTAATTTGTTAAAAAAAAGGAATTTATTCTCTCTTGTTATTAGGAGTTCAAGGAAGAACTCACTAATTGAAGATTTTCTGTGCCCTTTGTTTGAAAGTGATGACCTTTAGATAGATATCGATAAATACTTCATACATTTGTGAAATTCTAACTTTGTGATATATGATACCACACCACACCTTGGCTCCGATTTTTTAGAATTTGTCTCTCTTGCTCATTGTTACTTTCTATTACATGAACTAACATTGTATGTTGTTGCTTCATTTATGATCTACATGCATCCTTGTATACAATACACTTAGGAAGAATTTGTGCTTCGCCAAACGCCACTTGTTTGATGAAATGCTTCAATAATACCTCATACATATGTTGTTAAATGGAGATATGGGATGTGAACACTTGAGTTTGGTAAATTCGAGAAATTTGATTTACTTGAGAGATTTTATTTTTGATGACTGAAATTATCTTTCATTCTTTTTGTTTTACTCATTGTGTGGATAAATCTTTATTAAGAACTCAAAGTAGAATTTTTGTAATTGGTCCATCATTTTGTTGAGAGTGTGCAGCATATGAATTAGAAGAAGGGCAGCTGAAATCGTATATCAGAAATGGGGGAAATTTGGTGGTCCCTTTTGGGAGCTGCAATCCCGGTGGTTGTTGCAGGACAAGCTTTTAGAGTGAAGAAAAGGCGTGCAGAAGAGCAGAGGTTGAAGAGCGCAAGGGGAAGGGAAAGGAGTTCTGATGAAATTTTTGTCTGTGAAAGGGTATGTACATCAAAGAGGATGTTGAAAAAGGTTGGCTCATTTTCAAAAGATCCCATTCCTGATACTTGTGTCACTGTTTGTGGTGTATCTGATCTTGATGCATGTGCGGATGCCTGTGCCCGCACTGTTTGTGTTAACCAGCATCAAGTCCCTAATTGGAATGACATATGCCTTAGGAGGTGCCAGAGTGAATGCCTGAAACTCTCTTCTCAATCTTCTTAGCAGCTATTTGCATTTAGGTGATGGATTGTGTACCTATGCTGAGTTTTGTTATGATGGTTGATGTTTAGGCTCATCATTTCAATTCCAGAATCCAGATTTGTTATAAATTCTATGGAAATGCAAAGATTTTTTTTTTTATAAATTCTATCAAAATCCAAATGGGGTTTGGTCAACTAGGTTTTAATTCACATAGCATTCACTAACTTGAGATATAAATGATTCTTTCTTTTCCCGATTTATTCAGGGGCGGAGGGAAGGGAGGACATGGGCATGCCATGGCACTCTCCAAATTTGTAATACTATTTATGTTAAATAATTTTTCATTTAATAAAATAAGAATACAAAAATTTGATAACTTTATTCAACAGAATATATGTCTCACCCCCTCGCATGAAGTTTTTGGCTCTGCCACTGGCTTTATTGGTGCATGAAGTTTGGAAGCTTTATGGAAGGCGGAATATAAAGCAAGGTAAATTAACTTTACCTCCATGAAGTTTTTGTCAAAATCAATACAATACATTATGTGTCAACCTCTTCATGGTTTAGAAACATACACCCTATCTAATTAGGTTAATACTGAAAATAGAGAAATGATCTTTCATGTTTGCATTCAGTTTTCCCCCCTAGTTTGGCCAATAGGATAACAACTTTTTCAATTGCACTGTCTCTAATGTTTAGGGCTAGAATTATAGTTTTTTTTTCTATAGTTTATATATATAGAACATAGAAATCTTGACAAAAAAAAAAGGTAATTTTCATGTTTCAAGCAGAAAAACTATCTCCTGCATTACTTCTGAATAGTTAAGAGTTGTAGTGTATTCTTTTTAAACTTGATGGGTATAAATTAAATTTTAAAATCAGTGTATTATATTGATGAATAAACTCAGCTGACGAATATACTTCACAGGCAAATAACTTGGTATAATAAAAAGGATATGCAGGATTACTTAGTAGTGCTAACTCAAAAGGACTTGATTCTGACTCTGATCTCACCAGTTTTAAATTCTTAACTGTGACCCAAGGAAGTAGATAGTTCTTTCTACACCCTAATAAAGGTGTACCTTGTACTGTCAATGAAAAGCTGCTATAGCAAGCCAGAAGAGAGTCAAGAGACTGACACTCTGACACCTTGTTTTGAGTGGAAATGAGCTTCAGATCTTATTCACATTGGCTAGTTGACAAATCTTTATAATAAGGACACTGAGCTTAAGACTTAAGTATTTGAAGTTGATCATCTTAGTGAATATTCTCTTCAATTATCTGGTTCTCTGTTCTTGTGAGCTTGAGATGGAAAATTAACTTTTCCATTAGTATTAAATACAGTGTTGCAGGGTTTTGAGAAACTGATAGAATACTGCATTAAGGTACTGTTTGATCGAATTTAGTACTAAAATCCCTCAGACCCTCACCACTTCTCTGATATTGATATGATATCCATTACAAGTATAGGTCTGTACATGGAGAGTGCTCTCTCACTCTCTCTAGATCATAAACTAGGACACAGAACAGGAAAATAACGGATAATGCAGTCACTTCGAGGGTTTTTGCTATCTCCTCCCACTCATCTGCTACTTGTGCAACTTGTCATAGTGTCTGCTTCTCACACATTCCTCCTTACACTTGAGATTTGATTCCCTGCTTGTGGCCCTTTCTCCCAGTAGTAGGTGGACGCTTAGCAGAGTGTGCATTTCCAAGTTAAAAACATTATTGAGAAGAAAAAAGAAATAAAAAATGATCAAATATTATAAGAGGGGATATCAAGTAGTGAATATTTTAAAAATACTAAAAAATTGTTTGAATATAATTTTTTAAAAAAATCCGAGTCTTCTAACAACGATTTCATATGGAATGACTACTAGACACTAGTATTAAGGGCTTACATTATAAAATCGTTTTCACAAAGAACTGCTATTATAAGTCTTGAACACTTACTAATAGCTGCTGAGGTTTTTTTTTTATTTATTTAAATTTTTCACCGTAGGTATTCCCTGTTATAAGGATAATTTTATTCGTGGCTTAATCACAGTTAAGACTTCTCACCTCTCCCCAAGGGTGTATTTAGTAGGGATCGAACCAAAGAGCTCTTCCCACAATCTCAATCTGTATTGTCAACTGAACCATAACTCTTTTGAATATACAATAGATCTTTACTACAAATAGTATATATTTAATATTAAAAAAGCTAATAATGTATTTTATTAATTTAATTTTATTTTTTATAATAATAAAGTGTAACCCAAATTTAAGGGGTCTATGCTAAAATTGCCCTTTTTCCAATTATGAAACTATTGGGACAGGTTGACTATTGGGAATTTGGGACAGGTTCAAGGGGAGGCGTTCCAAACTCGTCGTCCTACCCCACTCTTTTCTTGTCTTTGAAAATTGAGTTCAGGTTAGACTTTGGTATTTTTTAACCTAGTCAAAACTCATTTTCTCTTGACAAAAAAAACTCATTTTCTCTATCAACGTTGGGTCGGGGTCAAATGAGTATCAGTAGGTTCATATTTGATTGTCTCTCAATGTGTTAAAAGATGATCCAATGACGAGGTTATTATAACATCATAATAACAAAACATCAGCTTGATCCTGTAAAGATGCCATCACCGTAGTTTTCTAAAGAAATTTTCACCAAAATAGTCTTTTTATATCACTATTTTAATTTTATGTATGGACGAAGTTGATGGTATTTATGTATAGTTTGGTCCTTTAAAAAAAACTAAAATTTGGTGAAAAATTATCTCAAGATTAATATAATGACACTTTAATATTTGAGGGACTAATTTGGCGATAAGAATCTTTAAAGGATCAATGTGAATCACCCTAATTTTTGCCGAGTCAAAATAAGGGTTTACTCTAACTATTTAATAATAATATCTAGGCCAAAAACAATGAAAAAGATAATATAAATTATTCACTTTAGTTTTACTTTGCCTTTCATAATCCATATTTAGTTAGGAGACTAATTGCGCAAGGTTACCGATGTTGTGTTGCATAGTAACGTCCCTTATTATAATATATGGTTCGATGAATATTATTATTATTATATACATCCAACTCAAGTATTTTTTTATGAAGAACAATTATATAGTTTGGAAGGTGAATTAGTTTAAGGTGGATCCATCTGTAAACCATTAAAATTTACAGGTAACTTCCTAATAGGTAATTTTTAACTATGAAATACTACTATAACTAATATTTAACTATGAAACTGATGGTTGAGTCTGCGTGCAAAATAATAGACAGTTTGTTATACATATTGAATTGTAATTATATAATATACGATAGAAGTTGCAGCATTGATCGATTGAAATATATATACTAGACTTTGTTAATGGTTTTGAAAACAAATCTTGTACATAGCATAAGGGCATCGTTGAACCTTGATCCGTCCATGCATACATATATACCTTAATTATTAGTGAAGAAATTCTCGGACACATGGCAGAGAGAGACATCATTTAAGAAGGCACTCCAAGTTAATTAAATTACTTATGATGATGATCATCAGAAGGACCTGATCCCTTCGGAGGGCCTCGTGGAAGCATCTGGAACAGAAGCCCATCTCTGGAGGCTGCCCCAAATTGAGGAGATGCAACCAAAATTGCGAACATGATAACCATAACTACCAACACCATCCTCCTCATGTTGTTGATGTAACTGCTGTAACAGAAAGACATCTTGTGATCTGTGTGGTCGACACAGTTAACTAGCAATTAACTTGTTGCAACTAAATTAATGCTCTTTTTCTGATTTGGCTGTCTTCAATTTGTGATATGAATACAGTGAAAGAAGCCGCTCCACACACATATATATAAAGCGCGCTACTGTGAATGCATTGACTTGTATGTTGCTTCCTCTTCAATTGCGTCTTTTTTTTGGTTGACCTCTTCTATTGTCTTCTATCTATCTATCTATTGTTGTTGGCTTGTTGCTTTATAAAAGAAACCCTTTGTCTTGACTGGGTCTGGGCTGGGCATGCAATTTGAACGAATCAAAATAAATAAATAATTAAAACAGATTGAACGAATCAAAATATAGAAAATTGGAACTGGCCTAGAATGTTTCATCCAAATCGTTTTTCAATTTTAGCAAGTAATTTAGGTTATATTGGGTAGTTAAAAGTTGAAAAGAGTTAGTTTATAGTTCAAAACCTAATTTTTAGCTGATATAATAGATTATTGAAATAGAAGTGTTTGGTAAAGTTAACGGTTGAAATAGTTGATAAATATATGATATTTTTTATACATTCTAATTTTATAAGGTATATTTTTTGGGTACTTATATTTTTAGATTTTTTAAAAATGAATTATCAATTTTAATTACACAACCCATATAACTTAGTGGAGAAAATGGACCGATGAAAATACGGATCAAAGGAGTTCATTTGACCAATTTTCATTTTTCCTTTTGATTTTTTTGAACGGGCCAACCCATTTAACTCATTTAGCTCGCTCATAAATGGGTTGTGTTAATATTTTTTGTCAATTTTCATATTTGAATTGGCTTGTCCCGACTAGTTTTTTAACAATTGCACACGATCGAGATGAGCCAGCCCATTTTGTGATCCTAAGATATATTAAAGATAATATATTAAACAGATACAACCTTCCTTGGAATTTGCTACCGTCGGCCGGGACATGGTTAATGATAGTAGGGATTGGGATGTTTGTAAATTTAAAAATCTTTTACCTGATTGGGCCGTAAATGAGATAATGGGAAATATCCCTCCTAGAGATGAGAATGGCAAGGACAGTATTTCTTGGAACCTAACTGAGAATGAGTGCTTTTCTACAAAATAAGCTTACCACTACATTATTCACTCCAACCAAGGACCTATACATAGAGTGTGGCCTTTGATTTGGAAATGCCAGGTCCCAAACTGCTTGAGATGCTTCGTGTGGACGGTGTTGAAAGGGGGATTAAACACTAATGAGTTTCGGGCCTCTAGAAGACTGACTAATGATGCAAAATGCCCTCTATGCTTATCTCAGAGTGAATCTTCCATTCATGTCCTACATGATTGTGTCTTATCAAAATATGTTTGGATGAGTCTCCTGCATGGTTCTACTGTCCAAGACTTTTTCTCTGATGACATCCTCAATCTGGTGTAGGAACCTATCTAACAATACTTGTGTTAATGGAATCCCCTGGTCATCTATTTTTCTAGTTGCTATCCACGCTTTATGGAGGTCAAGGAATGGCAAAGTTTTCTCTGCTAAGGATTATAACCCCACTACAATTACTCGGGAGATTGAAGCTAGATCCCTTGAGTATCAACAGGGCTTCACATTAAATAGAACAAATTAATTTTATCTTCCTTTCCATTTGCGTCGTTCAGTTTCTGGGTTGTGAAGTCATTTTAGATAAAAAATGCTTAATAATTGGGAGTTGCATGTGTTGTAGGCGGAATGGCCCCAACCATCAACCCTTTCTCAGATGGTGCTTTTTTTTAGTTCTGTTGTATCAGTCCTCTGTTATATTCAGACAGGGGGAGTTGCTTGGGATTTGAAAGTTAGCTTTTTTTTGTTCTGTATACAGTTAACATGATGTTTGATCCTACTGCTGAGTATATCATTCAGAGGTGGGAAAAGTTTACGGCGAAGCTGCATTCGAACCAGGTATGGAGAAAACTTCTGTTTAGGCTTTATTCTTTTAGCATTTTTAGAAGCATTTTCTGTATTGTTCCATTTTGTTTACTCAAGTAAAAACCCCTGTAACATATTTACCTTTCTAATAAGTTTATTATTTTATTCTATATTTGTACAAAGCGCTATAATCATTAATACAAAGTTATTTGTGAATTGGATTAATCATATACTGAATCAGGATGTAAGGTTAAGAGGCCCTGCTGGTAATGTGCACACTTTAAATGAGGGATGAGAGGATATGATTGTTTAGGGAAGGTGTTCGGGAGATGATACAATTTTATGGGTTGGAGGGAAGGCATACTATCCATTTCAGGTACAATGGCAATATGGGATTCGATATCCAAATCATGGATTCAGACTATGTGGAAATTCAGTATCCTCTTCTGGTAATTAAATCAACCCCCTGTTGTTGTGGTGCCTCCCCTTGATGTTGTGGTGCTCCTGCTAATGCTGCAGCAAATGAGCAGCCTGCTCAGAATGAAAATATGCAACAGGCTGATGTTGTTGGATGGGATGTTATAGCTACAACAACATTTGTTTCTGGTCTTAATCCTTTGGTCTGTCTCTTTATTTTATAATCTTCATTTTTGTAGTTTGATATTTACCTTTTGGTTAAATTTACTGAATTATATTCCTGATTTGTGTTTTCTGCTTTCACTTGCAGCATATTTCTGCTCATGTTGTAGGGGTTATGTTTGAACGTCGCCAACGATGGTTGGACCTCATCAGTGATGCTGGACTTCGTGTATATGCATCTATATTGAGAAAGAATATAAGAACCAGGAACGAATGCTATCTTGGAAGGGGATGGTACCGTTTTTGCAGAGAGTTGCATATACAAGTGGGGGATGTTGTTCAATTTCGGTTTTTTGGGAACCGTTATGAACTTAGAGTATCAGCTATTTGAGTCTTTTTTTTTTGTTTTATAAGTATTTACTCATAGCAATGCTTTTTCTTCCTTCGCTGCATAACTATATTTTTTTCGTTACCACTGCATAACTATAATTTATTTGGAGCCTTCCTTTTCTACTCGCAACAGCAAGGGTTCTCGGTTGGAGGGCGTCTATGATTTCTGGATTCTGTGTGTTCGCCCTCGTGTTCTTCTTGGTTTCATTGTGACTGATACAATGGGGCTCATTGGAGGCGCTTTATTCCCCTTTCTCTATCGTCCTGATCGAGTATGTCGTCAATTTGGGCTTGATCAGCCTTCTATTCCTTTAGACTTAGATCCTTTATCTCTCCAAGATGCTATGCGGGCTGTACTCTTTGTGGAAAGTCAAGAACTTCCTTCTTTTGATTCTGCCTTGTTCGTGCCTCCTGGGCGCGTAGGGCACATTCTAGATGAATGGGTTATTTATCAGGGGCGTCTTAAGGCCTCTGTAGCCTTCTTTGAGGGCGTAAAGTCTACTTCTCCTCCACATGAAATACTTATAGTGTATAAAGACCCCTATTACACAGCTTCTGTAACTATTGATCAAGATAAGTCAGGTATGCTTTCCTTCTTGTTCCTTATTTCATTTTTGGCTATTTCCTGCTCTGATGTTCGCGTCTTTTGTCTTTCCAGATGCGCCTTCAAAAAAGAGAAAACTTGCAACTTTGCATAAAGGGCGATCAAAGTTTTTTTGTATTTTTTTAAAGCTGAATATAGAATACTGATTCAAGCTACAAAATTGGCTTTTTTTAAAATGAACATATTGGCTTAGTAACTCAAGTTAATTGAAAAAAAAACATTTTGGCCAATTAGTGGCCCTACCCGCGAACCCGGATAACCCGTTAACCGACCAACCTGTTGGTCCAACGGTTGGGAATGGGCCCAATTAAGTGTTACTTAGGTTTTCAGCGAATTTGGGGTTCTGGGCTCAAACCCGACCGTTGGACAGGCCTATGACACACTGTTAGATACCCTAATATCCTTCTTTATTAGAAAATACATTTAATCGAAATATACATATGAATAAAATAGTTAATTTTATTGATTTTACAAAAATAATAATCACATATATAATATTTTAATTTTTCTTTCATTAACATCATCAATATCCCACTAAATAGTTATAATTAGCATTTCAATTAGATAGTTGTGACATCATTGTTTGACCTTTAAATTTTCAAGTATGCTTAAAATTTGATAAAATTTAAGAATAAAAAAAAGTAAATTTTACTCCTTACTCTTTTTTTAAGTTCTTTTAATATTTAAAACACAAAATCTTAAAAGATCGATATTGGTTCTATTAATTATTAAACTTGATATTAATAAAAGAACCTATTGTGTGTGTTTGGTTTGGCGTTGAAACATGTAAAACTCAAGTTTGGATTTCCCAACGCAACTATTTTCTAGCGTTGGAAATGTGAGTTTATCATGTTTCAATGCTAAACCAAACATGATAAAGGTGTGTGTTTGTGTGTGTGTATATATATATATATAATGGTGTGTGTGTATATATATCGAGATAAATGATGAATGGCAGGATGCCTTAATTATAGGTGCCCACATATCTCTCAAGGCATATTCAATTCGCTTTAGGAAAAAGATTTGAGTGTGAGAAGTGTAGGAAATGGAGAGATGAAAAAAATGAAAATATAAAAAAGAAAATGAAAAATGTAATAACTGATCGATGTGATAGGAAAAGAAAAGAGATAAAAATAAATATAGAAGAGAGTGTATTAAAATTGATAATGGAAAAATCAAGATTGTTCACTTTATTCACCAACTCATATGATATGACTCATCTCTAACAATAATAGTTACCAATTAGGCATAGCACCAACAATATATACCATGAGACAATGTATATCCTCATGCTTATGTTGTGAACAATAAGAGCGTGTTTGATTCAATTTTCTTTTTTAATTTTTGAAAACTATTTTATAAACCAATTTTTAAAAATAAATTTTTATTAATGAAGTGATTTATTTACAGTATTCGTATATATTCTCACAATTTCCTAGTAATTTAATAGCGGCAGTCAAATAAAAAAGCGTATAACTTCTATTTGATTGACTTCAACTATTCGTATTTATATTCTCCCCCCTCTCTCTTTTCTCTCTCTTCTCTCTCCACTCCCTCTCCTCTCTCTCCACTTCCTCTCTCTCTTCTTTTTTTATGATATTTTATATATTATTTTTAATATTTTATTCTTTTTTATTAAATTTAAATATTTTTTCATAAATAAATAATTTTTATTCATGTATATATGCTTATTCAAAGTCATAAAATTAAAATTTAATTTAATTTTATAACAAGGGTAATTTTGTCATATCAATATTTTTTATATCCTATCCTATTATCATTTGTCCAATTCAAATGTATGATAAGATAAAATAATGTTATCTATATTCTTTTATCCTATTCTATTTCTATCTAACTCGTCTATCGTATCATATTTCTGTCATATCTTGTCTACCAAACGGGCCTCAAATGTCTGTTTAATTTACAGTTATGCAAAATTAATAGATTTATAGAACTTATGACGAAAAATGAATATAATGCATGATTTACGAAGTACGTTAAACGAAAAATGATTTAAAATCAATTACTTTAAAATCAATTCCACGTAATTGATTATGATGTCTATTTCAAACCACAAAACCAAACAGGCACCTTAATGAGAACTCATTGTTCTCCCTTCATACTAGTTGTTAGCTATAATTAGTTGTCAATGACTTGGTTTAATTAGTTATTTCCTTTTATGTTAACTCTCCTTTTCTGTTAGAGATTAGTTTTGAATCATTTGATGTACTAAAAAAACAATTCATACTCAATGAGAACTTATTGTTCTCCCTTCATTTCACATTGTTTAGAGAAAAATTTCTCTTCTAACATATTAGAATAGTAATTTAGAATTTGTTTTTTATACCATATTTTGATGTGGTTAAAAATTAGTTATGGATTATTAATTAATTTTAACTACAGAATAATAGTGAATTTTTAACTATGAAATGGGTGGGAATTTACGAAGAGATTTTACTGGTGAAGCTATATATGCTTGAGTTGCCATGCAAATAATAGTCAGTTTATAATTTGTTATACATTAATTAATTCAGTGGCAATAATATGACAGAAGTACAAACCATTGGTCAATTGAAATAAGACTTTGTTAATTATATAATATAATTGAAAACAAATCATGTAATAAAAAGGCTGAGTAATTGGTCGATCTAATTTTGCCTGAAAAATAAATAACCGCACTTGGTTGTTCCCAACGACTTATAAACACAAAAAAGAAGGATGATTATTTTATATTTGTTGAACTGGGATGGTTCTCCGATGGAGGATTCCGGTCGCAAGACTGGTCGTCCACGGTGGTTTCCGCCTGGGACAGAGGAGGGGGTGTACCTGCAGACACTCCGACGCTGAAGTCAGTTTGTGTAGCAAGTATCAGAATATGTTGAGAATGATAACTGATTATTCAAAATCGTGAGTATTTATATGGAGGAAATAGTGGTGAATTGTTACTGTCGTGAACATCTGAATACGCAAGATATTCCTCCGTGTTGGCATGTTCCGCCTTGAAATATCCATGCCGGTATGGCGCCCGTATCTCATTCCGTCGCTTCAGGTAACTGTCATGTGGTTATTGGCTCTGCATGACGTCCACGTGCCCAAGGGATGCCGGATGCCGGACACCAGTCCAGAACAGTTGCCCCCGAAGTCGTAACTTTCATATTTGAATGTACGGCTTGAGTGTATTTATTACCCCGGGTGACAGTTATACACCGGATGGCGGTGCCGTTTAATCTGCCCCCAGCTGCAACGGTTCAAATCTCGAGACGCGACGTGTCCCGTTTTTAAGGGCACGTCGCTTGGCGTTCCGCCAGGTGTCATGATCTCTCCTGTTGCATAAATGATCCGAGGAAGGAGAATGATTGGCCCTTTTTTCAAAATTTGAGGATTCCGCTTCGCTGCTATCTTCTTCTTCCTCTCCGCGACTCCCTTTCCGGTGCGGCGAAGCTCACAGTGCCCTTTCCCTGCTCAGGTGGCCGTGGTGGTGTATGCCATTCGAACCGTCGGGTCTCGCTCAGTTCCTTTCTGCCTTTTGCTTGGAGTTCCTCCAAGGTATTCCCTGACCTCTCGCCCTTTATTCTTTCCGGTGGTTTTGCATTTTTCTTGGCTGTGTTTGGGACAGTGTACCATCGAAAAATGGATCCCGAGGGTGGTTTTCGGGTTGTAGTAGATGAAAATGCGGAAGGAAGTAGGGTTGCGCCGCTAGTTCGCCGGACCCGTAGTGGTTTTAGCTCCATATCCGAGAGTTTAAACAACTCAGTTTCTGGGAAGCTACCTCGGGGAGCCTTGCCCTTGAACTCCCTGACTCCTAGTGAGTTTTGGGCCCTCTATGCCGAGCTATCTGCTCGCCTGGGGAGGAGTGTCGGGATGGATGAAGTAAGGGAATATGCCGGCACCGTCCGGCTGGGTTCGGGCATTCCGTTGTCTTCGGATTCAGATTCTGACGAGGACTTACAGGGTCTTTCTTACAGGTCCCAGGAGTTATTCTTCCCTGAGATGGGAAAAAGGAAGATTCACACTTCCCCGGAGGCAGACTTCCCGGAACCGCCTAACAGTGAGAGCCTCAGATGGGTAGATGTGGAGGCGTTGGGTACTCCATGTTGGTACAGCTCAGAGCCGGAGTTAGAACTGGCCTTCCGGCATGTGACCTACGCGACTCCCGGCCACGAAGATGACTGGTCAGTGGAGCTCCCCGGGGAAGATGATAGGGTTTGTAGTCAAGGGACCTCAGAAGAGCCATTTCTACCCATGTACAAGTGTTTGTTTACGGATTTGGGGGTCCGGCTTCCGTTCTCAAATTTCGAAGTCAGCCTTCTTCGTTATTTGGGCGTCGCCCCCTCCCAACTGCACTCGAATGCCTGGGGTTTCATCCGCAGCTTCATGGAGGTATGCGACGCCTTGGGGTTAATGTACAACTTCGATATGTTTTTCCACATGTTTAAACCGTACCCAGTGGTGGATGCGAACGGGCGGAAGGCGTGGCTGGCCTTCAGGGCCGGTCCTGGCGGCAAACTTTTTGAAGTTTATCAGGCTTCATACAAGAACTTCAAGGAGCGCTTCGTCTTTCTTCGCCCAAGGGAGAGCGGGAAGCGATGGTTGCTTAAGGAAGACGGCAGGCCCAAATTCCCGCTGTACTGGACCCAAGATCATTTTAACAGGATGTCCAGGGATTATGTTTTTAGTATTGAAGAGCTATCTGACCCTGAGGTTGCCGTGGTGAAGGCATTGCAAGCTTTTAGAGAGGAACACATGATTTTGGGGTGCCATCGAATCCTCAACGGCGGTGGCCGGAGCTTAAAAGATCGCTTAGGTATTCCCCAGATTACCTTGTGTTGCTTCGTTGGAGCATTTTTCTCATATCTCTTGTCCTTCTTTTGCAGGTGACATGGCGGGAAACAACATGCTGGCTTTGGCGGAGAAAAGGGCCAAGCGTGAGGCCGCTAAGAGGGCAGCCGCTGATGCAGAAAGAGCGGTGGCCACTGGGGCCGGTTCATCCGCTCTGACATCCTCTAAAGCAGTAACCCAGGTCCCAGGTGAACGTCCTCTGAAGAAGGTTCGGACCGAGGCGCTGAAGGGTCCCCTTAATTCTGGGAAGGGTGTTGATTCCAGTGCAAGTCATTCCGCACTTCAAATGCCTTCCGGTGTCTCTTCTTCCCAAAGGATATCTTGGGCCACGCCGGACCCCGAGGAGGACGCCGCCATGAAACTGCTGGGCCAACAGGGTCAGCGCGTTTTCACGGGTTCTTCTGCTGCTGAGATGAAAGATTTCCTGGGTCAGGTGGGCACCTGGTGTTTGCGGGGTGCCATGATGGCGGAGTTTTTCCACAGTACCATAGATGAGGTGGCCGCCCTCCCTCAGATCAAAAGGGACTTCGAAGCCGTCTCGAAGAAGCTGAAGGACGATGAAGTCGTGATGCAGGATGCCCTCAAGAAGGTGAAGGGGCTTTCTGATGACAATATCCGACTTACTGATAAGAACAAGGAGCTGGAGGAAGAAATCAAAAAGCTGAAGTCAGATCTAGACACCAAGAGGTCTGAAGCCATCCAAGCCGTCCTGGAAAAACAAAAGATGGCGGAGGATCTCGAGGGGGCTAGGGAGGGGTGGAAGGTTAAGGCGGCGGAGTTCGAGAAGGAGATCCAGCGGGTGGAGGATCTCTGGGACGAATCGGCTGAAGTATTCTTTCACAATGCCATAGATCAGATCAAATTCTTGAACCCCGGAGTTGACCTGCGGACCAGGGGCATGAGCACACTGTGCGTGGTTCGGGATGGCAAATGGTACCGGGGGTACCGGGAAATTTTTTGTGGAGGAAGATCCCAGCGAAGTAGAGATCGCTCCTCCTCCCATGCACCCCCTGATTTTGGAGGCCGACATCGCTTCCGGGGATATGAAGGGCCCATCTGAATCCGAGATGGTGGACGCCCAGATCCTTGGTTTGGAAGACAACAAGTCTGAAGGTGATGCGACTGTGCTTCCCGATGTTCAAGGATGAAGGGCCGGAATGCCGGCTTAATTTGTAATTATTTCATTTTCTTTTTTGGCGGTGTGACGCCTTTTTGTAAGTGATCAAACGTTTGTTATAACCTATTTTCATGACTTCGGATTTCTGCTCTTTTGCCTTCTTGGTTGATTTTATATACGCACATCAGGACCCCGGACATTGCCGGTGTCGGGATCCTTTCTTTCCCTTTGTACTGAAATCAAGTTTCAGTTAGGGGGCGCTTTCGGATGTATCCCTGCTATGAAGGTGGCAAGCCGTCATAGAGGGATACCATCTTTGATGACTTTGCTCGATATTGAATCCGAAAGTGATCGTACGGTGCGAAGCCGTTTTATCATGAAACGTAATGAATATGCTTCTTTATTTGGCTCTAGGCCACGACGTTAAGCCTTGTAGATTTTACATTTCAAATTGGCATTCGAGCCACGGCGCTAGGCCTTGTAGACTTCAAAGTATCCCATTTATTGGGTTTTTACAACATTCAGATTTCCCATTCTGGTGGGAGTCATTATCTAACTAAAATATTTTCTCAGTTTGGCGGCGTTCCACGTTCTTGGGATGGGAACCCCTTGTAAAGACTCAAGGGCGTATGCTCCAGTGTTAGTCTTCGTCGTTACCCGGTACGGTCCTTCCCAGTTGCACGCCAGCTTTCCTTGGATGGCGTTCTTTCCGCCTATGTCGGCGCGGCGGAGGACCATATCCCCTACCTCGAAGGCTCTAGGGACCACCTTGAAGTTGTACTGAGCCGCTGATTGAGCTTTAATGGCGGCTTCGCGGATAGCCGCTTTATCACGAATTTCCTCGATTAAGTCCAGGTCTTCTCGTAAGCGGTATTCGTTGATTCCAGGCTTAAAATCAAGGGTTCTAAGAGACGGGTTCCCGATTTCCACCGGGATGACGGCATCGGTGCCATACGTGAGCCTAAATGGGGATTCCCCGGTTGTGGAATGAGGGGTGGTGCGATATGCCTATAATACATGCCATAATTGTTCAGCCCACAACCCCTTTGCGTCTTCCAGTCTCCTCTTCAAACCACGCAGAATTACCTTGTTAGTTGCTTCAGCCTGCCCATTTGTTTGTGGGTGCTCTACTGACGTAAAGTGTTGCTTGATGTGAAGCCCCTGAAGCAGGTCCCTGAACCCTTTATCAGTGAACTGGGTTCCATTGTCCGTAACGATGGTATCCGGGATCCCGAACTGGCATATTATCCTCCGAAAAACGAACCTTTCCAGGTTTTTGGCAGTGATCTTAGCTAATGGCTCTGCCTCAATCCACTTAGTAAAGTAATCAACTGCTACGGCCAAATATTTTACCTGTCCTGGAGCTAGAGGGAAAGGTCCCAGGATATCTATTCCCCACCATGCAAAAGGCCATGGCGCCGAGAGAGAGGATAGCTTCTGGGGAGGGGCCCGGTGGATGTCGGCATGCCGCTGGCAAGAATCACATTTTTGGACATGTGTGGCGGCGTCGGCTTCTAGAGTTGGCCAATAATAACCAGCCCGGAGAATCTTCTTCGCTAATGCCCTTGCTCCAAGGTGTTGGCCACAACATCCCTCGTGCACCTCAGCCAGAATATACGAGATATCCGATGGAGGGATACACTTTAATAGTGGTTGTGAGATTCCTCTTCTGTATAACTTCCCTTGGTGCATACAGTAACGCGCTGTCTGGCGCTGTACCTTCCTTGCTTCTCCGGCTTCAGCGGGTAGGATTCCGGTTTCCAGGTATCTTTGTATGGCGGTATACCAGTGAGTTTCGTTGTCGACGGAGAGCACTACAGTAGGAGAGTTTATGCTTTCCTGAATGACGGATCGATGGCTTCCAGAAGATCGGGTGCTGGCCAGCTTGGATAAAATGTCAGCGCGTCCATTCCTTTCCCTGGGTACATGTCGGATGTCCACTTGCCGGAAGGATGACATTAATTCTTTGACTCGAGCTAAGTACTTTGTTAGGAGCGACTCTTTCACCTGGTAATCGCCTTTGATCTGGGATACCACCAGCTGAGAATCACTGTTTATTCTGATATCCTGTGCGCCTATTTCAGCCGCCATACGAAGGCCGGCGATGCATGCCTCATATTCCGCCTGATTATTGGATGTAGGAAAAGAAAAGCTAAGGGAATGCTCTAGGATGATTCCCTGATTATTCTCAAGCAGGATGCCGGCGCCAAATCCTTTAGGGTTGGCTGACCCATCCACAAATATCTCCCAATGGATCGGCTCTGAAGGGGTAGCCGGTGTGAGTTCGGCAATGAAATCCGCGAGAGCCTGTGCCTTGAGGGCTTGCCGAGGCTCATAAATGATCCCAAACTCTGATAGTTCCACTGCCCACGAAACCATTCTTCCTGCCAAGTCCGGCCTGTGTAATATTTGACGGATAGGCTGATCTGTGCGTACTATTATTTGATGGCTTTGGAAGTACTGTCTCAGACGCCTTGCTGCCGTTAGAAGTGCGAATGCCACCTTCTCTACCTTTGGGTACCTCAACTCTGGGCCCTGCAGCGCCTTGCTCACGAAGAAGACTGGCCATTGAGTGCCGTCTTGCTCATGGACAAGGGCGGCGCTGACCGCTTCCTCTGTGATTGATAAATAAAGAAAAAGTGGCTCTCCAGGCCTTGGCTTTGTTAGGATAGGAGGGGTTGCCAAAATCTCTTTGACCCGTTGGAAGGCTTCCTCACACTCGGGGGTCCACTGAAACTGGGACCCCTTCTTTAGAAGCCGGAAGAAAGGTAACGCCGTTGCCGCGGATTTGGATATAAAACGAGTCAAGGCGGCAAGGCGGCCTGTGAGCTGCTGAACCTCTTTGACGCACGCGGGACTCTTCATTTCCAAGACTGCATTGCATTTTTCCGGGTTGGCCTCAACCCCTCTTTCAGTAAGCATGAACCCCATAAATTTTCCAGTGCCGGACTCCAAAGGTGCATTTCTTTGGGTTCAGGCGCATGTTATACCGGCGTAAACGATCAAACACCACTGAAAGGTCTTGAGCATGAAGTCCTTCTTCTATGCTCTTGACAATCATATCGTCTATGTAAACCTCCACAACCTTACCACTTAGACCCTCAAAAACCTTATTCATCATCCTCTGGTATGTTGCCCCGACATTTTTTAGGCCGAACGACATCATTCGGTAACAGTAGTTAGCTTGGTCTGTCATGAACGCAGTTTTTTCTTGATCTGGAGGATACATTGGAATTTGATTGTAGTCGGAGTAGGCATCCATGAAGGATAGCAGACGATAACCAGCAGATTGGTCCACTAATCGATCGATGCTGGGAAGTGGGTAGCAGTCCTTTGGGCAGGCCTTGTTGAGATCTGTGTAATCAATGCACATTCTCCATTTTCCTGACGCCTTCTTTACTAACACCGGGTTGGAGAGCCAGGTGGTATACTTAACCTCTCGTATGAATCCGGCTTCAGACAGTTTCGTCACCTGTTGAGCAATGGCCCCCAAGCGTTCTGAACCCATCCTCCTCCTCTTCTGGGATACCGGCTTCTGTTTGGGGTCTACTGATAAGCGATGACTCATGAACTCAGGGTCTATGTCGGGCATGTCAGCTGAAGTCCATGCGAACAAATCTCCATTCTGCTGGAGCAGGTTGCATAAGGCTCTTCTAACTTCTGGCTCCATTCCCGTTCCTACCTGTAAGGTTTGGTCTGGGTATTTCCCAACTTGAAAAGGCTGGGAGTCTCCTGCTGGTAATAAACGTTCAGCGCCAAAGTCATCCCGGACATCAAGATCTGTTAGCATAATCTCCTTTCCCGGCGTCCTGGCCTCCGCTGATACTGACTTTTCCTCTTTCACTATGCGGAGGGATTCCTTGTAACAGGATCTCGCTGTCACTTGGTTCCCTCTCAAAGATACGACATCTCCAGCATCTCCCCAGAACTTCATAATGAGATGGCTGGTGGAAATGATAGCTCCTATGGCGTTCAAGGCCGGCCTACCCAGAATGGCGTTATATGTGGAGGGGCAGTCTACCACCAAAAAATGAGCTTTCACCGTCTTTGAAGCCGGAGGCGCTCCCAGAGTCAATAGTAGCTCTACGTAGCCTAAAGGCCTGGTCTTGTCTCCCGTGAATCCAATAAGGTCTCCTCCTGTATAAGGCAGCAAATCTGTCTCCGGAATGTGGAGATTTCTGAAAGTTTTTTCAAAAAGTATATCCGCTGAGCTGCCCTGGTCCACGAATATTCTCCTCATTTCGTGATTGGCAAGGAAAGCCGTGATAAGGAGTGGATCATCATGTCCTGGGATCACCGGTCCGAAATCATCACTGGTGAAAGCCATAGGAGGGTACTTCTGACGATGCCGACGGGCCGGAGGGTCAGATGCAGTGCTCATAATTTCTTTCAAATGCCTTTTCCTAGAGTTGTTGCTTTCTCCACCCCCTGCAAACCCTCCAGCTATAACATAAATGATGCGGTCCGCGTCAGGCTGTTGCTCCCTAGCCGGGGTTTCCCGGCGCTGGGATGCCCGGGGTTTCCCGGCGCTGGGATGCCCGGGGTTCGTCTTCCTGATGGTGGCGAGATCCAGGTCGGGATCTGTGAGATGTTTCTATCTGACTCCTAGAACAATGCCGGCGGGGGCTTCTACTTCTTGACCGGCTTCTTCCGTTACGTGGATTAGAATCTCTCCTAAAACCTCTATCTGCTCTATCTTTCTTCACAAATCGATTAAGCTTCCCCAAACGAATAAGGTCCTCAATAGCATCCTTCAACTGAATGCATTTATCTGTGTCGTGCCCCTGGCATCTGTGAAAATGGCAATATTTGCTTTTATCAGTCTCAGGCCTCGTCTTCAATGGTTTGGGGCGGGGTATTCCGGCTTCAAACATTTCGACGTGCATCACTTCATTCAATATCCTGCCTGGCGAAGTGGTTAACGGCGTGTAGAGACTATATCGCCCCTGAAGTCTGTTCTGTCTGTTACCCTTTTCACCGGCAGGCTTGTCCGGCTTAACGGCTTGTTCTGAGACGCCCTTCAACTTTAATGCCAGCTCCTCATCTTCCAAGCTGATATACTGCTCCGCTCTCGTTAAAAATTCCTCCATAGTAGGCGGCTTCTTCTTGGATAAATTAATCCAAAAAGGTGAATGCGGAATCAAGCCATCTTTGGCCAGCATCAACTGTACTCCGGGCTGAATTCCTTGCACTAATAACGCTTCCTTGGTAAACCTGCTGATATAATCTCTAAGTGATTCCGTGGGGTTCTGACGTATCTGTTTCAAGCTGGCTTCTGTTTTTGGTTGGACTTTGCTAGTGGTGAAACTAGTAACGAATTTGCTCCGAAGTTCTGCCCATGTGTTGACGGATCTGGGAGGAAGAGACTGGAACCAACGCAGGGCAGTCCTTCTCAAAGAAAGGGGAAAAACCCGGCACATAATGGGGCCGGTTGCCCCCCTGATGGACATGGCGGATTCATATACATCCAGGTGCTCCAAAGGGTCTCCTGTTCCGTCGTACTGCTCCGTCACCGGCAGCTTTTCAAACCTGCGATTTACTGGAAATAGCATGATTCTCTCGGAGAATGGAACTACGGCTTGAATAACCTCATCGTCGGCGTGAAAGTCTGGCTGGGATTCCTCAGGGCGGTCATGCCGAGAGAATACCGGAGGTCGTCTACGCTGTGAGCGGGCCGGCGACACTGAGTGCTGGAAAGACGCTTCAGGGGAGGGCTGGCGCTCCCTGGAGGGCCCTGGCTGGCCATGAGGGGGTTGGTCTCTTCTTGGAGACATTCTTGGTTCCGCTGTATGATGGGAAGGAGGTGGCTGTTGATTCAGCGGTTGCTGACGCTCTTGATCTTCCTGATTCCGTGTTTCTTGGGTGATGATCTGTGCAGACAAGCGTATATGTTCTTCCTCGAGCCTAGAGAGGCGTCTGGCGTACTCTTGCAGCATACTGTCTTGTCTACTGATAAAAGAAAGCAATTCTTGCCGCGACGGCTGTCCTGGTGGCGTAGAGCCAGTATGAGGCGGAGTAGGTGGACGATTGTTTTGAGGTGGCGCTTTACGGTTGGCCGCGGCGACGGCGGTTGAAGTAGCGGCTGAGGAGCCTGGGTCAGGCGCCGGTGGGCGCTGAAGCGTAACAGGGGCAGGAAGTGCCGTAGTGGCAAGAACGCCAATGGCTGCAGTTGGTGGCGCGGCGGCAAGATTGCCAACTGAGGACTCTTGGATGCGGCCGCGGCCCGTACCTGTGGCGGAGTTTGCCCTTGTGTCAACCATTCTTGCGTGAGTTACTGGAAACGAAAGTCGTTCCCACAGACGGCGCCAATGAACTGGGATGGTTCTCCGATGGAGGATTCCGGTCGCAAGACTGGTCGTCCACGGTGGTTTCCGCCTGGGACAGAGGAGGGGAGGGGGGTGTACCTGCAGACACTCCGATGCTCAAGTCAGTTTGTGTAGCAAGTATCAGAATATGTTGAGAATGATAACTGATTATTCAAAATCGTGAGTATTTATATGGAGGAAATAGTGGTGAACTGTTACTGTCGTGAACATCTGAGTACGCAAGATATTCCTCCGTGTTGGCATGTTCCGCCTTGAAATATCCATGCCGGTATGGCGCCCGTATCTCATTCCGTCGCTTCAGGTAACTGTCATGTGGTTATTGGCTCTGCATGACGTCCACGTGCCCAAGGGATGCCGGATGCCGGACACCGGTCCAGAACATTTGTGAAATTGACTGTTGTAAAGACTAACTTATTACACGAGAGTACGCATGGCAGAGAGAGAGCGACATCACTTAAAATTAAAATGTGGACGGAGTCAGTCGAGCTGAACGCATCCCACACATATATACATCAGAATTTTGTTAATTAGTATGAGCATCATCAGGATGTGATCTCTTCGGAGGGCCTCGTGGAAGCTTGTGGAAGAGAAGACCATCTCTGGAGGCTGCTCCAAATTGAGGAGAGGCAACCAAAATTGCCAACATGATAACCATAACTACCAACACCATCCTCCTCATGTTGATGTAACTGAAATACATCTTGCAACTGAACAAAATTACGAAATGCTACGGTGATATTAATTGGAAGCAGCTCCACATATATATAGATCAGTATAGGACGCGGTAGCTAGCTGTGAATGCATGTGTAAGTATTAATTAGTTTAAATAAAAGAAAGAGACCCTTTGGTTTGACTGCGCACGCACTTTGAAGGTTGAAAACTATAGCCGAGACTTGTTTCGCTTTCACATCATAGATAAATAAAATTAACTAAATTCAATTGGACTCGGAACAAGCCGAGAAGGTGCTCCGTCGAAATTATTTCCCATTTATAGTAAGTAATTTCATGTAACTCGTGGATTCGGGTTCCAACCCTGCTCTACAGTACTCTACGCAGCTTCCTTACATATGAGAGTTTTACCATTCATATGGGTCTTATTTCACTCAAACAATTGAGAAAAGATTTCAAATCTATTTATCTATCTATTTATATTTTTACGACTCAATAAGAAATATTTTTTTTTATTTTTTACTATTCATTGGTGCTCTTTTTTATTATTTTTACTTTAAAATGTTATATTGGGCTATTAAGTGGACTTATGTGTATTTGGACACATTGATTGATCACTGCCCATGTGTTAGTGATTATTGGAAAGTAGGTTTGGTAAATGTGTTAGTTGAAATTAAGGTCTCTAATTAAAGCATTAGTGAATAGTTAATTAGGGTTGTATTGCGCTATAGATGAAAAATGGGCAAGAAGTTGAGTTATAGGAAATATGAAGTACCTTGATCATGTGCTGTTAAAACTTGTCGTTATGAATATCAACTAGATGTATGCACATAGAAAAATCAATAAGATTAATTGAAATTGTAAATTATTAATGTAATTAATATTCGAAAATTATTTTTTTGTATGCCATAGCTTATTAAATTGAATAACTATTGACATATAACTTCAAAGATACTTTTTAAATGTTAAAAAAATAAGTCTTAAATTGTTGTTCTAGAATTAAAATTTTGATAACATGTTAAAACTAACAATTTTGGCTGCCCAACCCAGTCCGATGCGAGTACGGGCTTTTTGCGAGCAAGGCTAAAAACACTATAAGAAAATTGTCATTTAGCGACGGCCAAAACCGTCGCTACAAGTGGAAAACCATCGCTAGCATCCATTTAGCGATGACTTAGTGATGGTCTCATGGATGTCGCTAAAATGTCCGTCCTTGATACAGCAGCGACGAGCAAAATAAGTCGCCGCTACCTAGCGTCTATAAAACCGTCGCTAAAGTCGTCGCTAAGCTAAAGGTCGCCGCTATAAGTGAAGGGATCAATTACCGTCGCTAGGCCATCACAACCTAGCGACGGCCATGGCCGTCGCAACTTATTATATTTTTTTAATATTTTTCACTAGTGACGACCATGGTCGTCGCTAGTAATAATAATAATTTTTTTGAATTAAGTTTATTATTATTTATTTTATTTTAATATTTGTTAATTTTAAAATTATAAAGAAAAATACTAAATACTATATAAACATACCGATAGAGGAAAAAATATATAAAGTATATATACAATAAATGTATAAAAACATAATAAAATAAAAAATCATCGGTGGCGGCGAAGACGCTGGCGACGATTCTCATCCTCATCCAACGACTGGTCATCCAGGTCGCCATCGTAGTGCGGGTGCGTGCGGCTGAGCCTAAGCCTGACTGAAGCTGGTAGAACCACCCGCACTTTAGGCCTTCAGTAATATCTGCATTTGTTGTCGGAGTCGTGTGAAGTCCTCCTCCAACTGTGCAACCTTCTCTTCAGCTCGGGTGACCTTCAAGTTGGCTTCAAGTATCTCATGCCTCAATGCCTCCTCAGACAAATGATGCGACCCGTCGCTCCCACTAGTATGGGCACGAGACTTCTGAGAGAGGCTAGTCACACCAAGACGAATATTGGTTGACAAGTCCCCGGTGCCATAACAACGGCCTCGGGTATTGCCACCCACAACATCCTTCCAGATTTGTAGCTTGGTGGACCCATCAGTGATGGAGTTGTCCCCCATCTATGACTCCACCTCCTTCAGGCGGTCTTGATAATTTGTCTGTTGAGTATATGTCAACATATAATTAGTTAGTTATATATTCAATTACAAATATATGAAATTATATAAAAAAAACACTGATAAGCACAATGTTGGACTTACATATATAGACCGTGCTAGGTCATCTACCCAGCCACCACCCTTTTTATGTGGGTGGCGACAAGAAGCTCATCGAGCTCTACCTCCCGCCCAAGTTGTCGAGCCTACACAGAATAATTACACAAATTAATTATTCTAATAACAAATACAAAAATAATACAAAAGGGTGCTTGTTTATACATACCATATCCAACGCCACCTCAAGGTGAGCCTTGTGGCCCGTGGTGTGGACTGCTCCCCAAAGAAGAGAAGCTTGGTTGCTCTTGTTACAAGCAAACTTCCCCTTGAACTCATCAGAGGCCCAGTAGGCCAAATAACCCTCCCAGGCCTCCTCACCACACCAAGTGGGCCTCCCCCAGCCCTCCGGGCCTTGTTCATCATATCTCGAAGGCGACAGGCAATCCTCTGCTCATACACCTTCTTAATTTGGGCCTCATCAGAATGGTCCCAAGTAACTTTGCTCTGTTAAAAAAATTAGGGTAAGTTATTATGGAGAGAGATAGAGAGAGAAAATGTGTTGTATGAGTTGTTGTATATATTTGTTGTACAAATAATGCATCTCTTATTTATATATATATAAAGATGCATGAAAGTAAATAAAAAAAATAATTTAACATGATAATTAGATCATATTTTATATTATTTTGGTTAGAATAATTTTTGGTTTGTGATATTTATAATATGTCCATGATATGTACATATAAAGTTTGAAATATAACTTCTATCAAATTCAAATTATTTTTTGAACATTATGTCTTACATTTGTTATGAATGTTAAACGTTTACAAATTTATTTTATTAATTAATTAATAAGTTGAGTGAATAATTTGATATTTCTTTATGTTTGTATTTTATGTTACATCATTTTATAATCAAGTGTAAATAGTTAAGTAACAAAAATAACAATAAAAATAATTAAAAAAAAATAAAAAAAAACTAGAGTAAATCATCATTTTAGTCCTACAATGATATTAATCACTTTAGTACCAAAAGGATAAAAATTAAAAATTTCATTCTTATAAAATAAAAATATAAACCACGTTAATCCTTTTTAAACTATTGACTATAATCATATTTATATATTTTCAATATATTTAATTCATTTAATTAATTAAAAAAGTAAAAAAAAAAAAATCAGTGCGTCGCAATGGTTGAAATATTCACAATCCAACAACTCAAGATGTCGGAAGAACAAACCTAGAAAAAAACCAAAGACAAAACCGATGGTATTATAGAAAGATTTTTCTTACGTGTATATACAACACTAACTCTACATAGATAATAAATTAAAATTGAAAAGTTTTTACTTTTTATTGGAAATTTTAATTATTATAACATTCTATGCAATGATAATAAAGGTTACATTTTTCAATAAAAACTTTTTAATTTTAATTCTGTTCAATATTATACAAGTTAGGAAAAATCGATTACTTAAAGGCTCAATAAAAAGAAATGCATTGTCCTAATAAAACCAATAGCTTACGACTAAACTAGTAAATCGGTCCCGGACTTTTGGGGACCATGTAGTTCCATCCCTGATTTTGTTAAATAGAACTTTATTATCTTACTTTTTCAAAAGCATGTACTTTAGTCCTTACTTTATTAAAATACATGCATTTTTAGTCCTTCACTTCTTAAAAAATGCATTTTGGGGATTAAAATACATGTTTTTTTAATAAAGTAAGGACTAAAATGCATGCTTAAATAATAAAATTCTATTTAATAAAGTCATGGATGAACTGCATAGTCCCGATTTGCTAGTTTAGTCCATGATTAGGCATGCAAATTCAACTCACCAACATCCAGAAATCCGAAAGGAACAACACTCGACGTACATTTGCAGGTGGATACATCAAGAAAGAAGAGAAAAGGAGAAAAAGATCTAATATATAGATGTAAGGAAAATAAAATAAATGTTAATTTATAGGCGTTGGTGGTTAATTAGGAATGAATCTTTTTCTTGTTCATAGCTATATACTTCTTAATATCCTCCACAAAAGCATCAAGGTGGCGGTCGGAGGAGCCACCTTGTGCCCTTGCAGCCTCTGCTGCATTCTTCCACTTCAATGCATTTTCCTTCAACTCCTTTGCTCGTGGTCCTGTCGTAGCTTCCAGTAAACACTTTGTTATCTCATCTCTGTTTACTATTACATTTTCAGCAAGTAAATGACGATTCACTCGAATCCCTACCTTAAAAACATCAACTAAGAGTTTTGCGTTTGTGACTTGGTCACTAAATTGTGAAAATGTCAACACTGGCACTCCTAAAGACACTGCTTCTACTGTTGAATTCCATCCACAATGAGAGAAGTAACAAGCCACTGAAGGATGGGCCAGTACATCTTCTTGTGGACTCCATTCCACCACTTTGCTGCCCCTTTCATTAATTTTCTCAAAGAACCCATCTGGTAGAACACCTGATTGGAGTGCTTCTTCTCTTTGGTTTGCTCTAAATACCCACAAGAATGAGACTTGAGAGTCCAAGAGGGCATGAGCAATTTTCACCCAATTGTGCTACTGGCAGGATAAAATAGTACCAAAGCAGATGTAAACCACAGATGCAGGGGACCTTGAGTTCAACCAATCAATGCAATCATCGTCGACTTTGAAGGAATCGCCACAGATTTTAGTACTTGTGCTTAGTGATTTTGGGTTTTTTGAACAAAGGACCAACAGGTCTAATGAGGAAAAATTTTGAGAGATAGTCAATATAGTTCCTGTTCTAGCTCCTCAAAGGTGTCCATAAATATGCAAAATGTTTTGGACAATCTCTCAAATTGTTGCATGACCAATGTCTTGAGAAGTGGAATGGGACTAAAAGGATGTAGAAATTCAGGAATTTCATTGTATTTAAGGACTATATTAATATTAGGAAATTGGACATCAATGAAAGGGTCAGTTTCTGTGGGGAAAGGTGACAATTTTTTGAAGTAATAATGACTAGCAAGGAAGGTAAGACTGGAGTGAATCCAATAGAGAGCACAAGGTATCCCAATGTTCAGAGGCTGCATCACAAACCCATGAAAGAAAGGGATTGTTTATGATGCAAGAGATTGGGCGGTTTGTGTTAGAATGGTTTTTGATAATTTGGCTAACCCTTGTTTCCCAACAAGATCAAGTTGTGATATGCAATCTGTAAGACTATGACTTTCAGGATGATCACCATCGTTGAAGAATTCAAACTTTAAAAACCGTCACCAATTGGAGTGGCACTGATGGTGCTAGCAGCCTCCATATGTTCACCTATGCTCTTGTGGTAAGAGAAGGTGACAAAGAAACCCTTTGCAGCAAGGTGCTTCCCTAGTCTAAGCAGAGGGCTTATGTGTCCTTGAGCTGGAAATGAGACCAGCAGGATGTGAATGGGAGCTTTGGATGCCATTTTCCCTTGGAGATTACTTCTATAAACTTAGACTTTTTATAAAGCTTATTAGCCTTCATGGTTAGCTCATTTATAAATAATATTATTTTTAATAAAATATAAATATATTATACATAATCAATAATATAATAAAATATTTTTTTAATTTTTTGATTTCTAAATATCTTTAATTTCTGATTTAATCTTTTTATTTCTAATGGATGGTGTACCTATGCTGAGTTTTGTTATGATGGTTGGTGTCAAGGCTCATCATTTCAACTCCAGAGTCCAGATTTGTTATAAATTCTATGGACATGCAAAGATTTATTATAAATTCTATCAAAATCCAAATTGGGTTTGGTCAACTAGGTTTTAATTCACATAGCATTCACTAACTTGAGATATAAATGATTAATTCTTTCTTTTCCCGATTATTCTGGGGCGGAGGAACGGAGGACATGGGCATGCCATGGCACACCCCAAATTTGTAATACTAGTATTTATGTTAAATAATTTTTCATTTAATAAAATAAGAATACAGAAATTTGATAACTTTATTCAACAGAATACATGTCTGACCCCCTCGCATGAATAATATTAAATAATTTAATTATTATAATAAATTATCTACATGAGTAAAATAGACTTACTTACCATTGAGCGTATGGAAGAGCTTTGTTTCACAAATTCTTAGGAATCGAATTAGAGATCATTGGTTAAGTTGGAATAAACCACTCACCAGTTAATCCAAGTTTTTGGTGGTTACCAAAACAATACCATTAAGTGCAATATTTAATAAAATAATAAACAAATAGACCAAACAATAGTATTAAATAATATATTTAATATAATAAATTATCTATATAAGAAACATAGACTTAAATATAATAATGTTAAATTTTATATTTAATGTAATATATTAAATATAATAGGCCAAAATAATAACATTAAATACTATTATTTAGTATGTTTAAATTTATCTATATAAGTAAATAGACTTGAATATAATAATATTATATTTCATATCTTGTGGATGGAAAAAAAATCCTTGTTGGGAGAGCTGGCCTCACCATAATGTGGATGTTCTCGACTCGATGCATGAGTGCCTCGTGTATAGATTCATGTGGTTTAAAACCAAAAATGCCATGTTTCATAATATATATACTAAGTAAAATTAAGCTAAACAATAACATAAGTGCGATATTTAAATATCATAATACAATAACATATATGTAGGGTCATAGCAAGACATTTATTGGGGCCAAATAAAATATTAAAATTTAAGATAAAATATTAAATAATTTTAAATACGAATGATAAATCATTATTAAATAAAACTCTGCTTGCTTTGTAGTACTTGATTTTTTTAATAATGTGGTTCAAATGTTGATCCTTTCCAATTATTTTTCTTTCATTATTTACTGATAAGCGGAAATGTCATTACTTTTTCACTTTCAACTATTAAACCCGTGATAATAAAGCTAAGACAGATTGGACTTCCCTAAATTATGATCTCGAAGAAACAATATACGTTATGTGTCGTAGTTGAAATGACTAACCTTCTCTTATTTTGAAAAGTCATTTGCATAAAATTTTTCAACAAGCTGACAAATTTTTTCAATATCAAATGATTTGAAAGAGTCTTTGAAATTTAAAGTTGAACTGAGTAGTATAAGAAGTTCATCTGCCTTTCATTAAATCTTCTATTTAATTCAGATATTTGTAAATCAATTTTTAATTTTTCTTATCATGTAATTCTAAAAAATTTCAAATCAAACAAAATCTTTTTTAATGTTATATTATACCTAAATATATTTTCTCCCTTCTTTCCTATTTTTTTTAATGCCCATATGCTTCCTTTTTTTATCATTTTACTTTTACAAATTAATATTTCTAATCAAATCTTATCTATAATTTTGAATATTTTTTCATCTCTAGATAAAAATAATTAAGATACAAAAGAAATAATGAAAAGTTAAAATCAATATTTTTTTTTGAAAAAATAAAGATAAATATCAAATGAGTCATAAAAAAGTACTTATACTACAAAATTTTTAAAATATTTATGGGGCCCAATAATAGTTTATGAAATATATTATATAGGACCTATGTAATTAATAAAAATAAAAAATTGAGGGGCAGTGGCCCCTACTTGCCCCTGGCTACACCACTGAATATATGTAAACAATAAATAAAATAGACCTAGACAATAGTATTAAATAGTATATTCAATATTAAATAAAATAGACATAAGCATAAATAGTATTAAAGACTATATTTAACATAATAAAGTTATCTATATAAGTAAAATATACTTAAATATAATAATATTAAATGCTATGTTTAATTAATCCTTAATTCAATATACTAAGTATTAAAATAAGCCAAAACAATAACATTGAGTATTATATTTAATATAATAATATCAATATATCTGAATAATAACATTAAATACTATATTTAATATAATAATAATAAAATAGACCTAGAAAATAGTATTAAATATTATATTTAATATTAATATTAAATACAATAAATTTATCCATATAAGTAAGAGAGACTTAAAAATAATAATATAAATGCTATATATAATATAATATACTGAGTAAAATAAGCCAAAATAATAACATTGAGTTTTATATTAATAAAATAATAATATATCCGAATAATAATATTAAATAATTTATTTTAATGGATTTAATATAATAATAAATAAAATAGACCTAGAAAATAATATTAAATATTATATTTAATATTAATATTAAATACAATAAATTTACCTATCTAAGTAAGAGAGACTACTAATATAATAATATTAATATTATATATAATATAATATAATATATTATATTATATTATATTAAGTAAAATAGACCATAATAATAATATTATTAGATACTATATTTAATTTAATATAATATGAATAAAATAGACTTAGATAATATATAGTATTAAATACTAATATTTAATATAGTAAATTTATTTATATAAGTAAAATACATTTAAATATAATAATATTTAAATGCTATAATTAATATAATATACTAAGTAGAATTACTTGAATAAAATAGCATTAAATACTATATTTAATATAATTTATCTATATACCTATCTATCTATATATATATATATATATATATATATAAACTACAAGAAATTCTAGTTTTAGCAATTTAAAAATTCGACGTTATCTTTTTATTTGTGTCGGCTAATTCGCTCAATATTAATACGGTAGTGATAAAAAAAAAAGAGTGCTAGGAACACACTTTTAACACACTTTTTCCAACGCACTCATGTAATTGGTTAAAATTCACATGGGTCTCATTATCAATGTGGCGGGACCATATGAATTTTAACTAATCACAAAGAATGTGGTGAAAAAAAATGTATTAGAGAGTGTATTATTAACACTTTTTAAAAAAACAAGTTAATGTTACATCGCGTTGTCTTGTCTTAGCGACCATTAAGACCGACATTATTTAAAGAGAAATGATCTTTGTACATGTTGTATATGTACAACATTGCGAGAGAAAGAGAGAATAGAGGGAAAAGAAAGAGAACTGTGGGATGTGATGGGTGATACGATGGATAGAGATGGAGAGAAAAGTGTGTTGGATGAATTGTTGTATGTTTTTTTGTTGTATAAAAAACTTATCTCTTATTTAAACGGTCGTTACAATGTGAAGTTGCGTGCTAAGCCGTTAGAAATATAATTGCTGATGTATACTGAAAAATACAATTCGTATTAGGGCCAGTTTTGTTTACATTTTCAATTTCCTGTTTCCATTTCCTGTTTTCATTCTGTTTCCTGTTTTTTGAAATTTTACAAAGGAAAAACTGGAAATGCTGGAAAAACAGCAAATTTTTGTTTCCAGCATTTCTAGACTTTCCTTTGTAAAATTTCAGAAAACATAAAACGGAAAATGGAAACAGGAAATGAAAATACAAACCAAACACGCCCTAAGAATTTGTTGTTCTCCCTCATTAATTTCACCATTTTGAGTAGTGATGATGAGGGCCTGTGACCTGTCAGCGAATGAAGTTGAATTCATGACAACATTTTTTTTGCCCGTTATAGATAGATAGATAGATAGATAGATTGATAGATAAATAGATAGAGTGTTATCTTCCAAAAACTATATAGTTGACGGTGGAAAATGAAAGGATGCAAATACTAAATATTAATAAAAGTAGCTCATATTTTATTGATTTTATAAAAATAATAATAACATATATAATATTCCAATTTAATTCATTTAATAACATCAATATTTGACTAAAAAACAATAATATAATCTTTTAATTTAATTATTGTAACATTAAATTTGAGCTTAATTTTAATTTTCACTATTAGCATTACACTCTCTCTTACTTATTTATCTTTTAACGTGTGTAAAATACTTATAATTTCTTATAAATCATTAATAAATAATCTATAAATGAAACTTTTTTGCCAAGCACCTAAAACTAAAAATAGTGAAAAACTTTAGTAATATAAATAGAAGAATATAAATTAAATACTGCATAAAAATAATAGCATCTCTTATAAAACGAGGACCAAAATCTTCTACATGATACTTTATAATAAAATACTAGATAGATCGAGTAACATTTAAGGTACATATATATCGAGATAAAAGATGAATAATGGCAAGATACCTAAGCTTCTAGCTAGGGTGAGCAAAACTCGGTCCGTCCCACACTGACATGTCCCAATCCAAGCTATTTGAGTCGGGTTAAACCCTATCCCACCATGAAAGATTAAGGTTAAATCGAGTCTCATTTAATAACCCGATTTTGGGTTGAGGACGGGTTCGGATTAATCTTCGGGTTACCCCAACTCGTCTCATATATGTTATATATAATATTAATATTTATAATCTTATATTGCTTAAAGTCTTAACATCATTTTAACTTTCTGGAATTTTTTAATTTAACTTTCCTCTATGATAGAGGCTCTATCTACTTTGAAAACACATTTCTTACATAAGTTGTATAATGCTATAGTGATATTTTTCTCTTAACAATTAATATTTGAAAGTTAATAAGAAAATAAATATTAGAATTTAGAATTGTGGATGAGTTCAGGTTTTAATTATTCTTGTACATTGTCGGATGTTTTTCAGGTTTGTTGATGGGTTTGGGTTCTGAAAATTTGGCCTGATAACAAAATTTGGATGACAGACAAAACTCGTCCCTCGTCTCCACCCCAATTCTAGCTTGGTCGACGACACACATTGTCTGTCAAAGCTTATTTAATTCCTGTAGGTAAGAGATTTGAGTATGGGAGAGCAATGAAAAGAGATATAATTAAAATGAAAAATATGATAATTATTGTAAAGAAAAATAAAAATGATAAAACAAATGAATGTAATTATGTAAAAGAGAATGCGATATAATTTAGTGTGAAGAAAAACAGCTGTTAACTTTTTTTATTAACAATAGTTACCAATTGGGCAAAGCACCAGCCGGCAACGTATTAGAGTCCGTTTAGATTATAATGGAATAATATTGATTTTAATAAATTTATATATAGAATTAATAGTAGGAAATGAAAGATGTATAATTTATGAAATACATTAAATAAAAAAATTTAAAATTAGTTGTATAAAAATGATTCTCCCTATTATTATCGGGAATCAAACTAACGTTAAGAGTGTGTTTGGCAAGTCATTTCAATAGCTGAAAGCTGAAATAGTAGTCGAGACTATTTCAGTTGTGTTTTGTAAGGTATCTTTTTTGGGTAGCTACTAGCTTTTGTTGAAAATGTACTTAGGGTAGTTTTTTTTAAAAACTCCAATTTTCATCTCCTAGCTAAAAATTAATTACGAGGTTTAGCCCTCATATCACCTTCAATTATCATTATTTAATAATTAATGTTGTCCTTATATATCATTTTTACCATTTTCAGCTAATTTTACCAAACATATTAAATAATTTTTTAACTTTCATCAGTTTTTCAGCTAATTTTATCAAACACACTCTAAAATAAGGGATGCATATATTTACACTCTTCTGCTAACTCCGTTCAGTGAATATTGGCTCACTAGTGACTCAGTCGTATATATTAATTAATTCTCACAAATTCCTAGTAATTTAAAAAGCAACAGTCAAATAAAAGCACAGAACTTCTATTTGATTGACTTCAATTATTAGTCAATTCAAACCTTCTGACAATGTGCTGAGTGCTGTCCAAACAATTGGTATTCATCATCTAAACGCGTATTCTTTTTCTTTGATAAACATTCAAGCTTGTTTACAAAACAAAAGAGATCATAGGAGATTCTCTCATCAACCTTTTAATTTGGGTTATGAAAATTTATTAATTGGGAAAGGCAGGGGATAAGGCTCCAATTCCAAAACAGCAAAGCCTTTAAATTATAGAACATTAATTATTATAAAGAATTTATATTCATTAATTTAACTCTAAAATAATTAGTTATTAATGAAAAGTAATTAAAATAAATTAATCATTAACATCTATATATTACAGTGGAGCTAGCATGCACTTGTAGGCAGATGAGGTGTTCGATCCGCGTCCAAAACTAGTCTAGTTAATTTGATTCGTTCAATCTTGGAAATTAAATATATAATTGGTTAGTCTTATATGGTTTCATTTTCAACCTTCAAATACTGCATGCTCAGACACAGTCAAGCCCAAGCCAAAGGGTGGGTACGTTTCTTTTAGAAGTCAATGCATTCACAGCTAGCTAGCTAGCGCGCCCTGTATATATACATTAATGCTTCCAATACATATTGAAGACAGCAAAATTAGAAAAGGGCCAAACAGAGAGCATTCGGATTCAGTTGCTTGCTGTGACCAGTCCACAGAGAATTAATGAAGATGTCTTTCTGTACATCAACAACATATTAGGAGGATGCTATTGGTAGTTATGGTTATGGTGATGGCAATTTTGGTTGTCTCTCCTCAGTTTGGAGCAGCCTCCAGAGATGTCTTTCTGTTCCACAAACTTCCACGAGGCAATCCGAAGGGATCAGTTCCTTCTGAAGATCATGTTCATCCAATTCCAGACATCCTAATTAACTTGGCCACTTTTTATTTTTAAATGATATATCTCTCTCTCCCGAGAAATTCTTGTGTAATTAAAACAGTCAATTTCACTTTTTAAATGACAATTAGCTAGGGAGGAGTGTTTTATTTATTTATTTTTCAAGTAAAAGACCAAATCAGCATTTTGATTTGATCGATATGTTTGGATGTACAAGATTTGTTTTAAAAAATATTGTTAACAAAGTCTTACCTCAATCGACCAACAGTAATAATTTACTTGTGTCGTATTATAACCTCACCGAATGAATAACAAATTATTGTCTCTGTTAATTTGCACTGAATTAGTTGTCAATTAGTTAGTTTAGTTATCTCCTTTTCTGTTAGAGATAGTTTTGATGCACTTAGAAAAATATATATAATTCATACTCAATGAGAAGTGAGAACTCATTGTTCATTTCACATTTTCTTTTAATTAAAAAATTGTAATATAATTAATTTGTAGGACGTACGCGACATCACTTAAAATTAAAATGTGGATGGAATCAGTCGAGCTGAACGCATCCCACATATACATACATATATGCACTTTATTAAAAAGCTTCCTATTTTTGTACCAAAACAACTCCTCCTAATATACCAAAAATGCCTATTAAAGCACAAGATTTATATATAATGTTTAAAAAATAAATGCTTAGAAACTGATCTAAAGTCTTTTTAAAGCGTTTATTTTTTCAAAACACTTTAAGATAAAGAATAGTTACAGCGTTTTGCCAAAACACTTTAGTATTCAAATAATAAAATTTTAAATATGGTTACAACGTTATTCACAAAAAACACTTTAGAAGAGTGCACAAATTACAACATTTATTATTTTTAAACGCTTTAGTATAAAAATAATATTTTTTTTCTTACAACTTTTTTTATAAATGCTTCATTACATGTTTATTAATAAAATTAAATTTTTTAATTTTTATAAGGAACATTTTTAAAATTTTTAATTCATGTAACCACAAATGTATATATATAAGTATAATTAACTTATCATTAAATTAACTCTAAATAATTAATATATCTAAATTAAAATGTAACCCTAATTAATTAATATATGTAATTAATAAAATTAACACAATATAAAATTAATGCTTTTTGTGAGAGAATAAGAATAAATATTTTATATTTATGAGAGATGCAATAAAAATTTATTATTTAATTTTGTTAAGAAATTATAAATATAAATTAAAAATAAATAAATATAAATATTATGACTTAAAAAATAAATAAATAGTTAGCTTAAAGAATTTATTAAAAATCGGTTTAATCTTTTCAAAAATAGTTTTGAGTATTTTTTTATAAATTTATACAATGAATTAAAAAAATGAAATTTAATAAATTATAAAGCGTTTAAAAATGCTTTAGAGTGAATGAAGGAATGAATGAATGTAATAATATAATTAAATAATAATAATAATAATAATAATAATAATAATAATAATAATAATAATAATAATAATAATAATAATAATAATCATATACTATCTATAAAGACAATGCCTCAATTTGGGTGTCTACAATTGCTTTCCCATTAATAAACCCATTATTTTTACAATGTCAAAATCAAATCATGTTTGATTTTTTTTTTCCTATTCAAATTTTAATTCCTATTTCTTAATTTAAATTTAAAATATTATCCTTGTCATTTAAGTCGTGAATTTTAGATCCTTTTGTTCAAATTTTTTAAGAGAAAGACATAGAAGAAAAATGATTTATAATACTGAGAAGGTCAACAGAAAAATGTTGCAACAGAGATCAACAAAAAGACGTTGCAGCAGCAAGAATCAGAATCAACACTTTGAAGAAATTACATACAAGAGATTGTGATGCGAAAAAATAAAACGGAGAGATAAAACAAAGATAAGGTTAAAATTAGAAGGATCTGAAATTTAAAAATTAGCAAGAGCATAATCTTCAGGTTCTATTTTGTTTTGCATGCTTCTTATATTTGTTCTTCTTATTTTCATTTCTTATTCTTAAATGTTGAGTTTGTATGAATGAGATTGATTAATCTCATGAATTTTCTTCAAATTGTATAGAATTAGACCCTTATTAATGAAATTGTTAGTCCTTTCCAATCTAGTTTCATACCAGGAAGGAATTCTACAGATAATGCTATTATCCTTCAAGAAATGGTAAATCATATGAAAAACACAAAGAGTAAAAAGGGTGATATAATTTCTAAACTTGACTTGGAGAAAGCCTATGATAGGGTTGATTGGGGTTTCCTCAAGAAAGTGCTACATGAGTTTGAGTTTCCACAAAACATTATTTCTTTAATTCTTAGTGGTATAAATTCTACTTGTATCACTCTTCTTTGGAATGGAAATAAATATGCCCCTTTTTCTCCAAAAAGAGGCTTAAGGCAAGGGGATCCAATATCCCTTTACCTTTTTGTCCTTTGCATGGAAAAACTAGGACATATATATGCTTTCAGATGCAATTTTAAATGACAATCTTCAACCTGTTAAGATTTCTGCAAATTGCCCAGGTATATCTTTCTTGTTTTTTGCTGACGATGTGTTGTTGTTTTCAAAAACAAAAGTCTCACAAGTGAGGCTTTTATCTGACATTGTTCAAAGGTTTTGCAGAATTTCAGGATTTAAGGTTAATTTAGATAAATCAATGGCCTTTTGCACTCCTAGTACACCTGTGCAGAAACAAAGATTATCAAGCATGACTGGTATAAAGCTGACTGGATCTTTAGAGAAATATTTAGGTTTCAAGATATTTGATGGTAGACCTTCAATATCATATTTTAAAAATGTTATAGATAAGGTTAATAAGAGGTTAGCTTCATGGAAAGGAAAGCTTCATAATAAAGCAGGAAGGGTTAACACTTGTCAATTCTGTCATGAGTTAAATACCTACATACACAATGCAGTTGCATTGGCTTCCTACAAGTGTCTGTTCTATTCTTGATAGATCTGCAAGAAACTTTCTTTGGAAAGGTTTCTCAAATTCTGGTGTTCATTTGGTTTAATTGGGAGACTATTTGCAAGCCAAGAAAATTAGGAGGACTTGGTGTGGGACCTGCAAGACTTCAAAATACAGCCCTATTAGGTAAGCTAGTTTGGGAGATTTGCAAAATAATGATGCCAAACTGTGGGTTAAAGTGCTGACAGCCAAATATGGGGGAGGGTACAAAGTTTTTAAAATAAAGAAAAGCTTCCTTCATATGGAAATCTATCCAGAAAGCTGTTGAAAGTCTACAAGAAGGTTTTGTTTCAAGGCTTGGAGATGGAAATTCAAATTTCTTTTTTGATGCTTGGTTACCTAAAGGTCCTTTAAGTGATGAAATTAATTTCATTAACACCCATGACATTCATATCAAAGTCAAGGATATTTATGATGGACATAATTGAAATCTGGCTGGGTTATGGACTAGGCTACCTGATCAAGTAAGAATTTTGGTTAGTTCCATCACATCACCCTTATCTTCAGGAATTCATGACACTATTTCTTGGAGTGTTGCTGCTAATGGTTGTTACTCAGCAAAGGATGGGTATAAATGGCTGTGGAATCAGAACTTTAATCAAAATTTGATGAAAAAGTTGCTTTGGATTTGGAAGTTGAAATGTAGTGAAACGGTTAAGTTTTTTGTTTGGTTGGCATCCATGAAAAATTACCTACTAAAGCTTTATTAAAGCATAGGTCTGTTACCAACTCTGATCTCTGCATGTGCTGTACTTTAGAGGTGAAAGTGTGCTTCATTGCTTAAGGGATTGTGTTAGCATCAAGAATTTGTGGGAAATGATTGGTATCAGCAGAAATTCAGAATTCTGGGTGTTAAGTATTCTTTTGACTGGTTGTTTTGGTCAAGTAATAATATTGAATCTGTATTTTTAGCTGGGATTTGGGAGATTTGGTGCTTGTCCAGAAATAAGAAAGTGTTTAGTGGCATTTCTACAAACTGTTCTTAGCTGTAGAACAAGGTTTTTAATATGCATCGGAACTTTCAAGTTGTTTTTGGTGATAGAAGTAGCTCATCTGGCGAAGGAATTTCATGGGTTAGGTGGATTGCACCTCCTCAAGACTATATAGCAGGTAATGTAGATGGAAGCTTCTTTGCTAATTCTATTTATGCTGGTATTGGTGCTGTTGTGAGAGGCTATTCTAGTTGCTGGATGAAAGAATACTATGGCGGGCTGTTCAAGCTAATGAAAGTTTAGAGGCTGAATTATTATCAATTCTCCATGGTATGGAATTTTCTTGGAGTGAAGGGTATGCAAAAGTCCAAGTTTTGGACAGACTCTACCACTGCTCTTTGGCTCTATGTACAGAGGCAGTTAATGATCATCATATTCATGTTGTTATTATTCATAAAATCAAGGAGTTGTTAGGCAGAGATTGGTCTATTACTATGATTTTATTCATAGGGAAGGTAATAAGTGTGTTGATGCCTTAGTAAAAAATGGAGCTACTAGTCAAGATAATTCTTTTGTAATTTTAGATTCACCAGGTATTTTGTAACATCCCAAATTTTATTAAATAAAATAAAATTAATAAAAGTAGTGAAATAAATAAATAAAATAGATAAGAAGAATAAATAACTAGAATTATTAATATTTTATTATGACTAATGTTATGTTATAAAAAGAGGATGAGTGGGTTGAGGGTGGGCCTAGCCCAATTAAGTATTTATTTAAGGAGGGGTTCTCAGTTCACCCTAATCCTTATTCGTATAATCGTCAGAGAGCGAAACGCTAAGGAGGGGGAGAAACGACGTCTCAGAGGAGGTTGCTAGAGAGTGATCACCAAGAACCAAGAAAGAGTCTTCCTTGCTGTTTGATCTTCACCTTCAAGGTACGGTGGGGGAGTGGGTGTTGCTTGTATGTGCATGTGGGGGGGTGCTTGGGTAGCTCTGAGACTTTAAATTCAAATTAATATAAGTATATGTCTTCCTTGCTGTTTGATCTTCACCTTCAAATAGAGAAAAGGGTAAATTAGGGTTTGATGATTTGGGGGTTTGATGGGTTAACTGTATAATCTGTGTAAAGATTGTTGTTTTTGCTGAGTTTAATCGATATAAATGAATATGATTGAAGTATAAACGATGAGGATTGAGTAGGGATTGAAGAAGGGGAGAAAAGGGGGTAAAACGTAGAATAGTCGCGTTCTGCGACACCTGTGTTGCAACTTGCGCTAACAGCGCAGCTGAAGCGTGACCCTCTGGAATCTGTGTTGCAGGTTGCGCTGCAGCGCAGGTGAAGCACAGCTCGCAGAATTTCTGTTTTTGATGTGATTGTGATGAGTTCTTTTCAGAGTGAGTATGGTTTTTCCTTAACACATGAAATTGAGATTGATATGTAATTAAATAAGTGTTATTTTGTGAATTGAGAGATTTAATGGATGTTTAAAGTGTATTGATCAGTGTGGTTTGAGTATGATGATATTAATATCCTCCCTTGATGTTAGATGTTATATGGTTACGAGGTATGATGATGATGTATTGGTGTATTGAGTGTATGGGTATGTGAGGTGTGATGTTATTATGTTGATGCATTGCGCTCATGATGATTTATGATGATGATGATAACAATGATTGATGATGTGTGTTATAATGATGATGATGATTATTATAATCGTTGAGCATAAGGGCTATGTGATAATGATGATGTAATGATGCATTGAGCATCTGAGGTGTGTTATGATGATGATTATGCATTGAGCATTGAGGTGTTTGTACTTGAGATGCACAAGCCCAGTAAAGGGGTGGAGTGTAACTCAGGGGGTGATTGTACTGAAGATGCACAAGCCCAGTGAGAGGTGAAGTTGCAACTCAGGGAGGTCGACTTGTACAAGCCTAAATAGGGGCGGAGTGCAGAAACCATGGTGGGGGGACATTTCGTGCACAACCTAGAGTGGGGTGAGGTGTGCAAACTTACCGGCCTAAATAGGGGCGCAACGGTAGGGCTTAACACGTGGGGCGGATGTCTCTGTACAAGCCTAGAGTGGGGCGATGTACAACTTACCGGCCTGTGCGGTGTTTAACGGTAGGGCCATCATCGATAACAACTAAGGGATTGACGAGGTGCACCATTGTGCGGAGTTCTAAGTCATGATCCTTGGGATGATGTTGATGATGTTTGGTTGTGCAAGATGATAGATTGAATATACCATTGTATTTAATGATGATGCAGACATTATATTATGACGTTATGACGAATTATTGATGACTATGATAGTATGTGTTGAGTAAAGAGAAAGTGATTGATGATTAGTAAGTGAGATTAATATAACTACGACGAGGAAAATAACTTGGTGAATAAGGAATATAAGGATGATATGAGTATGTGATTACTTGATGATAATGACGATTGTATGTGGGTGAGGATTAGGGTAGCCTCCTATGTGTATGTATGAGTTGGTATTATTTTCCTCACCGTTACAACTGTGGTTAATTTTACAGGTATGATGATGACACGACTGGGGTCGAGTATTGATTGAAGGGAGAGTCGCTCTGATACATGTGACATCAGGGCATATTTTGGAGGATGTTTACTTTATTGTTCTAGTTGGAAGAGATTTTGTAAACTGTTTATAAGTGCCTTATATGGCTAGTAGGTATGTTTGAGGTGGATACTTGTGATTCCGCTGCTTAAGTATTTGAAAAAACCGTTGACTGCTATTCTATTTTAAATTAGTTGACTTTGAAATAAATGACGTTTTAAAACGATGAGAAATGTGAACCTTTATACCCGTTGTGGAATACTATCCTTTCTATATGTCGAATTATTACTGTATAAGAGTATCGGGTAGAAGGGTGTCACATGTTTTCGTAGCTTAATGATTGCTGATTCTAGGGGAGAATTTATTTCCTAGATGTAGGGCCTGATTTGTTTCTTGTACGTTGATTTTTATTCGCTTTTAATTCCATTCCTTTTACCAAAAAAATATCAAAATAGTATTAATACGAGCAAATTAAATAGAGTGTGAGTGAGATCAAGGTGATTAACTTTTCAATTATAATATTGAAGTATAAATTATTAAGAAAGAAAAAATAAATCATTTTATAGACTACAAATTACTACAAAATATGATTAGATTTAAATTTTTGTATTTAATTGAAATACGATGAGTATATGATTCTATCTTCTTGAAATGTATTACCTATTTTAAAGAGATCTATGATAGTCATATCTTTATTTAAGAAGAAGGTAATATAATTTATTATTTTATTAAAATAAATTAGGATTCCATTCAAATTTATATATAAGAATATATATTAAGTAAGACTACAATTACTATAAAATATGATTAGATTTAAAGCGTTTATTTAAATAAAGGGTTTTAAAAATATATATATATATATATTATATATATATATATATTACAAACAACGTTTAACACGCTTTAGAAAAGCTGATTTTTGAATGAAAAGTTAATGTTCTACAACGTTTATTTAAACGCTTTTATGTTAGTTTAATGTTCTATTTCTACAGCGTTTCCAAAACGCTTTAGATATCTGATGACATACTACAGCATCTCAAGCTAAACGTTTATAAACGCTATAGACATTTTTTTAAAAACGTTTTAAAAGACCATTTTTGTTATAGTGCCTTTTCAATATTTGACGGTGGGTACTAGAGTCTAGGACCCTTAGGGTGCACATTAATATGGTATTAATTAATATTGATTAATTTCTCATTTTCTAGTATTGAAGGGTGTCTGTTTGGTTCCTAGTTAAGAACAATAAGAATTAATTGTGTGGATTTGATTTAAATCACTTATACGTTCAACATGCTTTGTAAATCGTGTATTATTTATTTATTACTATTGATTCTATAAATCTAACTAAGGCCGATTTTATATCACTTGTAAACCAAACAGACCTATATTAGTCCTAGCTAAAGTACACTCACTACTACAAATTGGGCTTTTAACGACGATTAAAAAAGATTTTAACAACAGTTGTTGACCCGTCGTTGACCCATGCATCGTTAAAAAGTGGTTTTTAACGACGTCTGTCAACCGTCGTTATAAATTAGAAACAACGACGATTAAATCTAGAATCGTCGTTGTATGAACGACGGTTCACACAGGAACCATTGTTGTTTGTGCATCCTGGTTAAAATGATTAATACTCTCACTGGTCCTTTCATAAGGCACATTTTTTAAGTATTTGGTGGTCCTTTCTACAAGCTATTATACAATTTCAAGAAAAATATTTATTACTATTTTTCGTATTTACCCATATTAAAAATTAAAAATTGTAATGAATTCTAATGTCTTTCTAACTCTCTCAAATGGTAGTGGGGCTAGAGTGTTTGATAAAAACATTTACCTAGATGAAAGCTGAAATTAGTAACTAAAATCATTTCAGTTTGTGTTTGGTAAAGTAAGCTTTTTAGGTAACTACTAGCTTTTTTAGTAGTTTTGTAAAAAAAAAGGTCATATTTTCAGCTACTTGGCTGAAAATTTATTACAATCTTATCCCTCAACAATTCTCATTCATCATTATTTAATAATTAATAATGTGTTTATATATCATTTTACCAATTTTAGCTAGTTTTAACCAAATATTTTCAATTAAATCAACTCATTTTTAGCTTTCAATTAGTTTTATCAAACACACTCGTATTAACATTAAGTGTGTATGTGTTTGATTTCCATCAAATCACGTTTTAAAATGTGGATCCAAGCCAACGCTACTTATCCACATTTGAAACGTGGATCAATATAAACCAAACACACTATAAACAAGGGTAAAATTTGAAAGTTATATTATTTTTTAAAACCGCAGTAATAAATTAATTAACTTCAACCATTTTTATTGATGTATAATTCAGTTAAGTGTGCTTTATGAAAATGAGTTTGGAGGAAGCATGTGTGATAAGCAGGGCTAGCCCAACGTTTCTTTGAGTCTAAAGTGAATTTTATGATGAGGCATGTTTCACCCTTCAATATATTAGTGCATGTTTGTTAGGATAATCTTAAAAAAAAATAATGACTACTCTTAAAATACAATTATTTGTTTAAATAAACAAATCAAACACAGAGGGAGTTTAACCAAGTAGTGAAAAGGCTAGAGGATATATATACTTATTTATATATACTTATTAAAAGACAAATACACTCAAGTCTCAACCATCATAACACAAAAGAGTGAGAGAATAAACAATAATATAACACGACTAGAAGAAGAAAAGTCACAAAAAAAAAAGAAATAACAAAAGTAATCAGATCAAATTAATCAATGTGACAAATGTATATGATAGAATCAATTATTAATAATTATAATTTATGAGAAGAGAATAATCATGATAAAATGAGATTTTTTAAGAAAACAAAACTTAGTTACTTTAATAATTTAATATTATTTATTAAATAATTATTAGTTTTTTTATTTTAAAAAATATTAATAATAAATAAATAATTTTTGGAGACCTAAAATAAAAATATTTTTTGGGGATCTAAAGCGAGGGTTTTACCCAACTTAGAGTTGAGCCGACCTTAGTGATAGGGGATGTAATGCGATAAAAGAAGAGAGATAGAGATGGATGACTGGTAAATAGATGAGTGTTCATATGTTATTGTTGAATCAATGTAAGGACTACCTTATTACACAAAATTTTTTAGAGTAAACCAGTCGATCGGTCTCTGATTTTTAGCGCACGATACACTTTAGTCCATAGCTTTTAACAAACCTCCTATCAGTTACTGACGACATTATTTTCCATCTAGCATTTTAATTTATTCCAAAGTATTAGCTTATGTTAAGTTAGTGTCAATGTGTGTCATGTTAAGTGACACATAGACTACCTAGTAGAAATAAATGATGTATTTTCCCCAATTTTTAAGTGTGAAACACCTAACTCTAACGGTCTAAAAAATGGTGTTGGAGAAGATGAATGAAGAACATGAAAAGGAAGAAAAAGAAGTTATCGTTAGGATGAGTATCTCACATTTAAAAAAGGGGAAAAATAATATCTTTAATTTTTAGTTATAGTAGGTAGCCTATATGTGATTTAGTAACACGTACAACATCAGCTTAATAAAAGCCAAGAATTTGAATTAAAGTGTCAGATGAAAAGTAAAATAAAAGACTATAAGGAGGTTTGTTAAAAATAAATGAGTAAAGTGTGTCTTAAAAATCAAGGACAAAACCAATTCTGATATATACTTTATTCAGAATTTCTTGGACGCATGTGTACATAACTACATATATCATTTAAAAAGGAATATCTGATCGAGCTGAACGCGCGCATGCCTCATGTTAGTTAATTAACCATGATGATTATGATCTGGAGAAGGAACTGATGGCCTCGAATCGCCTCGTGGAAGCTTGTGGAAGAGAAGGCCATCTCTGGAGGCTGCTGCTCCAAAATGAAACATGATCACCATAACTACCAACACCATCCTCCTCATGTTGTTAATGTAACTGCCGTAACAGAAACACATCTTGTTATATATCTGTGCGGTGGATGACACAGCTAGCTAGCAATTAACTGAACAAATTATTATTGCAACCAAAATTAATGCTCTTTTTCTGATTTTGCTGTCTCACAAGTTGGGAATTGAATTGGTGACACATTATATTATATATATATATAGGGGGCGCGCACTATGGACTTGTATGTTGCTTCCTCTCTAGTTAGAGAATAATCAGGATTTAATTTCTAGTCAACAGATCAGGAATTCTGTTTATCCTCTAATTCTCTATTTGTTAAGAAAAAACCTTTGAATTGACTGCGCATGCAGTTTGAAGGTTGAAAACTATAGCTACAACGAGATTCACGTCAAATAAAATAAATAAATTAAATGAGATTGAAGGAATCAAAATAGAGTAAAATGGGCGTCGAACACCACCTGCCTAGAAAGTGTTCCCATATATCCATGCGTAAGAACAATTATACCAAGTAGTCAAGAGACCCATAGGCTAGGTAAACTTGGACATTATTTTTTTAAAATATTTTATTAGTATTTTTACATGATTTTTGAATATATAAAATACCGTGTATGTATGTTTATGTTAAATATTACATATTTCAAGCTATAAAGTAAACATAAAAGTTTAAAATAAAAAGAAAACCTGTTATCCATCCACTAATTACTATATATCCTATATATATATCGAACATGAGTATCATTAATTTGTCATCTCACTCATTCATAGCAATAATAAAACCTGAGTATTAATAACTAATTAGATATTAATGATTAATTTAACTTATTTAAATTATTTTATTAATAAACTAACAATTTTTTTAATATTTCCTCAATCCCAATCAACTTTTACTGATGAGGAGGATAATCTCCTATCCCTTTGTAAAGAAGCTATATATCAATCAAGGGATGGGTCGAGTGGAGCAAGACAGAGTCTGATATCTGACAGGTCGCAGGGTTCGAACCCCCACTCATCTCCTTGTGGTGAGGTAAAATGTAAGTACCTCTGTAAGTGCTCTTTGAGCCTGGAGGAATTCCCTGCCTGGGAATGGGGGCACCATCCCCTCACCCTAAATTTTTAGTCAACCAATAATATATATATAGAGAGAGAGATGTGGTTCAAATTACACCAATATAAGTTACCTAAGTCTTACACTGTTTGAATAACTTAAAATACTACAAGAATTTCGTCTTTTAGCGACGGCAACCGTCGCTACATTGCGAAACGGCCACAAGAACGTCGTTAAAAATGCTCGTCGTTAATACCGTAGCAACGAGCAAAAACAATTGTCGCTACATAACATTTGTTTTCCGTCGCTAAAGTCGTCACAATACTGAAGGTCGTCGCTAGCAGAAAAAATCAAAGATTATCGCTAAGCCGTCACACCATAGTGAAGACCTGGTCGTCGCTGACATTATATTATTTTTTAAAAAAAAATTATAACTAGTGATGGACATGGCCGTCGCTAATGATTATATTAATTTTTTTAATTGAATTTAGGGATTTATATTAATTTTATTTTAATTTACTGATTTACGGTTGAATTATTATAATTTTTTTTATCTATTTTATAAATTTTATAACTCCTTCCGGTCCTTTTTGTAAGGGACCTCTAACCGAATTATACACAGACCAATGAAAGTAGTTTAAGTGGTTAATTTTATTGGTTTCATAAAAAAATAATACAATATTCCATTTTTACCCCTATTTAATATTATTAGTATATTCTCTCACTAAAATAATTTGAGATTAAAATTTTACACTAAATATAATACCAATTCCCCTATCAATTGTATTGGAACACACAAATGTATATGGAGAAAAGTGCAAAGGTTTTAACTCTCTCTCTTGGTCACCTATGTAACAGTATTGGATAATACCATCGTTAATGAAACATTAGAGCAAGATACATGATGAGAAGAATTTAATAAGGGTAAATCAGGGAAAAAAATTAAATGCTTCATAGAGATGATCAGTGCCTTATAAAAAGAGGACCGTCAATATCTTCTAAATGGTTATAAAAAGAAACCGGAGGGAGTATCATATTTGTTAACGATGTAAAATATAAAAAAAAACAATAAAGAAAATATAAAAAATAATATATATATATATTTAAATATATAACATATTTATACAAAGATAGAAAAATATAATACAAAAAAAAAAATCAAACGGCTGACAGCGACGACGCTGCTGTGGTGGTGGGCCACGATCCTCATCCTCATTCACGGCTATCATCCAGGTCCGTCATCGTAGTGGGCGGGTGGTGACTGAGCCTTACTGAAACTGGTAGAACCACCTAACTGCGGGCATCCAGCACTAACTGCAACTGTTGTTGGAGTCGTGCGAGTCCTCCTCCAACCGTGCGTACTGGGCCTGACAGTGATAAGCTAGCCCTCTCCTTTCAGCTCGGCTAGCCTGCAGCTTTGCTTCAATGACCTCCTGGCTCAGCGCCCTTGTCAAATGAATGTCGTGACTCATAGCTCCTGCTGGTGTGGGCCCGACTCCTCAGTAAGGCTGGTCACATCGGGACGAATGTTGATTGATAAGTCCCTAGTATCATAACAAAGTACACTAGGATATAAATAATGTACCACTGTTTATTATACGTATAACATTACTGGAAAAAAACTATGATTATTTTATTTTTGTGAAATTGATTGTCGTCTTGTAAGGACTAGCTTATTACAACGAGAATATATATAATTAATTTGTAGGACGGATGGCGAGAGAGTGCGACAATCACTTAAAATCACTGTTTTCAAACTCGGACCGAACCGACCAGTCCGACCGGTTGAACCAGGAACCGGACTCTGGACCGGTCCGGTCAAACTAGTGGATCGTTTCTGTCATTGACCCGTGCATGAACCTGTTGAACCGCCCTTAAACCGAGAAAACCGTAAAAAAAACCGACCAGTTTGGTTAAGAACCAACAAAGTCCTCTTACTTAAAAAAAAAATAAAGGACGCTAGCGCATGCAGATGGGAATGGAACTCAGATGACTAGTGTCAAGCTCTGTAGTGCAGAACCACTAAACCAAGGCTGTTTCTTGTTATATATATGCGAATTTGATATATGTATCGAGTTAAGTGACAGGAACCATTTTTTTTCTCGTCAAACTTTCGTTCCATCATTATGAGCCAGAATACTAATCATTTTTCTTCTAACATATCATTCATTAATTTGAATATACTAAGTTAATACATATTTTAACCAAAAAAAAGGTTAACACCTATTAAATTATACTAGCAATTATATTTTTTTATATCAAACTTAACTCTAAAACTATTGTCACTACTACAAAAAAGGCATTCTACGACGGGGCATTCCACGACCGGTTGAGGGACAACCGTCGTTGAAAGATGCGCGGTGGCATTTTTGCAATTATGTGGGTAACTTACAACGACGGTTGGCCCTTAACCGTCGTAGAAAACTACCTTAGAATAAATGTTTACAAAATAATAAATGGGGGTGTGAGATAGCAAAAACATGGGTGGTGCAGGAGTAATAGTGGGCTACCACGACGGGCCCAGTGGACACTCGTCGTGGAAGACCTTATGGGGGTGTGACAAAGTAAAGTGGGGAGGTGCAGGGAGCATTAGGGGGTTCAGAAAGGAAGGGGGTGGGAATAGCAAAATACGTGTGGTGCAGAGTAATATTGGGCTTACCACGACTGGCCCGGTGGACACACCGTCGTGGAAGACCTTATGGGGGGTGTGACAAGTAAAGTGAGGAGGTGCAGGTAGCATTAGGGTTCAGAAAGGAAGGTGGTGGGAATAGAAAGTAGGGGTGGTGCAGGAGTAAGATTGATCTACCACGACGGTCCCTGTGACAACCGTCGTGGTAGAGTCCAGTTAAGTTCACCCTAACGCTCCCTGTTTTCATTTTGCGCCGCGCGACCTCCCTCTCTCTCTCTCAACCTCCCTTTCTCTCTCAACCTCCCTCTCTCTCTCAAGTTCCCTCTCTCTCTCTCACCACCCGTGCCTGCCTCTCCCTCTCTCTCTCTCACCCATCGTCCCTTTCTCTCTCAAGCTTCCTCTCTCTCTCACACCGTGCGTTTCTCCTCTCTCTCTCAAGCTCCACCGTGCCTCTGCGCGCCGTCGTCCCTCTCTTCCATTTCACCGCCGCCGTGCCGCCGTGAAGTGCTCCATCAATTTGTCACTGTGAGTTTGTTTCTTGAGCCCTAGCATTTTATTATTCTAGTATCTAACCTGAAAATGTCTACTATGTAGTTGTTGTATAGTTAGGACTTAGGAGTGTTAGGATTGACCTTGGTGACAGAATTCCTCTCCAAAGTGGTGATTCTGGATTCAAACTCGTGATATAAGACAGAGTCATCAAATTGCAATGTTAAGTCATTGTTAGAGACTTTAACATACTAAATTTCAGAAATGAAATATTTCTGCTAAAACATTCTGCAGATACATAAATTAGAATGTAGAAGAGGCAGTCCCTTAAAATTTAAACTGACTTTTGCAAGAATGTGCTAGAAAAGTAAGAAGTGATTCCTGGATCTGCCCAAACAAGCAAAGAAGCTCCTTTTTCTCTGTTTGAAAAGGCAGTGCTATACACATGTCTAGTCCTCACACTTCTCAACTTACACAAAAAAAGCTTTGAAGTAAATAGAAATGATACTTTAATTTCATGTATAGGCTTCAATTATTAACAATGCTCCCAAAATTGAACAGAATAAACTCAAACTTAATCAATAATCCTTACTGATAGAAATAACTAGACAACAATATCACCAAATTTAGAAGGATAATGCCCTTATTAATCCATTATAGTAATTGGTGCAATCTACATATTTTATCTATTATCTACTGCCACTTCAAACAATTCTAGAATATATGCTCTACTTTGTTACCCGTTATTTGGCATATTCAAATTATTCTAATAACACTCTAATACTATAATTATACCATTGAATTTTAATATAGCTAATAATCTCAATGAATCTCATGAAGTTTATAAATAATTTTGGGTAGGACGGGTAACTACACTAATTCATTACAATTGAAGATTTTCTACTCTTTTTCTAAGGTAGGCAATGTTTAATGGTTGATATGGCCCACGTGTCCCACAATTATACACAATCAAGTTATTGGATATACCAAATGTACCGTCATTGGAATCGAAGTTATTGTCTTCGATTGCGGTGAAGTGGCGTCAGTTTAAGTCCCTGCTAACGACCACATATATTTTTGGGGCCCAAAGAAGGGTCGGAATCCTTGTACCAAATATCAGGGCAATTGATGAAGAGACTTGGGAACAATTTGTGGAACTCCGTGAACAAGAACATTGGCAGGTTAGTGCAATTCAGTTGTTTTACTCATTCAGTTTTGTATAGATTTGTAGTAATTTATTATTCATTCACTACAGGGATGTAAGGAGGAAGGCTAAGGAGATTCAAGCACATAATGTAACCCCCCACATTCTGTCTCGTGGGGGTTATAAAATTGCTTGAAGAAAAAATGATAAAGAAGAAGTTGAAAGACAAGAGCTGCAGATGGTGATGATCCTATTGTAGACCCTCCATCACCGCCTACACGTCATGAAAAATGGAAGCAGGCCCGTGTTAAACCCTCAAGGGTATATACCTCTGAAGAATCACGCGTTATCTCTAAGAAGATTGTAAGTTTTAATTTTGTAATTGATTTTTTATTACTATACAAATTCTTGATTCCATACTCATGCTCTCTGTCACTATATTTGTTAACTGCAGGATTCTTTGGTTGAGCAATCTACTCAGGGGACCTTTACACCAGAAGGTCGTGATGATATACTTGCTACTGCTATTGGAAGACCAGAGCACCCTGGTCGTGTTCGTGCTGCTGGAGCAGGGGTTGGTATTCGGTCATTTTTTGGATCAAAGTCCAAGAAACTCCTCATCAAGTGAGCCTAGCAGTGAGCACATCGAAAAGCTAACACAACAGCTCACAGTTGAAATCACAAATAAGGTGAAAGATGAAATGAGGATCGAGTTGGAGTTGTACAAGCAGGAATTGTTGAATGCATCGCAGACAGGTGCTCCTAGTCAAGACTTTGTGACTAATGCTAATAAAATCAGCACAAAGGGTAGTTGTTCACCAGATGGGGGTCAGGTGGATGAAATCCCATGTCAGCTGTATGTGGAGTGCACACCATCCCCTAAGTTGGTGGCTTTGGGGAAGGTTTTCATAGGGGCCACCACGGTACATAATATTCCTCTTTCACCTGACACAGTCAAGGTATCAGTGGAAAAGGTTTTCGATGAGAATGCTCCTGTGCCTATCCAGACATTGGAGGTTGCTATTGTACAACAAACATATCATACCTTTATTGCCTGGCCCCGGCATCTAGTTAGGCAAACTCCAACCCCTATGGTATAGTTGACACTTATATATATTACTACTTTTCACAATTAAATGTTTCTTTTTATATCCTCAACAATGTATCTATATATATTACTACTTTTCACAATACATTTTTCTTTATGTGCAGCAAAAAGTACAAAAGAAACGACAAAAAGAAAATACCAAGAAGGACCTTTTCCAACCGATGATCCCTTGCTAGCTTGTTAGAGGTTGCAATCCGCCATTAAATACAAGCTCTATCGAGTTGCCATGGGATGAAGAAGTTTTTGGTACGATACAGATGTCCATACCCCTGTATTTAACCGTCTCAGATATAGGAGAGGTTGTGGCGGGCGATGAATATCTTAACATCACTGTCATTCATGTGTGGGAGTTGTAAGTACTTTGCCAACTAAACTTGTAGTTTTATTATTAAGTAACTTTAGAAGGAAATTTCCTCACAACGAAATATTTCTTATTTCAGGTTTTTGGCTTCGTTATCCTCACATGAGGATGTGTATGGATTCATTGACCCCCATCTAACCTGTGAGGGTGTAAATGAAAGAACAGCTATTCAGGTGTACATCGCCAATGCCTTGCAAGATGAGGGCAAGAAGATTTATTTAGCACCTTACTTTCATGAGTAAGTGGAAATACTTGTAGGTTTTTTAATATTTTTATCATTATCAAAATAAATATCTTGCAGTATTAACTAATTTTCAATGCAGACGCCACTGGCAACTACTGGTTATATCTGTCGACGAAGACAGCGCTCTGTGGTTTTGTTCATTGCATAAGAGGCCCCCGAAGAGATTTTTTGACATAGTCAATAGGTAATGACAATGAATTTATTAACTTTAGAAGTCTTTTATTGAATTATTAAACTCTAAATCGTGTGATATTTTTTATATTAGTGCATATTCAACATATCAAATGTTGATGGGTAGAGCTGGACATAGAGCTCATAAGCTAACCTGGAAATACGTCAAGGTATTTACATGGATTCAATAAGATATTTTAATAAAGTGTTTGTCTACGGTTTTTATTATTTGACTAATATTCATTTTGACTTGTAGTCCAACAAACAAGTTGGAGGGTATGAGTGTGGCTATTACGTCATGCAATGGATGTCTTGCATTGTGCAAGGGGGAATTCAAGTCGCATTGGACAAGGTAATCCAACAAACAAGTTAACACCAATAGTCATGCAATTGATCTATCCACTAATTACAAGTTATTTTATTTTGCAGTATTTCATGGATAGTAGCCCACTCAACTCTGCTTCAATTGATTACATCAGAAAGACATGGGCTGCATATGTTATTGACTTGTATAACAAAACTTTAGAGTAGTTGATCAGTATTTGATTACTTGTAGTAGTTTTTTTTATATAGTTTCATTACTTATAGGAGCTTTTATATTAGATTTTACGTGTAATGTGATTATGTAAATTGATTAGTGCACCGAGTATGTGAAGTGTCATTACTATGTTGGTATTGCTGATTTTTCATTGCTGGGATTGTCTGGACTGTATTTTATGTTTGCAGGTTTGGGAAAATTGTAAAAAACAGAACGAACTAAAAAAAAAATTTAGACTTTCCACGACGGTTGTGTCCACAACCGTCGTGGAAAGTAGGCTTTTCACGACGGTTGTGGTCACAACCGTCGTAGAAGAGTTGCTCAAGAAGGGTGGGTTGAAGTAGTTTCCACGACGGTTATGGTCACAACCGTCGTGGAAAGTCTTGCTTTTCACGACGGTTCCTTTACTAACCGTCGTGGAAAGCAAGACTTTTCACGACGGTTACCAGTCCTAACCGTCGTAGAAAGTCAGTTTACAACGACGGTTAGCACGCGTCGTGACAAATTCCACTTAACAACGACGCCTGGATCTACGACGGTTGTGCAACCGTCGTAGAAGCCTCTTTTTAACCGTCGTAGAAAGCCTTTTCTGCAGTAGTGTGTATATTTTAAAAAATTACATATATCTTTATATGTTATAAATTCTTTAGTATAAGTCTATAGATTTTTATATATACCGGTTCTACTGGTTCAACCCGTCACTCATTGGTTCGATCAGTAAGCCATTGATTCAATACTCTGACTGAGTCGATGACCGGTCCAAATTTTATAACTTTACTTAAAATTAAAATGTACGTGGATGGAATCACACTCCCACATATACATACAAGTTAATTAACCATTAATTAGTATGACTTTCATCAGGAACTGATCCCCTCGAAGGGCCTCGTGGAAAGCTTTGTGGAAGATTAGAAGCCCATCTCCAAATTGAGGAGATGCAACTTAACCAATTTGCCAACATGATCACCATAACTACCAACACCGTCCTCCCTATGTTGTTGATGTGATCCGTGACAGAAACTCATCTTGTGATCTGTGCGGTGGATTGACAAAGCTAGCAATTAACTAAACAAATTATTGCAACCAAATTATGCTCTTCTTCTGACTTTGCTGTCTTCAAAATTGGGAATTGAATTTGTGACACATTATATATAGAGCCCGCTATGAACTTCTGTGTTGCTTCCCTCGTCTAAGTTAGAGAATAATCATGATTTAATTTCTGTTATCTACAGATCAGGAATTTTGTTTATTCTCTATAATTTTCTATTTGTTTAAGATTGAATTGACTTCGCATGCTGTTTGAAGATTGAAAACTTTAGCTACAACGAGATTCACATCAAATAAATAAATAAATAAAATAAATGAGATTGAACGAATCAAAATAGAGTAAAATGGGCGTCGTCTGCGTAGAAAGTGTTCCCACATATCCATGTGAACATGCGTAATAGAACAATTATTTTACAAACAGTTAATATACAATTTAGTCTGTTGAAGTGTCATGATATATTTTTCAGTCCCATAAAGTTTATTTGTGTACAAATTAGTCCCCGAAAGTTTAAAATTGCTTACCAATTAATCCCTCCGTTAATCTATGTTAATTTAATAAAACAGAAGTGCTGGGTTGATAAGTTAATTGTACAATGTGATGTGACACGTAAGATGTCTACCCGAAATAAAATTAAGGCTCTAAAATTTCCCAAAATAAAACCCGAATTTTTTATTTAATCCTTTCACTCAATCTCTTACAAATTTAGAGCCCGTTTGGTGCACATGATAGGATAGGATAGGAGAGTTGGATAGTGACATGATAGGATAGAGAGCAGGATAAGCTCTTATCCTATCCTATGTTTGATGTACACCAGGGATAAGAAGACAGATATGATTATTTTAATCCTATCCTACGTTTGAGATGGACAAATTATGGTAGGATAGGATATAAAGAATATTAAAATGACAAAATTACCCTTATTACAAATTTAATTTTTTTGCTTTTTAGCAAGCACACAGAAATAAAAATTTATTTTTTATTAAAAATATTTAAATTTATTTTACAAAAAAAAATTAAAAATATTAAAATTAATATCAAAATTACCACAAAAAGCCGTTATTATAGAGAGAGAGGGAGGGAGGAGAGAGAGGGAAAGGAGCAGAGAGAAAGGAGAGAGAGAGGAAAGATAGGGGGAGGGAGGGGAGAGGGGGGAGAAAGAGGAGAGATATAGGAGAAGTGGAGCGCTCTTTTCTCCCCTCCTCTTGCTTTTCGACTGCTCGCTTCGCCCCGTTGGTCTCGGCGCTCGTCACCGTTGTCTCCTCGTCTCGCTCTCGACCTGAGCTTCTCCCTTCTCGTGCCTCGTCTCTCTGCTGCGCGCGTCCGACTTGGCCTCTCTGTCTCGCTCTTTCTTCGAAAGCGGGATAACGAGAAAGAGAGGATACTGAGGAAGAAATTTTTTTATCTTATCTTATCATATCCTATCACTTCCCTACCCAAGGGTGCCCCCCTCAGGATAAGAATACACTAGAAGGATAGGATAGGACTAAGCAAACAAGATAAGTTATCATATCATGTTGGTGCAACAAACAGATGATAAGTGACAGGATAGGATAAAATTATCATATCCTGTCCTTATCCTGTGCACCAAACGGGCCCTTAGTCTCAACCACACCTCTCATAAAAGAAACCACTTTTAAAACACAACTTACATAGAAAAATAACTTACCGGAAAAAAAAATGACACCTCGAGAACCATTTCTTTTATTTTTTTTTCTCTTCTGCACTCTATCAATATTTGTAGGGGGAGAATAATAGAGAGAAAAATGGAGAAAAGAAGGAGATTTATGAAGGTAATAAATTTGGGGAATTAGTTAAAAATCTCTCTAACACTAAATACTAAACAATTGAGCTTCCATGTGAACATCACTTAATAGTCCAATATATAGTGCATTTAACGGTCAAGGTCAACAATTTTGTTTCACTCATGTAACAAAGGTTAATGGAGGGACTAATAAGTAATCAGTTTTAGATTTTCAGGGACTAATTTGTATACGAATAAACTTTTAAAGATTAAAAATAAACAAAGTAAAGCTTTCCAAAACTAAATTTTATATTAACTCGTTGTACAAAACTAGTAAAGAGACCCATGCTAGTTAAACTTGAACATTATATTTTAAAATATTTTTTATTATTTTTACATGACTTTTGAATATATAAAATACTATGTATTTTTATGTTAAATATTACATATTTTAAGTTGTAAAGTCAACAAAAAAAGTTTAAAATAAAAAGAAAGGATTTAATTAGTATACATTGTCTGTAAAAAAGTTTTACACAGACATCCAATGGTGTGCTGCCACATCATTTAATGAATATGACACTTCATATATTATTAAATTCAATAAATAATGTGGCAGCACATCATTAGAGATGTCTGTTTAAAACCTTTTTTACCCTGACAGTGTACATACATTAAAAGAAAAATTAACCAGCAGAACATAAATAAGTTTTCTTTTCTTATTAACCGACTCTTGCTATCCATCCATTAACTATCCTAACAGACATAGTATCATTTTGTCATCTCACTCATTTCAATAGCAATAATAAAACCTGAGTATTAATAAATTAATTCCTTAATTGTAATAGAAATAGATATTCATGATTTAATTTAGAGTGAAGGGAAGGATGAAAGCCAATGTAATGGAAAGAAAAGTACCATCCTTCTTCCCAATGTTCGCTCCTTTTCCTTAGAGAGAAAGAGGATGATGTACTATCCTTTAGGATGAACTTTGGTCCAAAGAAGAACTTTAGAGTGAAGGGAAGGATGAAAGCCAATGTAATGGAAAGAAAAGTACCATCCTTCTTCCCAATGTTCGCTCCTTTTTCTTAAAGAGAAAAAGGATGATGCACTATCCTTTAGGATGAACTTTGGTCCTAAGAAGAACTTTAGAGTGAAGGGAAGGATGAAAGCCAATGTAATGGAGAGAAAAGTACCACCTTTTTTCCCATTGTTCGCTCCTTTTCCTTAGAGAGAAAGAGGAAAATGTACTATCATTTAGGATGAAATTTGGTCCAAAGAAGAACTTTAGAGTGAAGGGAAGGATGAAAGCCAATGTAATGGGGGAGAAAGTACCATCCTTCTTCCCAATGTTCGCTCCTTTTCCTTAGACAGAAAGAGGATGATATATTATCCTTTAGGATGATCTTTGGTCCAAAGAACAACTTTAGAGTGAAGGGAAGGATGAAAGCCAATGTAATGGGAAGGATGAAAGTGTTCCCACATATCCATGTGACCATGCGTAATAGAACAATTATTTTACAAACAGTTAATATACAATTTAGTCTGTTGAAGTGTCATGATATATTTTTCAGTCCCATAAAGTTTATTTGTGTACAAATTAGTCCCCGAAAGTTTAAAATTGCTTACCAATTAATCCCTCCGTTAATCTATGTTAATTTAATAAAACAAAAGTGCTGGGTTGATAAGTTAATTGTACAATGTGATGTGACACGTAAGATGTCTACCCGAAATAAATTAGGGCTCTAAAATTTCCCAAAATAAAACCCTAATTTTTTATTTTATCCTTTCACTCAATCTCTTACAAATTTAGTCTCAACCAACCTCCTCATAAAAGAAACCACTTTTAAAACACAACTTAAATAGAAAAATAACTTACCGAAAAAAAAAATGACACCTCGAGAACCATTTCTTTTATTTTTTTTTTCTCTTCTGCACTCTATCAATATTTGTAGGGGGAGAATAATAGAGAGAAAAATGGAGAAAAGAAGGAGATTAATGAAGGTAATAAATTTGGGGAATTAGTTAAAAATCTCTCTAACACTAAATACTAAACAATTGAGCTTCCATGTGAACATCACTTAATAGTCCAATATATAGTGCATTTAACGGTCAAGGTCAACAATTTTGTTTCACTCATGTAACAAAGGTTAATGGAGGAACTAATAAGTAATCAGTTTTAGATATTCAGGGACTAATTTGTATACGAATAAACTTTTAAAGATTAAAAATAAACAAAATAAAGCTTTCCAAAACTAAATTTTATATTAACTCGTTGTACAAAACTAGTAAAGAGACCCATGCTAGTTAAACTTGAACATTATATTTTAAAATATTTTTTTATTATTTTTACATGACTTTTGAATATATAAAATACTATGTATTTTTATGTTAAATATTACATATTTTAAGTTGTAAAGTCAACAAAAAAAGTTTAAAATAAAAAGAAAGGATTTAATTAGTATACATTGTCTGTAAAAAAGTTTTACACAGACATCCAATGGTGTGCTGCCACATCATTTAATGAATATGACACTTCATGTATTATTAAATTCAATAAATAATGTGACAGCACATCATTAGAGATGTCTGTTTAAAACCTTTTTTACCCTGAAAGTGTACATATATTAAAAGAAAAATTAACCAGCAGAACATAAATAAGTTTTCTTTTCTTATTAACCGACTCTTGCTATCCATCCATTAACTATCCTAACAGACATAGTATCATTTTGTCATCTCACTCATTTCAATAGCAATAATAAAACCTGAGTATTAATAAATTAATTCCTTAATTGTAATAGAAATAGATATTCATGATTTAATTTATTTAAATTTCTTTTTATTAAAAACTAACAATTATCTTTATAATATTTCCTCAAATCCAATCACTTTTACTGATGAGGGGATCTCCTATCCCTTTGTAAACAAGCTGAATATATATCAATCAAAAGGAATAAGCGATATATATATATCTATATCTATATATATATATATAAATAAATAAATAAAAGAAGGGTTTACCTTACATTAATGTAAGTTACATCAAATATTATACTATTGTTAGAGGGTTCAAGATACATGTGGGTATCCTAGTTATCTGGACAACATATTGTTAGAGGGTTTGAGTTGAATACTACTACCTTCGGTCTTATATATAAGAAATAAAAATGAATTTTTTTTGTTCTATATATAAGAAACATAGTACTACCTCTGGTCCTAATTATAAAAACCTTTTAACCACTTCTAAAGGATCAAGGAAGTTGGTTAATATAATTAATCACAATAAATTTGTCATGAATATATATCATCTTTACATAACTACCCTTGAATTTATTGAGACACATTATCTTTCTCTCTTCATTTAATTACTTTATTATGTCATTCTCTCTCTATTCTTAATTACCCACCTATCTTCACTAATGGGGTATGTTTGTCAAAAGAGAATTAATGCAAGGGACAATATGAAAAAGTTCTTACAATTAATAAGGACCAAGAGCAACTCTCCAACAGGTTCTTATAAATTAAATAGGACCAGAAGTAGTATTATTTTAGTTACATTAATTACTAAATACCTTATATTAGTATGCTCTTAATTTATTGTGAGTGGTTAAAGAGATACTCACTCATTTACTCATTTAATACTAAGGGTATTTTTGAGAAAAAAAATAAATTCATGACACTATTAATTACCACTAACAAATTCCAATGCATTTTCTTAGTCTTGATGATTTTAGTCCAATATTTATTATAGAAGGTAGTAATATTTAAAGTGAATCAAATAGAAGTTCTATGCTTTTTTATTTGACTGCTACTTTTAAGTTAAGGGCTTATTGGAAATTTATCGTTACAATAAGACTTGAGTACCTTCAATTCATATAATAAATTTATATAACAAATTTTTTTATTTCTTTTTGTCATCTCTTACACTTCTCATTCTTTATTGTACAACTTATTGGATATGAGATGATTAAGTACAAATACAATTTCTAATGTGATCTAGAAGGCATGCATGGTGGCATTCACCTTTTATTGTTATATACGTATCTTTACGGCCGGCCCAACAAGGGGAGGTTACTAAAATAATTACCTTAGGACTCATATGTTATAAAGCCTAATATATATATATATATATATATATATATATATATAAAAATTAAAAAATTATATTAAATATAAAAATATTACTACATCTTATTGGTAGTTAGTAATTCAAAATATATTTTTAATAAAATTATTTTTCTTAATTTAATATAACTTTCTTTATTAAAAATATACTCCCAAATTTTTTTTTAAAAAAATAGATATAATTTCTAAGATTTTTATCTTTTTGAAATAGGTTTACATCTTATAATTTGTTTTACATTAGTGTAATTAATTTGACCCCTCTTCTATATATATGAGATTTTTTTGTGCAAGACCACATGCATGTATCCTCCACAAGAGGCAAATCATGTTTGAGTCGGCCGGTAAGACCTCTATGAGCGGTAAAACTCTTCCTCTGAATATTTAAAATAGTACATAGGATACATATTATATTATTTTACACATTTAAAACTCACGTAAAAAAAATCACTACATGTTCAAGATTACCAGACCGGTGAAGCATTGTTGTCTGCATAGTTGTATATTTTAGGCAAATTGATTAAATGAAATTTTATTACTGAAAATCTGAAATAATTTGGGTGGATGAGCACTTAATTTCTAGGCAGATGAGGTGTTCCGCGCGTACAGTTTACTATATACTTTAATTATATCGATTCGTTCAACTTCAATTAATCTAGTTTTATTTATTTGTTTTTATGACTTGAAACTCGTCTTAGCTAGCTATAGTTTTCAACCATCAAATTAAACTGCATGTGAAGTCAAGCCAAAGGGCTTCTTCTTTCAAACCAATTAATAGAGGAGAAATAGATATTTAAAGTAAGTCACAAAGTCAATACATTCACAAATAAACTAGCTAGCTCGCCCTATATATAATGTGTGTGTGGAGCTTCTTCTTCACCATATTCAATTCATGATATCCCAAATTCAAGAGCAATATTGTTGAGTGTCGACCACACTGCAAGATGTGTTTCTGTTACAGCAGTTACATCAACAACATGAAGAGGATATGGATGATGTTCATAGTTATGGTTATGATCATGTTGACAATTTTGGTTGCTTCTCCTCAATTTGGAGCGGCCTCCAGGGATGGGCTTAATTCTGAGATCTTCCACAAGCTTCCACGAGGCCCTGCCATTCCATCGAGTCCTTCTACAGATCATACACACCCTTAAATTATCGGTATAATAACTTTTAGTCCCTATCAAATAATCGAGTTATCATTTTCATTTCTGAAAATTTTTTATTTTTTATTTCATTCTCATAAAATATTTAAATTTTTTTAGTCCCTATTATTGATTTTACTTTTAAATGGGGATGTGTCTAATGTTCATCACAGTCAATAATCATATGTAGAGCACTTTTGCTAGCATTTGTAAACTCATTCAGAGATTGTTTATGATATATAGGAAAAAAGAAATGTACAAAGAATTTCAGTTCAAGTCGGGCATGAAATTTGACTTTCGAATGAGTTTAAGGAGTGTAACACTCTTATATATATATAATGTGTTAAGGTACTTCTCAAGTATTGGTTACTATTATAATGTTCAATACATCCGTAATTAATTAATAGTAGAATCAATATCGATGACTAAAAAAATAACTTAAATATTTTATAAGAATGAAATAAAAAAATTACAAACAAAAATTAAAACTCGAATATTTTGTAAAGATTAAAAATTTATTTTATCCTTAAATTAATTATATAACTTGTATAATTGTATTCGATCCACTTTTTTTTTTATAAATATTCGATCCACTTTTTAAATGATATACGTCATGCGTCGGATTTAAATTATTGTACTCCTTCAAACTGTCAATTTCACATATATAAGTATTAAATATGGGTCGCAATTTGGTACCCTTTTGCAGGAGAGTGTTTTGGTACTTTTTTATTAAACTTTTTATTGAATGGAGGCTTAAAAGACAAAATTATATAGGAACAAATCTTGTACTCTTCCTAAATTTTTTTGAAGACATGAAGCAGATTTTAAATGAGACACATGTGTATTGCAAATGAGAATGTGAAAAAATGGTTGAATACAATAAAAAATACAGGATGATGGTTACAGGGGTCAAAAAGTCTTTTAAAAAATTAAAAATACAAATTCTAATAGTTAAATATTGTTCCTTAACTCTAAAAATACTAAAATCATTTAAGAAAGTTGAGAAAAATTGATTAAATGATCAAAGAAGGTACCAAAACCCTCTCTCAACAGAGGGTACCATAGAATTTCCCATTAAGTAAATAATCACTTTTTCTATTTGGCTTTACTCGCTCGCTGTCGCTGGGAAACACGTACTCAAGGCAAATTAAAAGACAAATTAGCCAGCCTTTTGATTTGATATGTTTGCATTGCTATGTAAAAGGTATTAACTGAGTCTTATTTCAATCGATCAATCAATGGTGCAAGTGCAACTTCTCTCGTATTATTAAACAACAAGTCTGATTTTATTAATTAGTACTACTATATACCTTCGTCTTAGAGATGATAAAATAACTTGTATCCGTGAATTTATACCCGTAGATACACATATATGTAATGGATACCCTATATTTACAAAATGTGGGCAGATGCCATACTATCCACCTGGTGGATACTCATACTCATTTTCATTTAACTTTCACTAATCCATTAATAAGGAAAGAGATGGAATGTTAAGAAAGAAAATGAAAGTGGTTAATAGTTAAAGTAAATATATTAAATAAGAGTATAATTAAAAAAATAATTAAGTTTTTTAATATCTAAAATAATAAGAGTTTTAAAACATAGTAATATGCTAAAAAAAACTTTTGGAAGGCGGTGATGTACAACAAAACTCTATTAATTTGCATTGGAACTTATGCATATATAGCTGCTACACGACTAAAATATCCACGTAAATTACCACCCATTCCATGTTTGTTTGGTCTCCAGTTTGTTAAAATTGATTTGGATAGAATTATGTGAAGATAATTGATTTTTGTTTGAATATATAATTCTAAAAGTGGGTTTACAAAAATTAATTTTGTTTGGAGCAGATAATATTGAGTTTAATATATGTACTTGTTTGTCCTAAGATTTTGTCCAAACAAATGTATCTCAGAGCAATCTAGGACGAGATACGTGTTCTTAATTGTGTGGGTTCTACAAGTGTAAAATCTAAGATTGAAGTAGAGAAACAGACAAAGCAAGTGAAAAGAGGCCCATGAACGGGCCTTGATCTATATTAGAACTGATTAAAGTACAATAATGATAAGTAAAACTGTAAAAGAGCAATTACAACTTGATAAAACTTAAAAAGAAGTGCGTAAAAATGAAGAATAAAGGGTGGTCTGCATGATCCCTACTTTCTCTTCGCGTGCTGGGTGCCTATGATCTCTGAGATGGATGTTATGACTTTCAGGGTGCTATGAGTGTCCAGGTTGCGGACCTTTGTTCTTTCTTTCCTTCTCCTATTTATAGGTGTTTCAGGTAATCGTCCCTGGGGTGCTTTAACTGCCCATCAACTCTCCACGTAACTCCCATGAACCCACGTTCTCAACATGCTCTTGTGAGGATTTGTTTCTGGTAGTTGTTTTTGGTGACGTGGAAAACGTCCAAGTTACTCTGAACAAAAGAAGAAAGGAGCCTCCTCGATCTATCAGGCATGACCTTCTTCGAACTGCACCAAGGGAGCTTCTTCGAGCTACAACAAAAACTCTTCCTCTTCGAATCCTAACCTGCTTCGAATCCATCTAGCCTCTTCTCGATCCTTTCTCTATATCAAGGGACTTCAATCTTCCTACAGCTTACTCATGCCCTTCGAAACATAATACACCTGCCGGCCAACTTGAATCTCCTTGACCACCGTCCACCTTGGTCAAAGTGATTAAGACCTCCTCTCATTGGCTCGATTGAGTGGCGTTCTTAATACCTTCAAGACTTTCATCCTTATAAAAGGGTGAACCTCCATTTTGATTCATCATTTTTCTTTTAACAATGGAGAGATCCCTGATATTGGCTGCCCTGTACGACCTGATCCTTCCATCACTTTTGAGTTTCAGGTCGATAGGATGTCCAACATTAGTGGTCACTTCACCATGGACCTTGACTTCAGGTCGAACAGTGCAGCCAACGTACAAGGCCATGGCCTCATGCATGGCCTGGTATTACTCCCACTTCCTTGGTGCCAAGCTTGAACCTAAGGCAATGGGTGAGTTCAACGCTCAACGCCCAGTCTTCTGATCCTTGGAAGAAGAGGAGGAAGAGGAGGCAGAGGAAGAAGATGAGGGTGAGGAGTTTATATCCTTGGATTATTTGGAAGATCCAAGGCTTCGAGTCAATCCCCCCTCGAGGCTTATAGTGCAGCAACACTCTTCCTCCGAAGACATGACACTGACTCGAGGGTCAGAACAACTCTCTCTCGAAGATGTGACCCTGGCTCGAAGAACGTATATCCCTGCAGGAGAAAATGTACTAAAAGGAAACTTTAGATTCGAAGGGAAACCTTTTGTAATCTGATTCGATCTACTGTAACCCTTATTCAAATATTTAATAAATGTTTCTTTTCTTTAATGCCAATATCTTCGAACCATAATTTTAATATTGCGAGTAACAAATGCCCCCCAAAATGCATAGCTTCGATTTCTCAGAAGCTTTGCATTTTTTGCACGTGGCAGATTGTTGCTCCGTTCGACGCCACCCACGTGTCCCTTTCTCTCTCCAACGATCACATGGACTGAAGGCTTGGGCTTTCGACTAGCGTCAATTGGGCTTGTAACTGCCAATGACTCTTTGTTTCTTAATTTCGTAACAGGGATTTAAGACTCATCATATTCTCTTTGGCGTTTTACCTTCTCCTTCACGTCTCCTCTAATCCTTCCTGAACGAACCCTGTTTTTTCTTCTCCCTTCAACTGCCTTACCTTTCACTTCCATCCAGTTGTTCCAAATGGAAACCACATTGGCCAATCTAATCTTCCCTAGTGATAAATACCAAGTAGTTTGCCCTACTCCTCCCGCGACAGTAAATGGTAAAGCTATTGTCAGAGATGATGGCACCTTCATGCCGGAGCCAGAAGCCACTGATGAAAACCTTAAGGTGTGGGGCAATAGTGTTATCATCCCCACCAAAATTAATGGTTTGCGCATGGCTTTCCTTGGTCCTTATGAGTTCCCTCCTAGGACTCTTCAGATTAAGGACTTTCAAGCACTCTATCCTGTGGATAAGGTGCTAGCTTTTGACGATCCTATCAGAGCTGACTTCATTGAGACAGAGAAACAAGTTTTTCGAGCTGCTCCTATGATCCTAAAAAGAGCTTACTTGGCTTGGCTAGACAAGGTTCAATCAAAGAAAGAAGGCTTCTGGAAGAGGATGGGACTGTTCGATCTCATCCAGCTGTCTTGTGAGCATCTTCAATACAACAATTACCTCATCCTTGTTGCACTGAACTTTTGGGATCGAGGTGCTTGCGCTTTCTTTCTTCCTTGTGGGATGATTACTCCCACTTTGCTTGATGTTTGTGTCATCACAGGTCTCAACCCTTATGGAGAGACCTACCTCCCTAACACAAACCCTCGAACACTGCGTACGAGGTCAAAACATCCAGGATGACCTTCCAGGCCTTCGTTGCTAGTAACCATGACCAGACATCTTTTGATGTCTCTGAGAGTGAACACATAGCCTTCCTTTGGCTTTGGTTAGCAAATTTTGTATTCTGCACTCAATCTCTACAATTTCCTCACGGCCTATACCCTTTGGATGTCTGCCTCCATGAAGGTAGGAGGATAAACTTGGCCAAATTGTTTCTTGGCCATTTGTACCTGTGTATTTCTGATATATTGAGTCAATACAAAGTAATTAAGCCTTTAGGTGGTTTCTATGGTCCTTTTTGGCTCCTCGATTTCTGGCTTCGAGCCACTTTCCCAAAGGATGCCAAACTCAAAAAGGATGTCTCTCATACCTTCGAGCCCACTACTAAAAGCCTTACCTACACCTACTTTTGCCCCCTAGGGTTAAAGCATCAGATGGTTTAAGGCCATTTATGGAGTACTTTCTTATCAACAAAACTATGAGAACACTCTTAACCCTTATTCTAAAAGGAACCTTGGTCCTCGATTGGTTCAGCAACCTATTGTGAGTGTCAATCCTGCTGAACAAGCTGAGCAGGATCGAAGATGGAGTGAGATCCTGCGCAATCAGCTCATCTTTCCCCACTATGATCAGTCCATATTGTTTTACTATGTAATTTAGTATCACTTGTCTGAAGCTTTTGCTTATTTTACGCTTAAGTGCTTGAACCAAACTATGCTTGACTCTGTGCAACATATACACCCTTTAGCAAGCACAACCCATTCTTTAACCATTGCACCACCATCACCTTCATTTATCACTTTCCACACCAATTTCCTCACAAAACTCATTCAATATGACAACAATCATCTTGCCGTATTGTGAATTCAAAATATGATTCACTAACAAAGTCATGGATTCAGTTGCAAAATCACAATTCCATCACACAAATCAAAACTAGTACTAACACAGCAACTAGAACATAACCAAACAAAAAGTGAAAAAAGAAACTACTTTAAACTATCCAATTGCCCAATAATTAGAAAAATGACAACTTGTTAGTAAATCATGAGCAGAAAAATAAAGGATGTTTGGAATGAGATCATAGAAATTGAAAGGGCAGTGGACATCATCTAGATAATCGGTGATGAGTGTGACCCCAACAGAAGATTTATGAGAAACCGAACCATCATCTCCTTGAATCTGAACGGCGAGAGGAGACTCTTCGTCTTCGTTGTGTTCCATCTTTGACTGCTTGGTTTGTTCCATGTTGCGTGTTCGCAAGTATCGTAATTAATGTTCTCTTTTTGTGATGGAGTTCATGCCTTCGTTGTGCATTTCGGCCGCCGTCGAGCTCTCTCTACTGGTTGTTCCACTTACAACTGAAGTTGAGGGTTCAATCACAAGAAGGGGGGTTGAATTGTGATTGATTAAAATTTTCTGCAAATTCCTTTTAATACTTAATCTGCTCAAGTCTTACTTGGCTTAGTATTAAATAGGTTAACCACCAGAAGATAGAAGTTAGGTACAATGCAATATGCAGAAGATATGATTCCTTCTTTGGAATCTTGATAGTTAACACTTACTTAGGTAATATATAGTTCTCAAAATAGTTTTATGCACATGTAATAATAAAGGAGAGAAGGGTAAAGAAGATGGCACACAGAAATTTTATACCGGTTCACCTCTTCCAACCTGAGGCTACCTCCAGTCCCTACACCTGTAGGATTTTCTCACTCTTTCAAACAACTTACAATCTTCTTGGGTAACCTTACCACTAGTATTCTTTACCTGCCTCTTCAGGCTAACAACAACCTAACCAACTCAGTTTTACAACTGAATATCAACTGCAGAACCTTCTGCAGAAGATTCACTACCCAGAATGCTGCAAGTACCTTCTGCAGATTCTGTAACCCCACTGAGATCACCAAATCTCAGTAAACCTCACTGGAAAACCTAATTACAACTTTCTTGGGTAACCTTACCACTAGTATTCTTTACCTGCCTCTTCAGGCTGTCAATAACCTATCAAACACAGATTTCACACTGAATACTTACTGCAGAACCTTCTGCAGAAGATCCAGTCCCAGAATACTGCAAGTACCTTCTGCAGATTCTGTAAACCTACTGAGATCACCAAATCTCAGTAAACCTCACTGAAATCTCTTTCCCTTGCTGCTCAGAAGAAGGAAATGCACCTGCACACCTCTCTTGAGACTTTTACAATGAAAATGAGAAAGAATAAAAACAAACAAGGCTCAAACTATTACAATACTTTCACAGCAGAAGAAAATTGATGAGCCAAGACTCTCTCCAAAGCTTTTCAGACCAGAAAATATTCTTAAGAAGGAGAGAGAAATTTTCCAGAAGATTAGGAAGTGTAGAAGCAACAGCTGATGTATCTTCTGGAGTGAGGTGCCTTCCAATTGCAGAGAAAACATCCTTTTATAGAGTTCTGGGAAGAATATAGCCGTTGGACAGCCAGCTGGGTCCAAGGAGATGTCACTTTCACTGCTGCAGCAAGTACAGCTTTACAGCTGTCAAGTTTGACCAGCTCTTCCTTCTGTAGGGTTCCTTCTGCAGGCTATTTTTGGGCTATTTCTCAAGGCTTTTCTTCTGTAGACATGATGAAACTTTCCAGTATAGTATTTTCTCTTATTTTAGGGTCAGCTGGCCCACTGGAACTATGAGAAGATGAGAAGAAGATGATTAATTTGAGTTTTGCCTTATTTGCACCTTCTGCAGCAATTCTTTCCTTCTGCAGGATATCTGGAATGACATTTTTCTTGCAGATCCTTTTAACATTTATCATTTGCTTGATGGAGAATATTTTTGAGTCAATTTTGCAGCTGTGACCTCAGAAAGTGAAAAACTCACTTTGTCTTGTATGTTCTCTATCTTCTGCAGACTATGAAACTTGTGGATTCTATAGCCAGTTCTTCTGTAAGCACATTGTGGGCTCCAAATAATTTGACATAAATTATTTGAACTATGTTTAACTTAGATGCAGTCTCAAAAATGAGAAAAATAGATTTGGATCAATTCTGCTTCTTCTGCAGCTCTCCTGACAGCATGTTTCTTCTGCAGCTTTGCTGTAACTGCTTCTTCTACAGTGTGCAGAAATTCTGTTTCTTCTTCTAGAGCAAACTATTTCTTATGGAAGTTTCTTTGAGTGTTCTTCAACTTGATATATTCAAGGATAATAACTTGAGGAGTGTGGGAACTTGCTCAGTGCTTCTAAAGATACTCTGAACTTGAAATATGCATTTGATGCTTCTGCAGAAGCTGTAAGTTCTGCTTCTAAAGACAAAACTATGTTTCTGATGATATTGATCTTCTCCAATTGCTTTGTTTGCATCAGCACACACTTGGAATGAATATGCTTGAATTGCTTAAGTGATCTTTCAGATTCAGAAGGTCTCCGGTTTAATGAAAAGCTCCTTCTCATGCTTCTAGAGGTCTTGAATGATCCTTCTAAATCTTCAACTTTGCTTCTGAAGCTTGATACAACTTATTTTAATACTCATGGGATCGTAGATGAACTGTCTTGACCTTCTTGAAGCTAAGAAGCTACTTCTTGAATATGTTTCATCACTTTGGACATGAAAGCTCTATGTGACATGCTTCTAGACACATATTCTGATGTTAAATGATGTTTATGATCTTTGTACCTTCCTTCTGTAACTTTTCCTGTATTCTTTCTCAAGTGAAGACATTAGTACCAAAGTATTCAGAATACTTAGAATATTGGTGTGAAAGTTTGTTGTCATTAAAACCTTTGCTCAAAGGGTCTTGGACCTTACAACAACCACCCTTCCCGTGGCCACACGTCGCTCCGTTCCCTCACCAGCGTGCGAAACGGCTGGACACGTGAAAGGCAGAAGACTTATACGATCTACGATTTTGATTATCATTAAAATGGTGCGTTTTTACTGAATGTGATATGAACTGTTGATCACTAAACACTTTTAATGTACGGTTTAGATCTATTAGACATGACACTCTCCCGTTTTAGCTAACGGGAGAGGATCTGAGTCCCATTGTGAAAGGATCCAAGTCCTTGTCGTGTAGAAAAGTTTAAAAAATCACCTCATGCGCCTCATCTCTCACCGTCATCTCCTGCATTCGTCCCTCACTGTCATCTCTGGCTTTGTCTCGAGCTTGTCATCTCCCTCACTGCGGCTATGTCATCTCTTCGGCGTTGTGTGGCTCGTCGTCGTTTTGCGTTGTGGCTCTCGTTAACGGCTCCAGCACTGTGTGGCTCTCCCTCTCCGGTAAGTTCCCCTTGCAATGCTCTGCTTTAGTTTAGTTTTCTGCTAAACTTCGTAGAATATATGGGGCCGTAGGGGACAGGGTTCTGGGTTCGTTCATACTACATTACAATCTAGGGTTTTTTTATTATATTTCTTCAATTTCTGGCTTATAATAAGATGCCTTGGTGATTCTACTTGTCTGGTACGATGGCTGTTTATGGTGTGTTTTTTGTCTGTTGGTGAAGTTTATTTCGCTTAAACTACTACTGGAGCACTATTGTTTTAATTTCCTGTGGTTCTGAACGGATGTGTTAGTTCCTGCTGGTGGGGGGCTTAGTTTATTGGTGGTGTTGATTGGATGTGACTATTTTGTTGCTACCGTTTCCATGTTGTTTGGTACTGATTTGTTTGCTGCTATTTACATCTTCGAATGGATGAATTATTAGCAAGACAACATGTTAATAGGACCCCCATACCCCAAAAGCACGCTAAGACAATGAAAGGTCAACCTCGTTCCCTTTAGCCAAGGCATGATAGGTGGAGAGTAACATACTTCTGAGGCGTGCTAATTGTTCTCACAACTTGGTTTCTTTTTTTTCTTTTCTTTTGACATAACCAATGTTAAATGTCGAAAATAACCGATGTTAAATGTTTTTTTTTGTGCTAGTGCAAGTCGTTTGAGATTAAAAAAAATACTTCACGGTAGTCGTTCATTAGATATGAGACTTCAATTTTTAAAAAAAAAAAAATCAACCAAGTCATACATCTTTTATACGACTTTTATTTTTTTATTAAAAAATAGAAGTCTCACATTAAAAGTGAGACTTCCATACGTTAAATATTAAAATAATAAATCTCACATTAGACGTATGACTTTATTATAGAAGTCTCACTTTTGATATATGAGCCCCATTTTGGTGAAATTTATTATTTTTACACCATTTTGGTAATTTTGAAATAAAATTACACTACTCTGGTCAAAAACCCCAATTTTAACCTTTTCCATCTTAGTTTTTTTTTTGGTAATTTTTCCATCTTAGTTGTATCAACATTAGTGCAAGTAACTTTTGTTACGTTTTTTTTTTTTCTAAAATAGGTTTTTCGTCCCTGCTGTATTTTTTGTCAACTTTGGATTTTGTCCCTAACTTATAAAACATTTATTTTATATCTCTATACTTTTAAAACATCTTAATCATAGTCCACGATGTGAATTAGTTCGGCTAAATTCCTACAGAAGTCAATTGCTTAATAAATGAACTCAACATTTGCATGGATTAACTGAGACCCAACATAAAGGTTAATGTGATAATCTATTAAACAAGTCAGTAGCTTCATTGAACTAAATAGCGTTAGGGATTATAATTAAGGTGTTTTAAAAGTATAGATATTGACAAAAATCAAAGTTGACAAAAAAACACAGTTTGAATGAAAAACATATTTTACCATTGAGTTTTTCATTAATATGTCTATTTTATTTCCCATTTTTTCTACCTTCTCTCTTCATTCTCTTTCATTTTTATCTCTATTCTCCACACCTCCCACACCAAAAGTTCTGAGTGTAGAAGTTTCATTCCCCTTTAATTATATGAAACGATCGGGGGCTCGGGGCCTTATGTGGAGATTTTAATGATCCATCGATGCTTGAGTTCCCATGCAAATTGATAGACATATTTTATAGATAATTCTAGGGTGAATTAAACAAATTTTAGTCGACCTAGTTTAACCTAGATTTTATCATTTATTATCTCTGAATGGATAATTTTATTTTTTATTAAATTATTCTTATATGACTATTAGCGTTTTTAATTTACAGGAAAATATAGATTTTAAATATAACCTATGATAGTTTTAGTAATGATCTATGAATTTAATTAAAAGATAAAACTTTTACATTACACAATACTATTGATTTGAGCTTTTATTTTATTTTTTGTCAATATTTCGTGAAAGTAGTTGGAAAGTAATTATTTAGTATTAATTGGGTTTGTCTATGGTGGACCATGGTTCACATTGTCCAAAATGTAAAAATATAGTAATTTAAATCCCTAATCACCAAATTCAATGCTCATTTTTATTAATGATTGATATTAAAATAGTTTCAAGTTGTTTTTATGAAATATCACTTGAAAATAATAAAAACTTAATTCAATATTACCGTTTAATGTAAAATTTTGTCCTTTAACTTTAAATTGATATATTCTCAATGAAATTAGTATAGATTGTATTGTAAATTCATATTTTTTCTTAAATTAAACTCAAATAGTCATATAAAAATTATTTAATAAAAAATAAAATTACTCATTCACATTTTATAAGGAAAAAAATGGAAGTTGAATTAGGTGGACCAAAATTTATTTGGTCCACCGTAGAATCGTCCTAAAATGAAAGTTGAATTTGATCATGATATTCAGCAGACCATTTGTTATATATATTCAGTTGGGACAGAAGTTGTTGTTGTAACTAACATACAATATTGGGCGATTGAAATATATAAGACTTTAGTTAATAATTTTGAAAAATTAAAAAAACTTGTACATAGGGGCATCATACCAAATCAAAAGGCTGACTGAATTAATTGGTCTTTTGCTTGAAAAACAAATAAACACACTCCTAGAGCGAGTAAACCCCAGCAAATTAAAAGAAAAATGATTTTATATTTAATTATGAAATTGACTGTTTTAAGTATCCCTAACTTATTACACAAGAATTTCTCGGCACAGAGAGAGAGACATCATATTTAAAAAGTGGATCAAATTAAGGATTATGATAAACCGAAGGACCTGATCCCATCGAAGGGCCTCGTGGAAGCTTGTGGAAGATCAGAAGGCCATCTCTGGAGGCTGCTCCAAAACGAGGAGAGGCAAACAAAATTGCGAACATGATAACCATAACTACCAACACCATCCTCTTTATGTTGTTGATGTAACTGCCGTAACAGAAACACATCTTGTGATCTGTGCGGTGGATCGACACAGCTAGCTAGCAATTAACTTAACAAATTATAATGCTCTTTTTTCTGAATTTGGTCTCTTGAATATGGTGAATGAAGCAGCTCCACACACACATTATATAGGGCGCGCTAGCTAGGTAGCTGTTAATGCGTTGACTTCTATATCTATCCTCTAACTCTGTTTGTTTAAGAAAAATATCCTTTGACTTGACTCCGCCTGCGGTACTTTGAAGGTTATAGCTAAAACGAGATTCATGTCAAAATATATAAAATAAATGAACTGATCAAAATAGAGAAAACTGCACGTCGATTGAACACCCCACCGACCTAGAAGTAGAAAGTGTTCTGATATATCCATGCAACTCATTTTCTATTGTTAGTAAGTGTGTGTTTAATTAATTTAGCGTTTGGAGGTGATAAATTCATGTTTCCAACAATATAAATTAGCACTCCCTTCGGTCCATTTAGAAAATACTCCCTCCGGTCCTATTTATAAGACCCTTTTAACTACTTCACACAGATTAAGGAAGTTGGTTAATTTAGTTGATTACAATAAATTTGTCATGAATGTGTATCACATTTACTAAACTATCCTTGAATTTATTGAGACTCATTATCTTTCTCTTTTTATCTAACTACTCAATTGTGTCATACTCTCTCTACTACTCCCTCCGTTCCAAAACTTTTGTTGTTTTAGCATACTCCTAAATTCCAAAACTCTTGTTGTTTTAGATATCCAAGAAAAATTAATTAAGATTTTTCCAACTATGCCTATATTTAATTACATACATCAACTAACACCTACTCCCATTATCTCTCTCTTAATTATATAAGTCTTTATATTTTCAAGGCAGTTAAATGATATAGGTGGATATTAAATGAGGGTATTTTAGTAAAATTAGTATTAAATTAAGACACATCAATCATTTCCTTGGTCTGTGCGCATAACCTTAAACAACAAGAGTTTTGGAACGGAGGGAGTAACTAATTACTCACCTACCTCCACTAATGGGGTATTTTTGTCAAATAATAATTAATGCATAGGAAAATCTGAAAAAGTTCTTATAAAAAGGACCAAGCTCACCTCCAAAAAAGTTCTTATAAATAGGACCGGAGGGAGTATTGACGGTCATTTTTATAAGGCACTTGATAATCTCTATGAAACATTTAATTTTTTTTTCCTGATTTACCCTTATTAAATTCTTCCATCATGTATTTTGCTAATTGTTCATTAACGAGGTATTATAAATATTGTTACATAGGTGACCAAGAGAGAGAGTTAAACCTTTGCATTTTTTCATATATATTTGTGTTCCAATATCATTGATATATAGTGGGAATTAGTACTATATTTAGTGCAAAATTTAATCTCAATTATTTAGTGAGAGAATATACTAATAATATTAAATAGGGATAAAAATGAAATGTTGTATTATTTTTTTATGAAACCAATAAAATTAACTAGTTAAACTATTTTCCTTGATCTATGTAATTCAGTCAGAGGTGCCTTGTAAAAAGGAACGGATTGAGTATTACATTAAGAGGTTTAAATTTGAGTTTGCCACTTCTAAGTACTAAATCATTATTTAATATTTAGTGTATGTTTGGATTTGCATTTGCCAATCCAATACGCACGTTTCGCACCTCAAACGTGCATCTACAGGATTTTCATGTCGTTTGGCAAGCAACCTGATACGTGCGTGTGGGAGCAAAACTCACGTTCACGAAGACACGACATTTTGTTGCTTTTGTGTCTCACGTTCTGGAAATGCAATGAATCTGCACAACTAGTTTCGTGCATGACCGAAGGTGCCCCTGGGCACTGGAGTTGCTGCACTTCAGCTGCTACTCGGACGAGGACTGCAGCTGCTTGGATGAGGACGATCTGCTTGCTGCTCGGACGAGGATGACCTGCTCAACTACTTGAACGATCTACTTGATGCAGCTGCTTGGATGAGGCCGAGCTGCACCTGTTTGGATCGACGAGCTGCTTGGATGAGGCCCAGTTTGCAGCTGCTTAGAACATTGAGCGTATGTTGAGCTGCATGTTTGGCTTTACATCAATAGAAGCTAGGTAGGGAGCCACTTCCAAGGAAGGACCGAAGAATTCTGAGCATTCATATCACTCCCTACAGCTACAGCATGCAAAGATGGTACCTGCAGTTTCTTCTCCTCGATGAGCAGCAAAGCTTCATGGAAGGACCGAAGCAGATCCTGCCCTTTACCACGTGAAACACCTGCAGTTATATCCATCCTTGTGCGCCATTTAGCTAGACACTTAATATAAAGGTTATAGCTAACTAACAAAACATATTGCAAGCTCTATACACCACGGAAAACGTACGTAATTTATTGGATTTTGAGTTATTTTTTAATTATAAATTTTTTTATAAAGTTATATTTAATCTTATAAAATATAATATGCAATCATATTCTCATTTTATCATTTATAAATAATGTCATAAAATACATTGGAACAAACAAAGTTTATTTCATGTATATATTTTTTTTAATTCAATAATATCATAAAATACAAAAATGGTGCAAACATGTTTATTTTTTATTATTAATGTTAATATCAAATATATAATATATATAAAAATTTAGAATTCTACAAGACTTTGAACAACAAGTCCTTTTTAGTAATTACATCTTCAAATGTGATTTCAATTGGTATCATCCAAACAACATTCACTTTTTTAAACCCACGTTTACAGCAAAGTATCCAAACATGAAATCATGTCTCAAACTCAAGTTTATCATAAATCACGTTCACAGAATCCACGTTTATCCAAACTCAAGTTTGCAAACGCTAATCCAAACACGCACTTAATCAATTTGCGTAATATATAGAACAATTATACAAAACTAATAAAGTCACCCATGCTTCATGGGTCTAGTAATTAAATTTGAACATATATTATATATTTAAATATGTTTTTATTTCATGGATTTTAAATATATGAAATACTATAGTATGGATTTTTTGCACTAATTAAGTGTGTAACCACTCATTAATAAATATTATGTTATTTATGTTAAATATTTCATATTTTATCGTATAAAGTATAAAGCAATGTTATAAAAATCGAACCGGTCATTGACTCGGTCAGAGTACTGGGTTAATGGGTCACTGGTCGAACCGGTGAGTCATTGATTGAATCGGTTAAACCGGTATATATAGTAATCAATAAATTTATACTTATATATAATATTTATAAAATACAAGTGATTTTTTAAATAAATAGATAGAACTAGTATAATTAAATATAATATGAAACATCTTTTTTTGAATTTGTTATTAATTTCATATTTATATTATTTAATGAATTAATGAACATGTTAAATTTGGAAAAATGAAAGAAAATAATATTTAATAAAATTATGTGGGTGTTGATGATTGGTAAAAGTGTGAAGGAATTAGTTTCATTTAGACATTTATTCTATCAATACAAATTGTCGACAAAAAAAAGAAGGTTAGAAAGCATTATATATAATATTTAGCGCATTATATAACAAGAAACTAATTGGTTCAAGTGGTTTACTGCACGCGTCCAGTGGGGTGGGATTGCAAGTTCGATTCTTGCCTCTATTATCACTATGTAAATTTTTTAGTAAAGAGTGCGCGTCCTGTTGCAGGATGTTGACTCTGAACCGGTCCGGTTTGTTGCTGGTTCAACCGTTTCAGACCGGATCAACAAAACGATCCATTTACTTGACCGTTTCCGGTCGGACCGGCCGGTCCAGTTTTAATAACACTGGTATAATTTAAAAAAGTAAAACAAAAAATTAAACAGCAGAATATGATAAGTTTTCTTTTCTTATTAACTGTCACTTGTTATCCATTCCTATGATCGAGTATCATTTTGTCGTCTTGTTCATTTTGTTGGGTATTGGGCTCCCTCCTATGTGAAGAAAAGACCCAAATTGAGAAGCTCACTTGATGTCTCACTTAAGCAAGTGGAGAGGGTCTGAATGGGCAAGCAAGAGGGTAGACGAAAGGTCTAAAGACACCAGCACTTTGAGAGAGAGGAAGAGAGAAAACCATTCTCATTTTTTACATAGAGCAGCAACTGTAAAACTGCTACTACAAATTCTTTCACCATTGGATCGGGCTGAAAATTTGACAGCAGGTTCGGGACATCTAGTTATTCATTCCGAACGATTGGATCGTTGATACGAAGTCTGGGTTGGGAGATATTCGGTTCGCACAGTAGCTGTGTATTTGGGGTTTTTCATCTTCCTTATTCTCTATTTGTAAGCTTTATTGCTTTGTTGTTTGGCTGGATGTTAGCACTGTTTTGTGCACTTGAATGAGACTCCTTTGTACCCTTTGTTGATCATAGTGGAGCTATTTCTTTGATTTGGACGACCCGTGGTTTTTACCCTTGCTTTGATGGGTTTTCCACGTTAAAATCTTGGTGTCTTTGTTTGTGATTTTGATGATTTGTTTTTTTTGTTCATTGGTTGTTGCTCCTCATAGATTCTTGCAAGTTAGGGGGGTTTATTTCTGCTGCATTAACTGTTTGAGTGTGCTCTGTATTGTTGTTGTTGCTGTTTCCCCCATCAGAGTGGTATCAGAGCTCTTTGGCTTTGGTTTTGGGGTTGTTTGACTTGCTTGAATGATGGAGGCAAATACTAAAATGATTTCTTTGAATGGCACTAATTATCACTTGTGGAAGGGCGAGATGAAAGACTTGCTATTTGTGAAGAAATTGCATCTTCCTGTCTTTGCTACTCAGAAGCCGGATTCTATGTCTGAAGAAGACTGGGACTTTGAACACCACAGGTTTGTGGTTTTATTCGGCAATTTGTAGAAGACAATGTTTATAATCATATTCCTAATGAGACACATGCTAGAACTTTGTGGGAGAAGATTGAGTCCTTGTATGCTTCTAAACCAGGGAATAATAAATTGTATTTGTTAAACTGTTTGATGAATTTGAGGTACAGGGAGAGTTCTTCCATTTAAGATCACTTGAATGAATTTCAAGGGCTCCTAGATCAGTTATCCGAAATGGGTATCAAATTTGATGATGAAGTTTTGGGACTATGGCTACTGAACACTTTACCTGAGTCTTGGGAGACATTTCGGGTTTCTATTACCAACTCGGCCCCTAATGGTGTTGTTTCTTTGCAAGCAGCAAAGAGCGGTGCTCTTAATGAAGAGATGAGAAGGAAGGCAGAAGGTTCTTCATCTCAGTCTGAGGTGCTTGTCACTGAAAACAGGGGGAGAAGTCAGAAAAAGGAACCGAAGGGTGGTAGAGAGAAGAGCAGTAGTAAGTCCAGGTCTAGATACAAGAATATGGAGTGTCATTATTGTCATAAAACAGGGCACATCTAGAAGCATTGTTTTCTGTGGAAAAAGGAGAACGAAGGCAAAAAGGGTAAGCAGAAAGAGAAGGACCATGATGATGGTGACCGTGTTGCTACTGCTACCTGTGGTGATCTTGTTATTCTTAGTGACCGTGGGTCAGTTAATCTTGTATCAGGTGAGAGCATGTGGATTTTTTATAGTGGTGCTATACTGCATGTTACACCGAGGAAGGAGTTCTTCACATCTTACACTTCTGGTGATTTTGGAGTGTTGAAGATGGGCAATGATGGTGTGTCTAAGGTGATTGGTGTTGGTGATGTTTGCCTGCAAACCAACATAGGAATGCAGTTGTTGCTTAGAGGAGTCAAACATGCTCCTGATGTCCGTTTTAATTTGATCTCTGTGCAGATGCCTGATGATGGTGGTTATGATAACCATTTTGGTTCTGGAAAGTGGAAACTCACCAAAGGTAACTTGGTTGTGGCTAGAGGGGAGAAATCATCTAAACTGTATTGGATAAAAGCTTTGGTTGCTAAAGACAGTGTGAATGCCATGGATATGGAGGCATCTTTGTGGCACCGAAGGCTCGGTCATATCAGTGAAAAGGGGGCTGAATTGCTTAGCTAAAAAGGATGTTCTTCAAGGGCTAAAGGGTGAAGAATTGGAGAAATTTTCTCATTGCATGGCTAGAAAGCAAACCAGAGTATCCTTCAAGAAGCATCATCCCTCAAGAAAGTCAGAGTTGTTGCAATTGGTACATTCTGATGTTTGTGGTCCATTGAAGGTAAAATCCTTTAGTGGTGCACTTTACTTTGTTACCTTTATTTATGATTGTTCCAGGAAATTATAGGTCTATGCTTTGCAGAGAAAAGACCAGGTGTTGGAGAAGTTCAAACAATTTCATGCCTTGGTTGAAAGACAGTCAGGCAAGAAGCTGAAACGCATTCGTACTGACAATGGTGGTGAGTATTATGGACCATTTTATGTTTATTGCAAGAAGCAAGGTATTGCACATGAGAAAACTCCTCCCAAAACTCCTCAGCTGAATGGTTTAGCGGAGAGGATGAACATGACATTACTTGAGAGGGTGAGATGTATGCTCTCAGATGCTAAGTTACCCAAGCATTTCTGGGGTGAAGTACTATACGCAGCGGTGCATGTTATTAATCTCACTCCTACTGTTATTCTTGACAATGAAGTGCTAGATAAAATTTGGTTTGGAAAGAATGTGAGCTATGATTATTTGCGTGTCTTCGGTTGCAAGGCGTTTGTTCATATTCCAAGGGATGAAAGATCCAAGTTGGATGCGAAGACAAGGAAGTGCATCTTTATTGGTTATGGTGAAGATGAATTTGGTTACAAGTTTTATGATCCTGTTAAGAAGAAGCTTGTTAGAAGTCGTGATGTTTAGGGTTTAGGGTAGTGTTCAACATGGTGAACAACATGATGGTGTTGATGATCAGCAGCTTGGAGGTGGATTAGATGTTCCTATTGATGATGATCAGGAGGAGCATGATATATCACATGATGAGAATCTTGATGATGCACCTGAACTACCTCAAGTCCAACTCAGGAGGTCTAACAGAAAAAAAAAAACCTTCTACCAGGTATTCTTCTGATGAGTATGTGACCTTGACTGATGGTGGAGAACCTGAGTGTTTTGAAGAGGCTTTGAAAAGTGAAGAAAATCAACAGTGGCTGGATGCAATGCAAGATGAGATGAAATCCTTGCATGATAATCACACTTATGACTTGGTGAAATTGCCTAAGGGCAAGAGGGCCTTAGAAAACAGGTGGATATTCAGGGTGAAACAAGAGAGTAATTCTGTGTCTCCAAGGTACAAAGCCATATTAGTGGTGAAAGGCTTCAAACAGATAAAGGGTGTTGATTTCAATGAGATTTTCTCGCCTGTGGTGAAGATGTCATCCATTAGAGCAGTTTTGAGTTTGGTTCCTACTCTTGATTTGGAGGTAGAGCAAATGGATGTGAAGACTGCTTTCCTTCATGGTGATTTGGAGGAAGAGATTTATATGAAGCAACCCGATGGCTTTCAGGTTAAAGGCAAGGAAGGCTATGTGTGTAGGCTGAGAAAGAGCCTATATGGTTTGAAGCAGGCTCCGAGGCAGTGGTATAAGAAGTTTGAGTCTTTTATGTGTGAGCAAGGCTACAAGAAGACTACTTCTGATCATTGTGTCTTTGTTAAAAAGTTTTCTGACGATGACTTTATTATCCTGTTATTGTATGTTGATGACATGCTTATTGTTGGGAAAGATGTTTCCAGGATTAACAGGTTGAAGAAGCAATTGGGCGAGTCATTTGCCATGAAAGACATCGGAGCTGCTAAACAAATTCTTGGTATAAGAATCATTCGTGATAGAGAGAAAAAGAAGCTTTGGATGTCACAGGAACACTATATAAAAAGGGTGTTGCAGAGATTCCAGATGAAAAGGCTAAGGCTGTGAGCACTCCTCTTGCAACTCATTTTAAACTGAGTGCTAAACAGAGTCCTTCAAATAAAGCTGAGAAGTCTTACATGGAGAGAGATCCTTATGCATCTGCGGTGGGTAGTTTGATGTATGCAATGGTGTGTACTAGACCGGATATTGCACATGTTGTTGGTACAATCAGTAGATTTCTGTCAAACCCAGGTAGAGAACATTGGAATGTTGTGAAGTGGATTGTGAGGTATCTTCATGGTACTGTTGATATGAAGCTTTGTTTTGGAGGTGATAAGCCTACCTTGGTTGGCTACTCAGATTCAGATATGGTTGGAGACATTGATTCCAGAAAGTCCACTTCGGGCTATTTGATTAAGTTTGTAGGGGGAGCTGTGGCTTGGCAATCAAAGCTGCAGAGGTGTGTAGCATGGTCTACTACATAGGCGGAGTTCATTTCCATTGCTGAAGCATGCAAGGAGTTGCTATGGTTGAAGAAATTCTTGTAGGAACTTGGTTTTGTGCAGGACATATATCCTTTATTTGTTGATAGTCAAAGTGCTATCCATCTTGGTAAGAATCCAACTTTCCATTCTAGATCCAAACATATTGATGTAAGGTATCATTGGATACGTGATGCTTTGGATGCTAAACTGTTGGAGTTGGTTAAAATTCATATTGATGATAATGGTGCTGATATGATGACTAAAGCATTGCCAAGAGGAAAGTTTGAAGTTTGTTGTGAGATCGCCGGTTTGGCGGTTATCTCCACATAGTTGTGAGGGGAAGATATGTTGGGTATTGGGCTCCCTTCCTATGTGAAGAAAAGACCCAAATTGAGAAGCCCATTTGATGTCTCACTTAAGTAAGTGGAGAGGGTCCGAATGGTCAAGCAAGAGGGTAGAGGAAAGGTCTAAAGACATCAACACTTTGAGAGAGAGGAAGAGAGAAAACCATTCTCGTTTTTTACACAGAGCAACAACTGTAAAATCGATACTGCAAATTCGTTCACCGTTAGATCGGGCTGAAAATTTGACAGCAGATTCGGGGCATCTTGTTCTTTATTCTGAACGATTGGATCGTTGATACGAAGTCTAGGTTGGGAGATATTCAGTTCGCACAGTAGCAATGTATTTGGGGTTTTTCATCTTCCTTGTTCTCTATTTGTAAGCTTTATTTTTTTTGTTGTTTGGCTGGGTGTTAGCATTATTTTGTGCACTTGATTGAGACTTCTTTGTACCATTTGTTGATCATAGTGGAGCTATTTCTTTGGTCTGGACGACCTGTGGTTTTTACTCTTGCTTTGAGGGGTTTTCCACGTTAAAATCTTGGTGTCTTTGTTTGTGATTTTGATGATTTGTTTTTGTTGTTCATTGGTTGTTGCTCCTCATAGATTCTTGTAAGTTAGGGGAATTTATTTCCGCTGCATTAACTGTTTGAGTGTGCTCTGTATTGTTGTTGTTGTTTCCCCCATCACATTTCAATAGCAATAATAGAACATAAGTATTAATAAAGTAATTCCTTAATTGTAATAGAAATATAGATGCTTAATGATTTAATTCATTATTTATTAATAAGAAGTAATTTTTTACTTCTTATGAATTTTTCATTTCTAATGAATAAATAATAAATCTTTTTGTTTAACCACAACTATCTCCTTGGAGGCAATACTGTTTGTTCGAGCCGGGAACATCCACATTGTGGTGGGGTTAACTCTCCCCGCGGGAATTTTTTCCATGCATGCACAAGACAAGAACCCGAGATCTTGCTGAAGGGGAATCAAACATGTACCACTTGAACCAACTCCGTCGGTAAATAATAAATCTTTTTAATCAACGGGGATTTATTACATATTTGATTTCCCCTTATAAAGTGATCCCCGCTCTATGATATGGATATCCCTTGATTTAAGCAGAATTTTCTCTTGTGAAAAATATTTATAATTTAGAAAAAATTAATTTAATAATGTTTTTAATATTTCGTCAGATTCAATCACTTTTGTTACTCCGAATCAAATTATTGATTAGAGTATCTCCTATCCTTTTGTAAACAAGCTAACTGTTCAAACAAAAGAATACGCGTGCACGTGTGAATTGATGAAAACACAGTCACAACAATGGCTATACGCGTATACATGATCCACGAGGATACAAAAGAGGGGTTTGTATATAAATCTTTAGTGTGAAAGTGTAAGGAAGAAAAAAAAGAGATAAACATGCAAGTTTTTTTTTTAATTGATGGGGATGCGATTTATCTGGGTTAGGTGAAAGATATTTGGTTGTAGAGCTTTTGGTGTTATACTTGCTTTCTAAGTGCTCGTTTGTTTTAGCTTTGGTATCGTGTAAAATTTATAGCAAATGCAATAAAAGACAAAAAGATGAGGAGACATGCACGATGTGCATGTGAAGCTTCACACACGAACCTTATCATATATTGGACGGAAAGACATGTGTATGGGCATATTTGGGTGGAATTTCTGAAGAAGTACTTCTAGGTGGAAAAAAATAGCATGAATCAAAGAGGTCAAATACATTTAGCTTCTACGTAAGTTAAAATTAGTCTTTGTAGACCACCTATTTCAAAAGCTCTCTCATTTATCTTTTCCATAAGTAACTAATTTTAACTTACGGAGAAGTTGAATGCATTTGTCCTCTTTGATTCATGCTATTTTTTTCACCTAGAAGTACTTGTGCAGAAGTTCCACCCAAACAGGCTCTATGTGATGTGAGTGAAGCTGCAAAAATAAATACCGGAGCGTTAATGGAAATGCGCATGTTTTATATGATCAACAGAAAAACGTACAGTACTAGGAAAAGAGTATTACACACAGTGATGCATCTCATAGAGATGTTCTTAGCAAACCATAACCAAGCTGAGAAGCTGAAGAGTAGTGAGTGAAAGAGAAAAATAGAGTGTGAGTACATGGTCGGTCTAATGGTAAGACTGCTCAAGTCATTGCTTTAAGCCTCCGATTGTTAGTAACATCCTTTATTCAAAAAAAAAATTAAAAACATTATTATAATTAGGCCTAGTTTTATTGGTTTAGAAATTAATTTTCCTCATCAAGGGTTAATGATTCAATCCTTGCTAAATGAATTTTAACTTTTAAGGCCCCATTTTTTTAACTCATGTATTTAAAAAGGCCTAAAAATGAAGGTTTGCTTAAGGCCCCACTACAGTCTACATTTGGGTCGGCCCTGCGTTAGTAAATCTCAAAAAGTGAGTGTGTGAGAAAGATACATCGGGTATATCTTTGGGTATCATCTCTAGTACTCCTTGGTATTACAAATTGCAGTATTTTAATAGGAGTAGGTCTCACCGGGAAACACTATATTTGTATCTCTTGTGCGAGAGTGTGGTAAGGATATTGTAATTATCCTTAAATATAGTGGAATATCTTTCGGAGTTTGTCCCGTGATTTTTCGCTTGATACTAGAGGGTTTTCCACGTAAAATATTTGGTGTTACTTTTTCTACCATTTTCATATCTTCTAATTGTTGTGCGTTATGCTACTCTGATGGTAGATCTAGCTCTAATAACTCTACTTTTGTGCCTGTTTCTATATTTATTTTACACTTTAAATCATTTTTTCTCATGAGTGCGCATTGTATGATATTAATTGATTGTTTCCTCTTTTTCTCCGATTGAAGGAATGTACTGCTAGTTCTAGAGTATACTTGAGTGATATTTAGCTAAATATTTGTGCCAAAGATTAACAGCATGGATGCATATCTCCTTATTTTGTTAGGAATCTTGTACTAAAGATGGATAAAAGTAGTCATGTTCCTTTTTTCTAAAAAACTTTCGAATGTAGGGGTTATATGGTGTTAGTTATGACTTAGGAATGAGTTTGTTAGGTTGTTATTCTGTTAGGTTGTTATTTCAGTTAGGTCAGTTAGTCGTTGCTATCTAAACTGCCTATATATAGTACCTTGCTGTATAGGGAAAAAAGGAGGATCAGCAAGAACGATTACAGAGAACCTTGTCTGAAGTGAAAGGTGTAACCTTGTCTGAAGCAGCTTGTCTGAAGTTGCTTGTCTGAAGCTGATTGTCTGAAATAAGAGAAACGTTTTTCTCTTTCATTTTTCTTCTCTCTCTCTTCGTGTTCTTTTATTCTTTTATTCTTTTAAGCTTTCAATTGCTTGTTCTTACCCAACAAGTGATGTCTTCTGTGGGGAAAGGTTGAAAGGAAAGATAATCAAGAATGGCAACAAAGTTTGATATTGAGAAGTTCTCTGGAGCAAATGACTTTGGGCTGTGGAAAATCAAGATGGAGGCTATCTTGATACAGCAAGGATGTGAAGAAGCGTTAAAGGGGGAGATGCACATGCCATCATCTTTGACGCAGGCAGAGAAAAAGAATATGATGGACAAGGCAAGGAGTGCAATCGTTCTGTGTCTTGGTGATAAGGCACTCAGAGAGGTGGCGAAGGAGAAAACAGCTGCAGGTATGTGGACGAAGCTGGAATCTTTGTACATGACAAAGTCTTTGGCCCACAGACTTTGTTTGAAGCAACAACTTTACTCGTTCAAGATGGTAGAATCAAGAACGATTGAAGAGCAGTTGGCAGTCTTTAACAAGATTGTTGATGATCTTGAAAACATTGGTGTGAAGCTTGAAGATGAGGACAAGGCCGTTATTCTTCTTAATTCTTTACCTAAGACCTTTGAACATTTCAGAGATGCTTTACTGTACGGGAAAGATCAGATGATTACTCTGGAGGAGGTTGTGACCTCAGTTCGAACCAAAGAGTTGCAGAAACTTCAAGATTCGAAAAGTGTAGAGGAGGTTCCCTCTGGTCTAGTTACAGTGAAGGGCAAGGGAAAGAGGTCAGAGAACAAGGGGAAGAAGGCAAAGCCTGAAGGCAAGAAGCAGATCAAATGTTACAAGTGTCAGAAGTTGGGTCATATCAAGAAGCATTGTCCTAAGAAAGATGCCCAAGAGCCTAGGATACAGGAAACTGCAGGTGTTGCAGAGGCTTCTGAAGGATATGAATTTGCAGGTGTTTTGGTAGCTTCGTCTGAAGACTCTCTGAAGAGTTGGGTCATGGATTCAAGGTGTACCTATCACATGTGCCCTGTGAAAGATTACTTTGAGACCTTAGAACTGAAGGAGTATGGGTCTGTACTTCTTGGGAACAACAAAGCTTGCAAGGTGCAGGGCATTGGGGCAATCAGACTGGGGATGTTTGATAACAGAGAGATGTTGCTGCAGGATGTAAGGTATGTTCCAGAGCTCAAAAGGAACCTTATGTCCATTAGCATGTTTGATGTTATGGGGTATTCCACTAAGGTGGAGGGTGGAATGATGAAGGTGTCCAATGGAGCATCCATAGTTGCTAAGGGGAGAAAAAGTAATGGGTTGTACATTCTGGAAGGATCAACTGTCATTGCACATGCATCAGTTTCAAGTCAGTCAATGGTAGACAAGACTAAACTGTGGCACCTATGTTTGGGCCATGTTAGTGAAAAAGGCTTGGTGGAGTTGGAGAAGCAACAACTGCTGATGGGTGATAAGCTTCAGAAGCTGGATTTCTGTGACCAGTGTGTTTTGGGTAAGTCTCATAGAGTGCAGTTTGGGACAGGTAAACACACTTCCAGCAGACCCTTTGAATATGTTCATGCTGACCTGTGGGGTCCATCTAGGACTCAGACACATGGTGGAGGGTCTTATTTCCTGAGCATTATTGATGACTTCTCAAGGAGGGTATGGACTTACATTCTGAGGAACAAGACTAAGACATTTCAGAAGTTCAGAGAATGGCATACTCAAATAGCTAATCAGCAGGGGACCAAGCTGAAGGTACTGAGAACACACAATGGGCTGGAATTTGTTTCAGATGAGTTTAACAGTTTTTGCAGGAACCAGGGAATCAAAAGGCATAAAACTGTGGCAGGGACTCCTCAACAAAATGGACTTGCTGAAAGGATGAACAGGACCATTATGGAGAGAGTCAGATGCATGCTTTTGGGAGCAGGAATGCCTAAGATCTTCTAGGGAGAAGCTGTAAACACTGTTGTGTATCTGATTAACAGGTGCCCTTCGTCTGCTTTGGGGTACAAGACACCTATGGAAGTTTGGAGTGGAAAACCAGCTGATTACTCCAATCTGAGGGTGTTTGGGGCTTTGGCATATGCACATGTCAAGCAGGATAAGCTGGAGGCACGGGCTGAGAAGTGTATCTTCCTTGGATATGCTGAAGGAGTCAAGGGATATAGGCTATGGAGGTTAGAACCTAAACCTTCAAAGCTTATTATCAGCAGGGATGTAACTTTTGATGAGACAAGAATGGGAATGCTTGGTGGAGACTCTGAAAATGGGAGGGAGAAAGCCCACATTGAGATGGAGGCATCTACGAGCAAACTCAGGGAGGATCGTCTGAAGACTTCAGAAGGTGCTACTTCAGACGATACTTCAGAAGGTTCAGACTTCAGACGGTCTGAAGACCTCAGACGGTCTGAAGACTTCAGATGGTCTGAAGACTTCAGAAGGTCTGAAGATTTCAGAAGGACAGAACGCACTGTGAATGACTATCAGCTAGCTCGTGATAGAGAAAGGAGGGTTCCAAAACCTACCAAAAGGTTTGGACACGCTGACCTTATCTGTTATGCTCTTAGTATGGCTGAAGAGATACAGGGTTCAGATGAACCAAGAAACTTCAGAGAGGCACATGAGAGTTCAGAGAGGCAGCAATGGCAACGTGCCATGGAGAAGGAACTTGATTCGCTGAAGAAGAACAACACATGGAGACTTGTAGACTTACCTGAGGCACAGAAGGTAATCAGATGCAAGTGGGTCTTTAAGAAGAAAGATGAGATTCCTGGTGTTGAGAAAGCGAGGTTCAAGGCAAGGCTTGTGGCTAAGGGATTTACACAGATTGAGGGTGTGGATTATAATGAGATATTCTCACCAGCTGTGAAGCACTGTTCTATCAGGATCTTGATATCAATTGTAAACCAGTTTGATTTGCACCTGGAGCAATTGGATGTCAAGACAGCCTTTCTGCACGGAGACCTGGATGAAACCATTTACATGGAACAACCAGAAGGGTTTGCTGAAGATCAGAGAGCGTGTCTACTTCAAAAATCATTGTATGGTCTGAAACAAAGCCCAAGGCAGTGGTATAAGAAGTTTGATGATTTTCTGATGAGAATGGACTTCGGCAGGTGTAGTTATGACAGCTGTGTCTACATTTTGAGAGAAGAACAAGACATTTTGTACCTGCTCTTGTATGTAGATGATATCCCGGTGGCTAGCCGTAACAAGCACATGATTAATCAGCTCAAGACAAGGTTAAATTCAGAATTTGAGATGAAGGATCTTGGAGTGGCCAAACGCATACTTGGGGTTGATATAGTAAGAGATGAGTCAAAGGGTGTACTGCGTCTAACTCAGCAGGCCTATCTGAAGAAGGTTGTGAAGAGGTTTAGGATGCACCAATCTAAACCTGTGGGCACACCCTTAGGACACCACATGAAGCTCTCAAGGAGTCAAGCTCCTGATTCAGAAGATGAGAGGAGGAAGATGAATGATGTTCCTTATTCTAGTGGAGTTGGAAGCATCATGTATGGGATGGTCTGTACTAGACCAGACTTGGCTCATGCTGTGAGTGTTGTCAGCAGGTTTATGGGAGACCCTGGACAAGCACATTGGGAGTCCCTGAAGTGGATCCTCAGATACCTGAATGGAACTCTGGATTCAGGATTACTATATCAGAAGAAACGGTACCTCTCAGAAGGTGGAGCTGCAATTGAAGGGTTCGTTGATGCAGACTATGCAGGGTGTGTGGATACACGAAAATCCTTATCAGGGTATGTGTTTACTCTATTTGGAACTGCAGTGAGTTGGAAAGCAAACCTTCAACCAGTGGTAGCACTGTCTACAACAGAGGCTGAGTATATTGCGTTGTCTGAAGGAGTGAAGGAAGGTCTGTGGTTGAAAGGCATGCTGAATGAGTTGGGAATTGAACAGGAATGTGTTCAGATTCATTGTGATAGCCAGAGTGCTATTCAATTGGCCAATCATCAGATGTACCATGAAAGGACCAAGCACATTGATGTGAAGTTTCACTTTATCAGAGAAGTGGTTGAAACAGGGGCAGTAAGGATTGTGAAGATTGCTTCTGAAGATAATCCTTCTGATATGTTGACCAAAGCACTACCAAGATGCAAGTTTGAGAGATGCTTAAACTTGGTGGGCTTCGTCTGAATGATGTCATTCCAAAGTCAAGGTGGAGATTGTTAGTTATGACTTAGGAATGAGTTTGTTAGGTTGTTATTCTGTTAGGTTGTTATTTCAGTTAGGTCAGTTAGTCGTTGCTATCTAAACTGCCTATATATAGTACCTTGCTGTATAGGGAAAAGAGGAGGATCAGCAAGAACGATTACAGAGAACCTTGTCTGAAGTGAAAGGTATAACCTTGTCTGAAGCGGCTTGTCTGAAGTTGCTTGTCTGAAGCTGATTGTCTGAAATAAGAGAAACGTTTTTCTCTTGCATTTTTCTTCTCTCTCTCTTCGTGTTCTTTTATTCTTTTATTCTTTTAAGCTTTCAATTGCCTGTTCTTACCCAACATATGGTTATATTTTGTTGTGCAAATTTGCTGTATCCCTTATTCTTTTGTTGAAGAAGACTTGTTAGTTGTGTTTTGAGAAAATTATGAACGATGACTTATCCTTATATGATGTAGTATGCCCCAAAAGAACTTAGGGTCACAAAGGGTAAAGCAAGGTCTCAATTTTCAAGCATGTACAATAGTTTTCAAGGCCTAAAGAGAATCTCTTCCACTAAGAACCATGAATTGATTATGTAGTAACCAAATAAGACTTATTTGTTTGTTGGCAAATGTTTCTGGTTTAAATTTTTATGTCTTTATTTAGTTTGGCATGAAACTAAAAAAATGTTATCTGACTAGTTGCTAACCATAATTAACTAGAATTCTAGCTATCAGCAATGTAGTGTAGTCGTTTCAAATTTTTATGGCTAGAATTAGAAGAAAAATAAAAATTCATCAAGCATGAAAACCTTCCAAAACAAAGGCAGAGTAATGCCACAAGTCTATTATCAGAGTTACAAAATTCAGAGCAACTTCATAGAAGTTTAAAATTGGAAAGAAGTAAATAATGAAGTTACAATAGATGATAAATTAAGCAACATAGTACATTGGATTTGGAAGTTTAAATGCTCTTGTGCCACTTGGAGTCCCCTTAATGCTGCTGTATTGGTCACCTAAAATTCCCCAAATGCGATAACCATCACTAATTAATTGTTTTCTCACTTCATACTTATATTTTTCCACTGACACCAATTCATCAGCAGGATCTCTGCATAGAGGGATAGAGAGAAGAGATTTAGTAAGGTAAAATGAAAATGAGGAGCAAAGGGAGCATATATAGTAGTGACTAGTGAGAGATATAGAGAAGAAGAGTTATGTTGAACTAACCTCAAGACAAGACTAGTCCAGCCATGATAACCAACCTTGACAAGGTTATCAGTTGTGTCTGATCTAAGATGCTCCCTCCTTGCAGAAATCAAAAAGATCTGAATTCCTCTGGATTTAAGTTCATTGAAGAGCCTCAGTGAGTAGTCAAGAGCAGGGGCTTTTCCCATGCTCATCCATTCCTCCAAAGCTGTCACATTAATTTTCATTCCCCTATTGTCAATAAAAAAGGCCAATCAGTCATAATATTAATTTCAAGAATAAAAAAAAGTAAGAATCATATTAGGGTTAAGCAACATCAACTAATAGTGTATTTGGTTTATACCAAAATCAGGGCCAACACACCTGCATCCACATTTGTAATGTGGTTTTGTTGTAAACCAAACACTCTATAGTAAACAATCTACAAAAAAAATGATCATAGATGAAGGTGGATTATATTTTGAATTACCCATATAGATTATTCTTGTAGAAAGGAATTGTAGAAAGCAGTGTGTCATCAATATCAAAAATCCAAGCATCTTTGCCATCTTTCTTCAGATTGCAGCTGGTGCTAAGATAAACCAAGCATTCTTCAGTTGCCCTTTCTGAGTCTACTTTGTATTGACTTGACTTAACTA